>JAPDOI010000176.1:557500-937500 GCA_029168955.1 Aplectana chamaeleonis
TAGTTTTTTATCAGTCTCGGAGTTTTCAAACAGTCTTTTCAAGTTTGCACAAACTTCGACCATCAGGATTTTGGAAAAAAACTGTAATTTACTAGATTATCAGCAGAAGTCAAAAGTTTTGGAGCCTGAAAGATAATTTTTTTCGCTAAAATGTGACGTTCTCGATTTCAAAAATAATCAGAAAAAGATTTCGATGTTGAGCGCATCATATGCTATTCTGGATTCAAAATGTTCCTACAATTAAAGCGAATACTCAATTCCTCAATATATCGAATATTTGTTAATATTCGTCCTTTTGCCATAATGTAATATTGTGTTTTCGAATCGAATGAACAAGGTGGCGAAGCCATCCGAAGGCCAATCGATTGTTGTGGGCGTGATCAGAAGCGAGGCAGTATTTATCGTACCAGCGGCAAATTACTGCAGGAAGTTGACGGGTGAAAACCGCTCTTCCTCGCGAAGCTGGGCGGTTGTTTCAGGCATCTAATCAAGAGTTGAAGAGCGTCCATCCGTTTAGAAGCCAAACTTATGCTAGGCCGTTTAATAGAGCAATGAACAGCAGGCAGCTCCTGTTGGCGGACTCAGCGAAAATTTTCTGGTGGTTTACTTCCGGGTGGAGGTTCTTTAGTATCTCAGGTCGGGTGACTACCAGAGGTTTACCACAATCTCCCGGAATTCGAGTTTTTAGCCGAATTATCACAGTTTTACTAGAACCACAACCTTTATAGTCTGCGAAAATTCACTAAAATACTACAGGTTTACTACATAATTTCTCAGGATTCTCCGTACCCAGTAATCTGCATTTTCGATTTTCGTAAGTTTAATTTTTTCCTAGGAATCCACGCGTAAAAGCCAAAGAAGGGTCTGGCGTGCGACAGAGCGACTAAAGCAATGTCGACATAGATTGTTGCGCTTAGCAGCCGTAGAAACCCCTGGCGGAAATGTGGGCGGGTGCCAGAATAAATAGTCGCTAGCGAGTTTTAAAAAAGGGGAGGGGCTAGCGCTAATTCATAGAAAGTTGGAAAGGGGGCCAGCAATGTGGAAAATAGGCGGATCACGTATACTGAAGGGGCGGGCAAAATGGCGGGTGAATGCTGTTTTATGGGCAGGGCGAACACAATGATGAAGTGATCAGAAGTCGACGCGCGATGCGACAACTGACGAAACCGCTGAAATAACCTAATCGCAGCACCGCGTATTCCAGCGTATTCCATTTCTGAGGTATGGGTGTTTTCAGAACCACTTCGATCACGCGCAGACAACGTGGGCGACGAGGACGCTGTTCACTGCACATCACACCGTGCCTGAAGCGATAACGTAGCGCCGCGCTAACGATATTTTAGGATTGCCCTCCCGCAGCGGCGGAAGTATAGACAATTTCTTGCATACTGAGCGATTTGTTCCGCTGTAGAGACTCTGTTTCGTTCGAATGAACTCATGTTTTCCGGGTATCACAGCGCGGAGCAGCAAATTTTGTCAGAAACCTCCATATCACTGGTTATTTCACCGAGGCCCACCGCTCCGCTGCTGGTATTAATCAGAAATCAACAGGTCTAGGGATGTACCAGAGAGATTATGAACCATGGGAAGGAAAAAAGACAAAAAACACCTTTACCGAAAGCGAGTTAGGATCAGGAACAGTGAGCGGGCAGGTTCATTCAAGGCACAGTCAACCTCAGAATCGCTCTTCTGTTTTTCTGCTTATCTTGAAAACGGTCGCTGATTCCAACGATGTCTCTGGAATGCTACAAGACCCCTAGGAGCAGGGTTATGGCCCATAAAAATTTAGCTACAAAAGTACGGTGGACGAGTTGTCTGAGGCTTGTAACTCTCTTCATTGCAGCCATTGCCAATGACCTGGCAGAGAGGTTGAGAATGAAGGGAAGAACGGTGGAAGTGATTAGAAAACCATCAACTTATCTCACGCCACTGTTGAGCTCGAAAGATCGTAAAGGGCGTGCCAAAGTGAGCTTCGGGTGTGGGCGCCCCAGGAGTGGCTTCCTCTATCTCGCTTATTCGGAGGAATTGAGAGCTCACTTGCGGCACGTGTTCTGTGGGGTGGCTCTGTCCCCCAACCATGTGGGAATCTCAGATTTGTACTCGAGCTTGGACTGTGCCTTTAAGAACGTTCTTGGGCGTTGCAGAAGAGTGGGAGCTAGTACAAAAATGTAGTCGAGGTTGCATAAAACATGGATTCAGACAGAGATGGCGTACCAATAAAACTGTGTCGCGCGAACCTTGGCGCTGCACCACATCGCCGCTTTTGCATTAGAAACGCGGCAAAACTCGAGCTGAAATTTTCAACTCTACTTTTTCTTCTGCGGATTCTTCCCGCTCAGTTGTGCACCAAGAGCGTCAACCTATCTCGCCAACTGAATCTTTTATAGTATATGCCAGATTTCAAAATTATGAACGACGCTATCAGTAGGGGAGCTTGTGATGATAGTGCATGAGGCCATGAAATAATTCAGCAAAGCGAAAAGTACACTCAGCTCACTTATCAATTACAGGGAGGCGCGGCTTCGCCAAATCTGACTCAATGGCAGCAACAGATCTGAAAAAGGAATTTCATTGTAAGAACTTCACTTGGGCAAAGATCACTGATCAACACAGCTATTTCTGCGATCAGTATTCTCTATAAGGTCGATTAGGGTAATTGGGTGGAAAAAGATTTAGATGATTTTGCCATTTTTCTTAGCATAGCTAAAGGGTACTGCCATATAGAGCTTTCATCATTATACGGAAAAATTCCGAAACGAAATCAATCGTGAACGATGCCTTCGTGTCCCGCGGTACTTCATAGCCGACCAGCAATCGCTACGGCGCACCAGCCGCGAAGATCATTGCTGCGACAGAAAGCAAACGACTGGCGTAAATATTGCGCACGGACATTTCTAGAGCTCCCTGCACTATCATTCTTCTCTAAACTTCGCCTATCTTCTGATATACTCTTGTTTATCATATTGATCTTATTCTTCATCTCATCTTACTGTGCCTCTCATTGTTGCATTGAGAACTTCCCGAAGTGTGTTGCTCACAATTCTACACAGTTCAAGGTTATCGATGGTTTTACGCGATTAGTATGTACGAACGTGAATAATTGTGTCTTCCCTTGTTGACGATTGCTTTCAGCATTTCCTGACAGTTTTCACAAACGGATTGGTCGGTTTTCGTTACACCCACAAAAGGCTATTTTTGGGTTATTTCGTGGACTCAATTCATCCTTGAATCACATCGTAGTTCTAATTGTTTTGTCCGTATGGGGGAGATTAGGCTGAGCATAACTCGGAAATCTAATTATTAACTTCCAAGCAAACGAGGTTTGGTTGGCGTCATAACGTTTAAAAACATGTATGTAGGGGGGGTAATCTCTAAAATTGCTAAACACGAATCTGGAGTTTGCTTGCCCAAATTTTGCTGTTTACTGTAGGTTACGGTAGGTAACATGCCATTTAAGAGGCAAACCTACCTTAATGATATCAAAAAGCGGGTCCTCCAAGGAAAAAGAGGTTATTATGGTTGCCGCGTCAGAAATGTTCCAACAAAAGGGAACACATAGGGTAAAAGTAGAATGAGGAGAGTCTACAAAAAGTGAACAATATTTTCTGAGACTAATTTTCTTGGCCGATACTTCTTAACAGCGAAAACAAACCGTTGCGGTGTTCCACATGAAAGCACTCTGTGGTTCCAAAAATGGTCTTGACTACACGAGAACCGTTTAAATGAATGTGCATGTAAACCTAATACCTACCATCAGAATAGAAGATGATGCCAAAACACAGACGAACGGTTAGCTCCAGTTGCTACGAGAAGCGAAACCGAAGTGCAGCATCTAATGAGAGTATTTTCTTATAATCTCGTCAAAATTGAAGTCCATTTTTGGAAACCATTGAACTCTTCCTCGTGAAATACCACAACGGTTTGTTTTTGCTGTTAAGAATTATCGGCCAGGAAAATCAGTCTCAGAAAATATTGTTCACTTTCTGTAGACTCTCCTCATTCTACTTACCTATTGTTCCCTTTTTGTTGGAACGTTTCTGACGCCAACCAAACCTCTTTTGTTTGGAAGACCCCTTTTTGATAGAATTGTTCACTTTTTATTGATATTACGAAGTAATATCCCTGAAAAATCTTCAATATTTTTCAAATAGCATGGATTGTTATAATAATCAGTGAGCAACAAACTTGTTGCGCACGCTACAAATGAAGCGCTACTCACCTTCCACGACGTCCTGATGACGTCAGAAGATGCCCTATGCACTTGGCACCACCTTGGCACGACGTCCTGATGACGTCACCAGATGCTTTATGCACTTGGCACGACCTTGGCACGACGTCCTGATGACGTCATCAGATGCTCTTTGTACTTTACATGACATCCTGATGACGTCATCAGATGCCCTATGTACTTTAGATGACACCCTGATGACGTCATCAGATGCATTATGTACTTTACATGACATCCTGATGACGTCATCAGATGCCCTATGTACTTTACATGACATCCTAATGACGCCATCAGATGCCCTATGTATCGAAAAGTACAGCCCACGACTTGTTTTAGCGATTTGATCTACCAACTGATAATATCACATGATATGATAAGCAGTAAGAAGTAAAGTAGTTGTTGTGAAACAATAAGTAACAAACTTGTTAGTCACTTTCCCTGCCCCTTCCCATCGAAAAGTACAGCCTACGACGTGGTTTAGCGAGTTGATCTACCAACTGATAATATCTCATGATATGATAAGCAGTAAGAAGTAAAGTAGTGAATGTGAAACAGTAAGTAACAAATTTGTTAGTCACTTCCTCTGTCCCTTCCCATCGAAAAGTTCAGCCTACGACGTGTTTAAGCGATTTGGTCTACCAACTGATAAAATCACTTGATATGATAAGTAGTAAAAGGTGAAGTAGTTAATGTTTACACAAGGTGCTGAGTTGATCGCAAAACGCTTGGCTCCGGGCGAGATTGAACCAGCATATTCCCTTTCCGGGGGAGTGCCTTATCGCACTGCACCACCGAAGCCCCAGCGCCGCTCTCACTCAACTGCTCGGTAAATCTTCACCGAAGCAATCATCCTTTAAGGAATGAATCATCATTCAATGAAATCATTGAATGAAATCATTGAATGAATCATCATTCAATGAAATCGATGAATGAAATCATTGAATGAATCATCATTCAATGAAATCGATGAATCATCATTCATCCAATCAGCAAAAAACATCCAAAAATCGTGGAAGTAGTTAATGTTAAAGTAAGTGAGTAGGTAATCATATCTGTCCACATACCAACTTACCTACCTGCCCAACTGATCGCCTGCGACCACTGGCAGTGGTTAGTGGCAGGAACGAGGAACGAGGAACGAGAAACAGGACACGAGGGACGCGTTACAAGAAAAAACGCGAATTTTAGCTAAGCTTCCGCCGATCTAACTTTGTTAATTTTCAATCGATTCGGCTCAAATTTTGTCAGCGGGTGTCTTCTAGACTCTCTCACTTATATTCAGAAGGAAATCTCTAGAAAATTCGTTTTACAGGTTTTATTAACTACTTTACCAAAATCTAAGTGATCACAAGTGTCAGGCAAAACCAAACCTCTCCAGCCGCTTCGCGGCTGGAGCGATAATTCGAAAATCGACAAATGGATATCGAATTCGTGATCAGCACCCCAAATAACCCCAGAGCGAATTTTTACTCTAATCTGGAATATTTTTCTGAAACGCTTTGAGAGCCCTCTAATTGATTTAAATAAACGCCCAACCGAAAATCCGCAGAAGTCCTAAACGCTGTTAGTCTGCGTGAAGTTTGGAAAATGTTCCTTCAACCTAACTTTGCTTAGTGGGGTAGTTTTGGGCGCTGTACAAGATTATGATTTCCGTTTCCAGATTTTCGCAAAAATAATGCGCTTTTTGGAGGGTACAATAAGTACGAAAATCAGAAAAAAAAATGCCTATAACTTTTTTCAGAGTGGGTCTAGGCAGCTGCGATGGACATATTCGGACCTTTCGTCCGAAAATGGTTCTAGAAAAGTACATTTCATTTGGAATGGTCACTATGGCTTATTGTGGTTCCCTTGTCAGAAACATCCCTCCCGCTACACCGTCCTCTTCCGATCCGGACGTTTAGAGTACACCACCCTAGAGAGCAAGGTATTCTTATGGTCTCCAAGAAAACAATAACTGATGACGAAAAAACCCGTAATTTTTATGAACTAATATTGAGAGGCCGTTTCTATGTTTGAACCGCCTGTAAGTGGTCCAGGAGTGAAAATGATGAGTTCTGCGGATTATTTTTAACATCCTCGTGCCCGATTACCTCCGGTCACCAAGTTTCAAGCAATTTGGTCCACGCCGTCCAAAAAGAATGAAATGTGACGGACGGAGGCGGAGGCAGGGGCGGAGGCGGAGGCGGTGGCGGAGAAAATTTTTGCGTCATTCGGAGGGCCATATCTTTCGAGAGCGGTGACCGATTGCAATTAAACTTGGCTCAGATATGTATATTGATTAAACCCTTCGAATGATGTACAGCTTATTTTTCTGGTGGCAATATGAATAGGTGATCTCGTGGTATAGGACATGCGCGCGGTAAGAGATCAAAGCCAAATCTGGTGAGCGCTTCGCGCTCGCCGCAATTGCAGTGTAATCAGTTTATTACGTGAACAGTGAAAAAAGCGAATTTTTAAGTCATGATCCAGCGACGGTGATACCAAATGCTTGTTCAGCGACTGAACATTCATTAGTGCCCTGAGGGCTAATAGGTGCAGTTTCGGGAATGAAGACCACATTTTGTATTTGGCTGTCCGGATGTGAAGACGCACCCAACATTTCATGAACGCAGCTTTAAGCCGAACCGCGTTGCGTAGGGTGGGCGGAGCTTGTTTTTATGCCCTGAGGGCACATATGTGCTGTTTCGGACATAAAAACCACATTTAGTATTTGGCTTTCCTGATTGGCTTTGCTGATGTGAGAACGCACCCAAGATTTCAAGGATGCAGCTTCAAGCCGAAAAGCGCTACATAGGAAGGGGTTCATCAAAAAGTGTTCCAAGTCCGCGATGGTTGTGAAATATTTACAAGTATTTATTGAATTTTTAATTGGGGAGTTTCGCGTTGTTACAACGTGCGGAAAACCTAGTCCTGGACCCAAGTGAATTATTCAGTTCTTTTGGCCGGTTCAAAACGGTCTTTAGAGGCAGTGTTCAGGGTGAAAAAAGTGTTTGAAATTCCACTAGGAATGGGTAGTGGAGGGACACTCTGTGACGTTAACGTCGAAAGAACGCATGAAAACGAGCCAGGAAAAGCCCCAAAAGAGCCCGAAGTTGCCACTTAGAGCGCAAGGCAAACCCCAAAAGCGCATTGCCCGCCCACCGACGTGAACGAATGAAAGCTTGAAATCGTGAGATGAGCGATGGTTTCCGATTATTGGCCCCGTTCTTCCCTTCATTCTCGACTTCTCTCTTTACTCAGGTCAGCTCGCATATGGTTTTCATTTTCTTTCTAGTCTGACTCATGTACCAGGCGGCTGGCCGTGTGGGGTTGGCGGCCTCACTGGAGAATGGCGTTTCGATTAGCGTGGGGTGATCTACCTTCGCGGCCCCGTCCACTCCTCAGACTAAAATGATTGCGCGCACTCTACATCGGCGGCAAAAGAAGGAGGCTACAAGCCTCGGGAAACTCGTCCACCATGCTTCTCTAGCTCAATTTTCGAGGGACCATAACTCCGTTCCCAGAAGGCCGTGTACGATTCCAAAGACATCGTTGGAATCAGCGTGGGACCGTTTTCAAGAAAGGCAGAAAATCAGAAAAACGATTTTTGTCGTGAACACTACCTTTAAAGACCCATTTTTAGGAGTGATACAATCGATTGTATCACACCTAAAAATGGGTCTTCAAAGACCGTTTTTAACCGGTTAAAAGAATGAAATTGATTACTTGGGTCTGTGACAAGGTTTTCCGCACGTTGTAGCAATACCAGTCTCCCTAATTTGAAAATTCGATAAATACTGTAAATATCTCACAACATTCGCAAACGGACACGTTTTCATGGACCCCGTCCTATGTAGCGCTTTTCGGCTTGAAGCTGCATCCATGAAATCTTGGGTGCGTTTTTACATCCGGACATCTTCTACTAAATGTGGTTTTCATGCCCGAAACAGCACCTATGTGCCCTCAGGGCATAAAAACAAGCTCCACCCCCCATGTAGCGCTGTTGGGCTTAGAGCTGCGTCCATGAAATTTTAAGTGCGTTTTCAATCCGGACAGCCAATTACGAAATGTGTTTTTCATGCACGAAACTGCACCTCTGTGCCCTCAGGGCATAAAAACAAGCTCCGCCCACCCTATGTAACGCTCTTAGGCTTGAAGCTACTTCTACGAAAATTTCGGTACGTTTTCACATGCGGACAGCCGTACTCTACTTGAAGTTTCCGTGACTGAAACTGCACCTATGTGCCCTCAGGGCGTGAAATATCTCATGCTTCAGCCGATATCGCATCTTATAAATTGCTTAACGAGTCATTTTCGTGGAGTGAATTGCAAGAGTTATAACAGTAAACAATGTTCTTCTCAAACAGTCAACTATCCATTCATTCTCAGAATCGCGAAATTTTTGACCTTTAACGGGATCGAGCCTGTGAATCTTAAATCGCCTAAAAATGCATCTCAGATTCCGGAATTCCAGAATATCTGCGCCGTTTCTTTGACAGGTTGGTCCGCTTGTACTGACCTCGAAGACAGCGAATACTCAACACCACTGCTGCTGACATATCCAGGAGCGCGTTGACGACACACTTTACTTGGTCAAGACACCTCCTCCATGTCAGAGTTATTAACGATGGACATGCTACTGTCGTCTATTGCCTTGCATGCTTTCCCCGCCAGTGATTGTCACCTCTTCTTGTAAATTACTGCCCCATTTTTACACCTCCACTTCATATCCTGCCCCATTGGTTTTGCGTAGTTGTTTCGATCACTGCTCACAAGGGATGTATACAAAGCGTAGGTCGGATCTGCCAAAACGACTAGTACGGTTAATACCAGGTTGTCCAATAATTCTTGTCCGAAAATTTCACCATTTTAAATTTTTTTGAACTTTATTGAAAAACAAGTCTAATTAACAATATAATCACCACAATTATCCACAACAGTGGTCCATCGATTGGGCAGGTCTATGATGCTTTTCGCCCAGAACTCCTGGGGCTGCGACTCGAAGAATTCCGCGACGTCGGATTTGAGGTTGTCGTAGTTGGTGAATTTCCTTCCCGTCAAATGGTGCTTCAGCGGGCGGAACAAGTGGTAGTCGGAGGAGGCGATGTCCGGGAAAAACGGCGGATGGGCAACCGTCTCCCAGCCGAGCGTCGCCAACTTCTGCTGGGTCTCCTTCGCCACGTGGGGGCGCGCGTTGTCGTGCAGCAGGTGGACCGAGGCCCGTCGGGGACGCTTTTCTCGGATGGCGGCGGCTAGTTTCTTGAGCTGATCGGTGTAGATGGAGGCGGTAATCGTCCTGCCTTGCGGGAGCAGCTTGAAGTACAGCATGCCCTTGGTGTCCCACCAGCAGCAGAGCATGATCTTCATCAGCGGGTGCAGGTCGGCCTTCGGCGTCGTCGGCGGCTCTTCTCCGCGCGGGATCCAGACGGCACGGCGGGCGACGTTGTCGTAGAGGACCCAACTCTCATCCCCAGTGACTAGTTCCTCGAGAAACTCCTTGCGATGCGGACGAAGGAGGAGGGACTGGCAGACGGCCACGCGGCTCTGCTTGTTGGCGTCCGTCAGACGGTGGGGGATCCAACGGGCCAGAACTTTGTGGTAGCCGAGTCAGTTGAGTCGATTGTGGATGGTGGACTTGCTGCAGCCGAGCGTCGTCGCCAGTTCACGGGTGGTGGCTTCCGGCTTCTCCTTGATACAGCGACGGACTTCGTCATCATCCACCGTAGAAGGCCTCCCGCTGTGCTCCCTGTCCTCGAGGCTCGTGTCGCCGCTCTCGAAACGATTGAACCAGCGTCTGACTGTGCATTGGGACACGGCATCCTCCTTGAACCCTCTGCAGATGTTGGCGACCGCGGTGCCCGTGTCGTTGGCCAGCAGCCACTCGCAGCACACGAACGTACGAATTCGACCTTGGTCCATTTTAGCTTGTACTGGTAGCTAGACGCGGCGACTGCGCCTTATATACACCTAGCATAGAACTTTGGAGAACCTTCTAGAAGGTTCTTACACTTGCCTGATATTATAACACTTCTAAGGAAAATTATAGAATTTTGAAAATTTTCGGACAAGAATCATTGGACAACCTGGTATCTCTTCTGGCTCAATAGTAAAAATGCGCAGTATCCCGCCCCGAGCCCCAGGTTCAAAAAAGTTATGAGCATTTTTTAAGTGTCGCGAAAAGGCAAGGGTACCATCAGGCATTTTTTTGGGAGTTCCAAAAAATTTTCTCGGATTCAGTTTAAAAGTTGTATGTAGAGGTAATCTAGAGTGGTGAGCATGAATCTGGAGTCCATTTGTCGAAATTTTGAGGTCTACTGTAGGTTACGGTAGGTAACATGTCATTAAGGGGGCAAAACCCACCTTAGTATTTTGAAAATCGACAAACGGACGTTAAATTCGTATTCTCCACCCCGAATAACCCCCGAATACAAATTTTGAGTAAAGTCTGAGATTTTGACCGAACTACCGTATACCCACCGTAATCTATCGTAGTCTGCAAAAAATCAATAAACGGACTCCAGATTCGTGTTCAGCACTCCAAATCGCCCTCAGAGAATGATTTTGAGACATATCTATCGTAGAAATCCGGAAATCTCGAAAGTGGCTTTTTTCCCTCGAAATTTTCCACGGTTGGGGAGCTTGAAACGAAAATAGCCGAAAACTTTGGAAAATCGACTAATAAACCACAGAATCGTGATCAGCGCCCCAAAAAACTGCCCTGAGAGAATTTTAAATCAAATCTGGAACATTTTTCTGAAACGCTTCCAGAGCCCTCAATTGTTAGAAATAAACGCCCAACCGAAAATCGGAACAAGTCCAAAACGCTGTCAGTCTGGACAAAGTATGGAAAATGTGCCTTCACTCAAACTCTGCTCAGGGGGGTAGTTTTGGGCGCTGAACACATTTATGAGGTCCATTTCCGGATTTCCCGAAGACTAACGGGCTTTTTGGAAGGTACAAAAACCACGAAAAATGAGCTTTTTAGGCTTGTAACTTCTTGGAACCTGCAGCTCGGGGCGGAATACTGCACAGTTTTACTATTGAGGCACAAGAGATAATAACGACACTAGTCGTTTTGGCAGTTCCTACCTACGCTTTGTAGACTCCCTTGTCAGATTCTCTTTTAGATCTCCAGTCCCATGTCGCCCTTTCAGTTTGATCTCCAGTTCATTTTGACGTCTTATTGTAATCTCATTTTGCCGTAGATTTTTATACTAACGGTATAGCTCTCGAATCCCCCCCCCCCCGATAGAAGTCCATCTTGGTTCTTGCGACCCCCCTCTTTGATACATCACACCTCACGCCGAACCCTGATCGCAACCAACGTCAGTAGACCCGATAAACGTCCCAGTTTAGAGGACGTCCCATTCCTCTCCTTTGAATTACTCACTACGGAACGCGCAACTTACTCTTCCAGGTGAGAAGAAAAAACGCAAAGGAAATGGAATAGTCACAGATGGATGGAATGTGTTCACATTGTGGCTGAAGACCGTGAAAAATGGACATGGCTGACTACCAGGACTGCACACCTCGGGGAAGATGCGGAATAAACGCGTCATGGAGAAGGCAGCCTATTAAAGGCATCAGTCGCGCTGAAAACCACTTCCCATTTGTCAGGCTCAATGTCATGAACGAGCCTGTCAGACCACACCGGTGTACTTCGGCGCGTCAAAAACGTAGGCTCATGAAGCTGGCCGTGGTTTAAAATGAGGATCCGTCACCGGAGCTCACCAGTCATCTACCACTTTTTCATTGAATGTTGATGTGGCCGTAAAACAACATGAAAAACAGTTTCGGGACAAACTTCACATGCAGAAAAACTTCAAGAATGACAGTGACGAGGGCTCCAAATGCAAGAAAGCTTCAAAAACGATTTTGGCGCGAAACTCAAAGTTAATTTTGCAGTGTGTTTAGACTGCATTTCCTTTGCAAATAGAGGTTTCATGGGCACTTTCGACATTTTCGTTCACTAAAGTGGCCAAGCTAAACAAAAACATGGAAAAATAATATACGGTTCTCTGCGCGTACGATGCCTCTAAAGGCAGTGGTCACGATGCAAAACGTTATCGAAAAAACTACAAAAATCAGCTCAAACCGAAAACAGCTCAAGAACTATGAAGGTAGCTCGGTGGAAAACGGGCTAGAAAAAGAGTTTCTAGGGCCCAAAAAAGCCAGTTCGTGCACGCGTGCACAGCGCCGCCCAAAAAGATAGCAGTCTCATGTCGAGCAGTCAAAAATCATCGACATTCAGAGGAAGAAATAAATGCAAATTTATCTAATAAAAACAGTTGAACAATGAGAGCAAGCGCTTCAGTCAATGTGTTCAACTAGATGAGTACATAAATATATTGAAATTAAATTTCAAGCCAACTGATGTTCTCTATATTAGAGATCATCAGTGCCGATGATGTGGAGTGGGCTTGTCCACCATCAAAAGACAAGAAAGTTCGGGCTTGAAATTTGGTCCGAAATAGCGTTTCTTTCGCAATTTTTCCTCATAGTTCCTACTACTCTAGACTTAGAAAGGGTTTAGAGAGGAAAAGAAGACAAGCATATTTTATTGCGACCACTGCCTTTAAAGGCAGGGTTCGCGATAAAAACCACTTTCAAGCTCTCCTCATGAGAATGTAGATTTGGCCCTCACAATAGTAAAATTAAGTGAAAAAACCCGGAAATTATCGGGAAAAACGCTCAAAAACAAAGTATAACGACTAATTACCGGTGTCGGCCGGCCCCCTAATTAACGCGATTTTCATTAATGCTAGCTTATCCGCCATTTATTTTGCTGTTAAAGTAATCTGTAGTCTCCAGAAATGTTCAGAAATTGTTTTAGAAGCAAAATAAAAGTTGGCAAAACAGGCTTTTACACAAATCTCGATAATTAGGGGCGGGAGGACACCAAGCGATAACTTGTTTCTGAGCGTTTTTTATCCAATTTTTTACTTATTTTCACTTTTGTGACGCCCAGATCTACCTTTCCATGAGGATAGCACAACAACCAATTTTATCGCGAACCCTGCCTTTAAGTCAAGTAAGTAAGTCATTGGGTTTCATTCCTTTATTTGTAATAAGTTTTGATCCCCTTCCGATTATAGGTTTCTGTTTTCGGCGCGCTATAGCAAATTTTATCCCGTTTCAGAAAATCATAGAAAAGATTTCCGCACAGCCCTGATTGCAAGCAGGGGTGTGCGGTAAAAAGTTTTCGGTAAAAATTTCATCGAAACTTTTTCCCGATAATTCGCAAGCAAAATCGTGCTGGGACCATGGAGACCTGAAACGATTGATTTCGAACATAGCACTAAGTCATCAAAATCCGTGCGGCGACAGCGCTTTTCTGCAACCAATGAAGTAAAATTCACTCCCATATAGACATATGCAATTTGAAACATTTCTTTGGACATCTACTTCAAACGCAGTGTCACATACAGTCGGCACGGATCTTCCTGATACATTGCGTTCCAAATTAAAGGTTGGCCTAATTTGAGTGCCATGTGTTATGACATACATGCACCGAGTTTGTGCCAACCTTCAATTGGGAACACAAAGTAGCAGAGCCTTCCGTGCCGACTGTACCTATTTCGCATATTGAAACGCTTGATAACTAAAGTCGAACCACGAATTATCGATTTTTTTTTCGGAAAAGTAGAGCCCCAAAATGCTTTCTTGCGAGAGCCTTTCGATGTCTCTTGGAAATTAAGTCGAATCCAGACATATCGAGAGGTGAGGAGCGAAGCGGTGTCGTTCACACTCTTCGCTCCGCTAGGGCGGATGACTCTGGCAGAGGGGCCAGTGATTAGCATGACAGGGCCCAAATGGAGGATAAGAGAATTCAAGGGGGTTTCTTATTCCGCAGCTTTACTGGAGTTTGCTTCGTGTTTGGGTGAGTGTCCGGCGTACGCTCGAGCATCAAAAAAGAAAAATGGCACAGAGGGATAAAGGGAAAAGGTCAGACAGGGGAAACCTTGGAAATCAATATAAATCAGAGTTCATTCAAAATTTTTCTTACAATCAGGCGTGCAAGAAGTGCGCAACGCAACGCAAAGTGGCAGTTCTATGTAGCATGCCATAGTAAATGTAGTACAGGCAAGAACAGACCCGGGGCCGAATGCATCAACGGGCCGGGTTAGGGCAGGGGCAGGGCAGTCTGCGCCCTTAAAGACCTCCGTAAAACACAAAATCAATCGTGTCCCAGCCGCCCCAGCTAGGAGGCTGGGGCAGCTAGAGCAGATAAAAATAGAGCTGGGGCACGATTGATTAGATGATCTACTGCCTTCGCACTGCGCTCTTCATAGATGCCGACTGCCCTGACCCTGCCCCAACCCGGCGCGTTGATACATCCGGCCCCCGATGGGTAAAGAAATTCCCATGTCTAACCCTTAGGTTAAAATTTCGGTAAATTCAAGTTTGAGTCAGTAAATCGGTAAAAGAAAATTTAGCGAAAAACAGCGGTAAACCCGGTAAATGCAAAACACTGATTGCAGTGTTAGTCTGACGCATGGACCAGGCGGCTGGCCGTGCGCGCTTGGCGGCTTCAGTGGAGAATGGGGTTTCGATTAAGGGTTTTCTACCGTCGCAGCCCCGTCCATTAATCAGACTAACGTTATTGCGCAAACTCTGAGAACTCTACAGCAGAAATGTTACCACGAGCGGTTCGATATCTCCTTTAGGCTTGTCTGAATCAGTCGAGCAATTTCCATCGTCAAACGAAATCACTAGTCCAGAATCTGAAACTGAATTCACACAGACTTCTATTGCCTTGTTTCACCTATGAACAACTGTTGATTATCTCACCAGTCTCGTCTATAGGCATTTCACAGAAGGTCGCTGGAGACGGTAATCTATTCGGGTCAGCACCAAGATTTTGATAGAGCGCTATACCTTCAGAAGCTGTTCGTCCCAGATTTGGCGATGGTGTTCTCTTGGACAGACAACAGTGATAAAACGATTTCGAAGAAGATTAATTAAAGCAATGTATGTATCCAAGTGGTAGGGCGTTAATCATAGTGCAAAAAAAACAGCTGTGTTTAAACAATATGCTTGCAAAGCTCCAGAAGCAAATGAAACAGTTGGAGATGTCATTTCCATATCGTTATACAGTATACATAGCACTGTGCAGCCGCGTATTGTTTTTTTGTTCTGTATTGTGCTTATCTAGGCCCAATTCCGGTCCGCAATTGCGTCTCGATACGCTTTGCGGCCGCACGCTCCCGAGTCAAAAGAGCTTCCAGTGCCGCAGCCGCCGATCTGCTGACTCAAGGTGGGTTTTGGAAACTGGAAGCTAAGAGAAATTGGAGAAAATTGTATAAAAAGGCCACATCGAGTCAGCTTTGGCGCTAGAAACCCGACTGACTCGAGCGCGTGCGGCCGCAAAGCGTGACGAGACGCAATTGCGGACCGGAATTTGGCCCAGATAAGCACAGTATGACACACTAAAAAGTTCACCTCGAACTTAATACAGTGCGTTTCAAAACCATATAGGCACCCCATTGTCTCGAAATTCTCTAACTTACAACTCGTATGGAGAAGAACCTAGTACTGTATTCGAGTACCCTCCGTACACGTAATTTGCTATGATCACAACTTTCCTTCTAGTTTATACTATAAGTATTTCTTGGAGCTTTTTTGATTTTGCGCTGTTTCGCAACTATAAAGGCATTAAAGGAATAGTTGTTGTTTCCGATAATATCGTCAGAGTCACTCGCCCATGCTTCACTGAAGCATGTATTATTCTTATGCATTGCAGTTTACCGTGAATTAGTGCTCCCTACCAGAAATTGAGATCAAGTGGATGAGTTGCGAGAGTCTGGGCTGGTAGTAAACCCCCCATTGTCGTGACGACAATTGTCATGACATGTCACGACATGTCGCGACCAAAAGGCGCGAACTATGGGTTTGTATCGTATCCTACAAGACATGGCTCGTGACTGTCACGAGCTTGTTGTCACGACAATGGTTGTCACGAGCTGTCACAAGTGTCGCGTGGTCATAACAACACGAAAACGCGGCAGACAGCGTTATACAAAATAGTGAACGGTTGAGGAGTGCTCAGATTGCTGCGAGTGTCGTACGCTCGTGTACAACAATGTCGTGACGACATTTAGGCGTGTAATTGAGAGCAGGGTGTGCGGCGCCTGCCAAGACATTGCAAATTACGCACCTTTGGCTATGTTTTTTGCCCTGTGTGTGTGGCAATGATAACAACAGAGAAGCCCAAGTTCACTCCTTCCATAATACTGGACTTGAATTTCGATGGATTTCCAGTCAGCTGCGGCGAACAGCTGGATGTAGTTCCAAGTTTTTGCTAAATCCTGAATCGCTCAACGTCTGTTATCTCCCAGACGTCTCATGGAGCATGGCATGAGATACATCACACGATGATTTCCCATTGACATTGTGTCGGCCCTGACGACTAACTACGAATTGTCGGATCGTTTCTCGGTAAATAACATTCCTTACTGAAACAAGCACTGCGACAACATTGTGGGCTCTGTAAGGAAGCAACCTCATCGCTCAGAACATTATCAAAAGGTTGCTAGACTAGAGCTCGCGCGATCAAACATGAAAACGAACTTGGAAAAGTTGAGTACTCCACGCACCAAAGACGCTGCTTGTCAAATCGTTTATAAGGTCATCTTCTTCAGCGATAGCAGGTTTGATGTTCCTTTAGGAAACTTGTTGTAGCCCGAGAAGATGATCTTATGCACGATTTGACAAGCGGCGCCTTTGATGCGTGGAGCACTCAAGTTTTCTAAGTTGGTTCTCAAATTTGATCGCCCGGACTCTAGTCTAGAAACTTTGTTAAAATGTACTGAACGACGAGATTGCATCGTTTCGGAGCCCGCAATGTTGGCGCAGTGGTTGATCTAATAGAGAACCTTTATTTGCCGAGAAGCTCAGCAGCAGTTAGTAATGAGTCGTCGGGGACGGCACCATGTCACTGAGAACTCGTCGTGTAATGGCTCACTTCCCAAACTCTATGTGACGTCTGGGCGACTACAGATATTGAGCGATTCAGGATCTAGCACGAATTTGAAACCACTTCCAGATGGTCGTTCTAGCTGGCTGGAAATCCATCGGGAACCAAGCCCAGCATTATGGAAGGGGTGGGCTTGAGCTCTTCCGTCAAAAGGCAGGTGAAGTCCCCCGGGAAAGTGGACAAATAGCATCACTTTGAACCAGTTTCTCAAAATACACATGAAAGTGACTCACTGTGGCGATCATCGTGAGATGTTTCCATGTTTCTCAAGTGTTGCTATACTTATGCGTCGCGCAAAATACGAAATTTTTTCCATAACTAAGGGCGAAATGGTCAAATTCTGGTCATACCACTTGATCCATCGTTTTCGTCGTAGCAGAAAACATAGGAACTCTCCCCAATATCCAAAATCTCCAGCCAGCACATGATACGCCTATCTCGAAGGTGTTGCTATACTTATAAGTCGCAGTGAAGAAGAAGGTCTGCATTAGCGGAAGGACATAAAAAAGCGGCTCAGGTGCTCACTACCAAGAAGAATCTTGGCAACATAATTGGTGAAGATGTCACTCTTGACCGCGCCCTCACCCTGGTTATTACCCGACATTTTTCCCCTCCATGGTGTCAGTTCCGATTAAATTAGTGGCCGAGTAGACGACTCTAATAATTGTGACCTATTCTGGCTTCATTTGAACAAGTGGCGATTCTTGTCCCATGGTCGAATTTTCGCTCAGTGACGGTTTGTAGACCCAATCGGCTGTACGGTATCGTCTTAAAAACCATTGAGTTGAGCTGATCGGTTGCCTATGGTCTCGGAATATCTAAATAAAAGAATTTCGATCTTGATTTGTGACATCATCAAAGCCGGGAGTAAATGATAGTCCTGCTCTCCATGTGAGCCTCCATCTTTGCTTGATTCATAATATTCAACTTCACGGCTAGCTGGTGCATATTCTGGATACAGAATCCATTGAACGTTTCTAAGGTAAGTCACTAAGAAACACTGATCCAGGTTAGAAGCAGTAGAGAACCGTTGACGAGCTCAAAAGTGCGATTCCTTATCTATTAAAGACACAGTACACCCTCAGATATGAATTTTGAGATTTTCATGTAATTGTGTAGTAGACCCCTCCTGTAAAACACGTGTTAAATGCGAGATCTCAATTCCTTCAAACAAGCGAGATATAAGCGACCACCACAGGCCCGACCCCCTAACAGATTTTTGAACTCGATAGCGGCTCGATGGATGGATGAATTCCAACAATTCGTCGTTCTTCAGTCCACTACCGGACTGTCTCCTTATCCTGGCTTTCTCTCACGCAACGATTGCGAATGAAGAGAAATACAGGCCTGAGACAACTCGTCCACCAATTTTTCACCCTCAAAATCTAGGCATCTTTGAAGGGCCATAACTCTGTTCAAAGGGGCCTTGGACGATATCAGAGATACTACTGTGATCAGCGTGTGACTCTCTCCAAGATAAGCATGAAGTCTGAAAATAAATTTTTTGGGTGTCCTGTGCCTTTAAAGAGACGCAGACCATGGCCGACATGGAAGTGTTGTAATTCCATCTGTGACCGTTAATACGACGTTGTAAGTTACGGGGGATATCCCACTGCACTTTGACTTGTAATGAAGGATCACTTAATCGCAGCTGTACTATCGATGGATGAGTGCTTTTATAGTTCTGAATCAGTATAAAAACATAAAATTTCGAAAAAAAAGTTGTTAAAAAATAAATCTTGCGAGGGAATCTGTTGTGGACTAGTGTATGCGGAAAGAAACAAATGTGCGGAAGGGTTCTCGCAGCTTTCCATCGGTTTAGTTATTCTAAGGAAATAGGGTGCCTTTATAGTTACAAAACGCACTGTAGTTTAAGCGCGAATCCTAGCAATCCTCAAACCCTTTAATAGCTCTACTCACCGGGGTCCTACAACTAGAAGCGTGTGCGTGTGTGTGTGTGTGTGCGTGTCGGTGTACGTGAACGTGTATGTGTACGTGTACTTGTGAGTGTGTGTGTGCGTGTCGGTGTACGTGAACGTGTATGTGTGCGTGTACTTGTGTGTGCGTGTGTGTGCGTGTGTGCGCGTGTGTGCGTGTGTGCGTGTGTGGGTGCGTGTCGGTGTACGTGAACGTGTATGTGTACGTGTACTTGTGTGTGTGTGTGTGCGTGTCGGTGTACGTGAACGTGTACGTGTACGTGTACTTGTGTGTGCGTGTGTGTGCGTGTGTGCGTGTGTGCGTGTGCGTGTCGGTGTACGTGTCGGTGTACGTGTACGTGTACGTGTGTGTGCGCGTGCGTGTGTGTGTACGTGTACGTGTACCTGTGTGTGTGTGTGTGTGTGTGCGTGTGGTGTATGTGTATGTGTATGTGTATGTGTATGTGTGAATGTATGTATGTGTGTATGTGTGTATGTGTGTATGTGTGTGTGTATGTGTGTATGTGCGTATGTGTGTATGTGTGTATGTGTATGTGTATGTGTATGTGTATATGTATGTGTACGTGGGTATGTGTGTGCTGTGTCTGGTGAGTGTATACGTGTTTGCGTATAATCAGAAAGCAGGTCAAGAACTAGACCATTTACTGCCACTTCTATGGTGACATAGCTGATCGAGCAATGACATGAAGACGGATGTGCCGCAAATAACAGTATCACTTTTGCGCAGCGATCATCCTCCTATGTGCGAGCAGCAAGTGAAGTGTTAGTATCGCTAATAGTTAGTTATTGATTGCATCTCAGAGCTGCAGTGAGCGGCATGAAGCTGATGCTAGCTAGCGTCCACTGCAGCTCATCGTTGCTACCGCGGGTGACCAAGAGCTTATGATCATCACCACACTGGATTAGAGTGCGTGCAGTGCAGAGGGATTTAACAACGGCATGACACTCGTTGCTAGTTGCAGGCTGGGCTGGTAGTAAACCCCCTCGCGTTGTCACGACAATACGAGAAATAGTTTGTGACAAGAAGCGACAACGAATACCGACGTCATGTGTTTGTTTCGTGCTTGTCACGAAGGGTCGCATCCTTTGGCACAAAAATCACGATCCTATAGGGATATGAACTCGGGACACTCGTCCAATCACGGCGCGCACACCCACTGCTCCATTTTGGCCTTGGCAACTTCGCCAATCGACATATGAAATAATGGAACACGAGCAGCTGCTTGCAAAAACCACAGTCTCAGGCGAGAACGGTACCCCGGACACACGCCCCTTAGCGGCGCGCACACCAACTGCTCCACTAGAGCACTGCGCTGGACACCTAATCGGGTGCTATGATGGTCGGCAACGTCGATAACTGTGTTATACCTACCATAAATCCCAATGATTGGAGGGCATTGATCGATCCACAAAGAGGCGGTATCAACATTTGAAGCAGTTTCCACTATTATAATGCACTGCTTTGAGAACTTTTTCCTGTTATTTAACCACCTATACTTTCGATAGATTTTGTCCTTTTCCATGAATGCTTTTCTACAGCTTTTTTTTTTACTTCTATCAAATCACTATTCCGTTCATTACAGTGGCTTGTTTTTTTGGTTATCTTTTCCATATTCTCATTGGTAAATGTTCTGATGTTCTCATTTATTGTGGTTTTAAAGATTGCAGTAAATTCATGCAGGTTAGTGACTTCTTGATGTCGCCTCAGAATTTGACTTCTAGTTTTGAATATGAGTTTTCAATATGAACTTTTGGTGCAAAACTAGTTGGAGGGGGCCACTCAAAATTCAATTGATCATTGAATGCTACCGCTTTCAGAAATCGATCTAATTCCATGGAATTTCTCAGAAATTACGAGTGATAACGATGCCACATATGTGATTACGAAAGAAAATTTCAATTTCATGGCCGAATCTTTTCATTTCTATGGGTAAATCCTGAGTGACCCCCTCCAAATAGTTTTGCACCAAACTTTTTTCTTTTCTTCGTAAAATTAATTTTTCCCAGTTTGATTTTGGATTCAATATTTTCTCGCAAAACTTTGAAGGCGTTGTTTTCAGTTTTAGCCTTACAGGAAGACGGAGACTGCTGACTGTAGCTGCATTTATTCGCTATGATAATCTAAATTATCATGAAAAAACCTCTTGAAAAATTATTTTAATAAAAATTGTGAGAGTTTGGTGGTAATGGGAAGGGATTAACCCGGTTTGAAATAAGGTTCTATTTTCGTTCTCGTTTTGAAGTTTTTTTTTGGTTTTTAGACTGCTGGACGGGTAACTTGAAAAGACTTTAATCCCAGAACGCAAAACATATGTAGAGCAAAAAAGTTGCAAACGAAAAAATACATGATTCAATCAAAAAAACCCTTTCGGAATTTATCAAACCTCATCCACGTATAATAATCTTACAAATGAGTATTGACACCATTTTTCATTGAAAGAATCCTTATTAGTTATGGCAAAAGGAGTAATAAACAAATATGTACATCGGAGGAATGCCGCTGCAGTCAGCTGTTTTTGCCATATAAAAATTATGAAACTGAAAAAATGCGCACAGTCTCATAAAAATCAATCTCACAAACTGGAATCAGAAATGAACTATCAATTTTTTTTTGAAAAAAAGTAATATGGAAGAACGGAGATTCGGAATCAACAGCAAAAATGTTCAACTGACATCAAAATGTCCTAAACGCATGTAAAATTACTGTATTATTTAAAACCTTCATAAGTGGCTAAAATAGAACATTTACTTACAAAAATATAGAAAAGAAAATCAAAATAAAAAAGCTTTTTACCTCACATTCGTCTGCAGAGGGCGACGAGATGCCATGTGTTTCTCGGGAAATGTGATCGATACCGAGCAAGGCATTGTTGTCATTGCCACATAAAGGGCAAAAACTCCGACACTGGCAGCGGTCTCCTACGGGAGAAAACGACGATCCAGGTCACTTACTGGAGCTGTTTTGCACTATGGATGACCGAACTAGAGCGAAGCGGTCTCCCACAGGACATCGTGTCGCATCGCTTCGATTGGGTCACCTAAACCACAAAAGAGCTCCGATGGTTGACCGGGACCACACACGTTAAACGATTGATCAAACCCGCGCTGCCTCCGAAGCGCCTGTGCGTAGGGTGGAGAGCCGATTTGGCCGTCGTAGGTTCGCACAGGCGCACCCGTCATTGATTGATTGGGTGTTTTGGAGGATCGAATTCCCTCCTTCATGAGAGTTGAAGGAGGGTCGCTATTGGGGCTTTATACCTAATAGTAAGTAATCTTTGCCACTGACAAGTTTGTCAGCGGGAAGCATGAACTTCATGCTTTAAAGGCAGTGGTCGCGCTCAAATATGCTCGTCTTCTTTTGCTCTCTAAACCCTTTTCTGGGTATAGAGTAGTAGAATCTATCGTCCATCACTGGACGAGGGATCGCCGCGACGCTGCTTGGCGGGAAAAATTGCGCGCGGGAAAACGAAAGGGGAGTGGCTATTGATCGCGCAATTTTTCCCGCCAAGCAGCGTCGCGGCGATCCCTCATCCAGTGACTGACGATATAAGAAAAAATCGCGAAAAATAGCTGTTCTGGGCCAAATTCGAAGCCTGAACTTTCTTGTCTTTTGATGGTGGATGAGTCCACCCCACATCATCGGCATCGATGATCTCTAATATCAAGAACACCAGCTGGCTTGAACTTGAATTTCAATCAATGAACTTTTGGATTTATATACACATCTAGTGAAAAACATTGGTTGAAGTGCTTGTTTTCATTGTTCAACTGTTTTATTACGTAAATTTGCATTTATTTCTTCCTCTGGGTGTCGATGATTTTTGAATGCTTAGCAAGAGACTGTGATCTTTCTGTGCAGGTGTGCACGAACTGGAAATTTAGGGTCTTAATAACTCTAATTCTAGCCCGTTTTTGACCGCGCTACCTTCATAGTTTTTGAGATGTTTTATATCTAAGCTGATTTTTGTAGTTTTTTCGATAACGTTTTTCATCGTGACCACAGCCTTTAAATTCGAGCAAAAAAACTAGGCGGGTTTGGCTTCATTCTTGCACACGTTATTTGAAATTCCCTCCAAAATGAGATTTTGTTCAACTACCGTGCTAGGTTCGGTCTCCTACAGGAGACAGATAGGACTCCTGCTAGCTGATGAGGCTGGGTCTCCCAGCCGACTCCCGTAGGAGACCGCCGCCAGTGTCGGAGAAACATAGCGAAAGGCGCGTAACTTGCATTGTATTGACAGGCGCCGCACACCCTGCTCCCGATTCTACGGCTAAATGTTGTCATGACATTGTTGTACACGAGCGCACGACACTCGCAGCAGTCTGCGCACTCCCTCAACCGCGCACTATTTTGTGTCACGCTGTCTGTCGCGTTTTCGTGATGTTATGACCACGCGACACTTGTGACAGCTCGTGACCGTAATTGTCGTGACAACAAGCTCGTGACAGTCACGAGCCATGTGTTGTAGGATACGATACGAACCCATAGCTCGCGCCTTTCGGTCGCGACATGTCGTGACATGTCATGACAATTGTCGTCACGACAATGGGGGGTTTACTACCAGCCCTGGAGACTCGTTTTAGTTTTTCTTTCAAAGCAGGAGGTCTCCAAAACGATATTGAGT
Organism: Aplectana chamaeleonis; assembly: GCA_029168955.1. Taxonomy (NCBI): domain Eukaryota; kingdom Metazoa; phylum Nematoda; class Chromadorea; order Rhabditida; family Cosmocercidae; genus Aplectana; species Aplectana chamaeleonis. The sequence goes on from JAPDOI010000176.1 coordinate 581,246, forward strand.
TTCCATTTGATTCGGCTGTAGAGGATTTCCAAGGACACTTGGGCTTGGTTTTGTTGCCTCCAGCGTCGTTAGCGCCGTCGTAGAAAAATTTGGATCTAATATCTAGCGCAATCAGGGCTGCAGGCGTGATTACTGTTTATGAGTGGAAACGCATCCTGGCATGTCTAATTAAAGTAGAACCACAAGATTCTCTGAATTGTGGCGCAAATCAATAGTTCAAAAAAGAATTAGCATTGGTGGTCTCGTACCAGATTGAACTGCTTTATGACAGACGCACGACTGTCCAGGGCATCCCGTAGGCTTTCGTTCGTATCATGAAGCTTCTTGTTGGCCTCACTGAAAAGAGCGATTAAAGTTACGGAAATGGGGTGCGACACTTAAAGGCAGCATACACGCTCGTAAACGTGGTTGGGATAACAATGTGAATCGAACCGTATGGCTTACAACATAATGCCTACGCATTCTGAAGTGTCAAAAATGACCCAAAATGCCGCTACATGAGTTAGAAGTTAGCACCGCCCTGTATTTTCACGCCCCCTGAATTTGCCCTTTTCCTCCGACGCAGGGTAGCTGGGTCATCTTCGCCGTCAATAACGTGTGTGGTTGACCTACCAACAGTACCGACGGTGAATATGACCCAGCAACTTTGCGCTGCAGGAAAACGGGGAAGGGCGTAAAAATACAGGGCGGGGCCAGCTTCCGACTCATGTAGCGGCATTGTGGGCCGTTTTTGACATTTCAAAATGCGTAGGCGTTGTAATCTGGGCTATGCCATTCTATTTTCTTAGTTATCTCAAACTAGTTTACGAGCGCGTATGCTGCCTTTAACACGATAATGCATACAATAGAAGTTGTATTTGGCGTTGCATTGTCTCGCTTTCTTGGGATGCGACGCAAACTTCATCTAAAGCTCTAAGAGTGCATATAGAGTACATGAAGCGATACACATTCAGATGTGAATAAATGTAAACTAACTGTTGCGTACCTTTCTGCCGAATAAGCTCATTTTGTTTATGTTCATACTCAGCTCGAACGTGCGCCAATTCACTTTTGATCATCGCCAATTCGAGATGATTTTCGGCGAGACCTCGACGAAGGTCAGTATTTTCCGTGCATACATCCTTAAGGGCAGTGTTCATGAACAAAAAAGTGTTTGAAATTCCACTAGGAATGGGTAGTGTAGGGACACTCTGTATCGTTAACGTCGAACGAGCGCATGAAAACGAGCCAGAAAGAGCACCAAAAGAGCCCAAAGCTGAAACTTTGAGCGCAAGGCAAACCCCAAAAGCGAATTGCCCGCCCACCCACGTGAACGAATGAAGGCTTGAAATCCTGAGATGAGCGACGGTTTCCGATTAATGGCCCCGTCCTTCCCCTCATTCTCGACTTCTTTCTTTACCCAGGTCAGCTCGCATAAATCGGCTGCAAAAGAGGGAAGTTACAAGCCTCGGACAACTCGTCCACCATGCTTCTCTAGCTCGATGTTTGAGGGACCATAACTCCGTTCCCAGAAGGCCGTGTACGATTTCAGCGACACTGTTGAAATCAGCAAGGGACCATTTCAAGATAGGCTGAAAAGCAGAAAAACGATTTTTATTGTGGACACTGCCTTCAAAGAGAATCATACAAGACGATAGTATCACGGAAACTCAGGACTACCATGGTATGGTCGCGGAATTCTGCTCAACGTCGGGTAGGAATGCATTCGTGCGACTGCGGGATCATAGAGAATTCAATTCGTGGACAAAGAGCGCTATAGCGCAGATTAATTCAAGTAAGTCATGCTATCCTCTATGAAACGGCGTGATTCACATCATTCGAGGCGCGAGCGGCGCGCGCGACGCCTGGGCCACCGTCTACCCTCCGCTCTCTCACTGTCTCTAACCTCCGCTCCGCACCAGCACGCGTAGGAACCATGTGAATTTCGCCGTTTTATAGCCTGTAACTGCACTTGCACTTCTTCGGAGAACCCCTGACGAGAACCTCACTTTCAGACGCTCTTGCAATTCCTTCTGATGATTAAGCTTCTGTCCCTCTTTTTCCAGAACATTCTCCATTTTTTGAAGTCTCTCAATATTGCTTTGCATTGTTCGCATCTCCTCTGCCATGCGTGCCTGCATTTCCTCTTTCTCCCTTGTCAACCTTCTTCTTTCCTTAAATGTGCTATATACAATACTGTACAAAAAGATATAACAATGGGATCTGTTTGCCATCAATTGCCACAAAAACTGCCTCACCTCTTCTCGAGCTTTGCGCTCTGCCATTAACACCTGCTGGTCTAGCTCGGATTCCACTTCTTCCATTCGCTTGTTGTAATTATCTTTTTCGCTGCAAATTTTCAGAATTAGAGAACGGGAAAAGTTGTCGTTGCTGCAGGTAAATTATTGTTAGCAATACTGTCAACTGGAAAAGTTAAATAATAAAGATTGGGGAGTATCGCCTATTATTGCCCGTTTATGGAATGTTTTGTTTTAATGCTTTTTATTGCATAATTGTGCTATCCTTGAGCCTCATAGTGTTTCACAATAGAGCACAATGGAGGCTGCAAAATTTATTGAAAGTTTCGAAAATTCCAAAAGTTTCCAAAACGGAACTTTCCAAAGTTCTTGAAACTTCCTTCTCACAGGTGAGCTTTCGGCGCGTAGCGCCTTTATCAAACCTAAAAATACACGTATTAGCATACGTTGGCATAACGACTACCCGTAGTCAACGGGAAACTGGCCTGAATAGCTGGCCAAAAGGCCTGGCCACCAAGTAAGGTCGAAGCAATGTCCTACCCTGGACTGCTTTAAATAGTTCTGGATGCCCAGTGAAGCAATATCGCACCATTACAGTAATGAGAAAGGCTACTGTATTTATGCAATTAGCTGAAGAACGTCACGTAGTTCTTCCCTGTTGTTTATTTCCGGCGCCCTGCGTTTTATCTCGAGCGCTTCCAAAATCTTCTTCTCCGTTAGGTTGTTTATCGACCTATGCAATACCGTAGTGATAAGCCTAGGAGGATCATCTTGGGCGTGTTTGAAAGTTCTATGTTTTGAGAAACTGTTGTTTGGATAAGAGGCAGGATTTCTAAACGCTCTTTTGTGTTCATCTAAACGTTCAAAGAGGGGCCTTTTTGTTTCTCCTACATATTTTTCTCCACAACCCTCGCATTGTATCAGATACATCGTCCCCACCAGCTGAAAAGTTTTGGTGGCACTACAGTATGCGCAATCTTGCCTGCCACATCTTTCCTTATAAGGTCTCGAGAAAGTGAACAGAGCTTTCAGAGTTCGGGGTGGACGGAATATGAGACGCACAGGGAGCGACGAGGCTTTCACGACACTATTCACTCTTTGATCCACGTACTCATTCACATACGGCATCACCATCGAAATACCATCTGCAGTGGTATGAGGTTTCCAGTAGTGTACATGCGTTGTGTTGTAGCCGTTTTCGCCAAGTATACGCTCGACCATCGCATCGACCCCCCTCTGACCTACTCGTGCACACCTTTTCCTTCGTCATCATAAAGTTACGAACTACATTAACGTTCATGTAATTTGGGTGGCAACTCTTTCTATGTGATCAAAATATACAATTGCCAAAAGTGGTGCGATCCTTAATCCCATAGCCAAACCACGGTGCTGGATGAAGAACCTCTTGTCGAACTGGAATACATTGCACTTCACAGTTGCTTCCAGTAAATCTCGCAGTTCATTGTCTTCTAGCCCAAGCATATACACCTCCCTTCTGTGCTTTTTATTGCATTGTACCTTATAATGACTACATTGTTACTGCTTCCGATCATACATACGAGTTGTGGTGTTCGCGGAGTGCACACCGATTTGGCTCGCCATCGCGCAACCCCCGCTATCTCAGTGTCATCAAGGTCAGGAGTACACGTAGAAAGGCCGTTCTTTATGCGTTTAATAGAGCTTAAGATTGAAAAGTCGACTAACTATTGAAAAAATTTTCCGAAACGGATACCTGATGTTCGAGAAAAATTGTCAAGCCACGCGAATTTGTTCGAGCAAGTGTGGAAACAGGGAGCTAGTTGTGGTTTCATCTAGCTCCTGTCAAAATTTGAAGTTGATAGCTCGATTTTCGCGGAACTTCAAAATTGATGGCCAAGACAGACAAAATATGTAAACATGTTATTGGCCGTCTTTGTGAGCCATCAGAATCAACACCGTTAATGATAGACTTTTGCCCCAGATCACTCTCTCTTTGAGATAGCATTTCGTTTCAAGCAATACGATAGGACCTTGGAAGGGCTTTTCGGAACGCCGCACGGTGTGAGTCCCGAGCAGGGCTGTCCGAAACTGTTCCATTTCCGTATTTCCAGTATTTGTTGAACTGTTCGGTTCCGCTTCCGACTTGTTAAGCCCGAAGACGGAAGAAACAGTGCTGCACGGGTAGCGGTAGTGTTTGCAGGCAAGGGTGTTTGTAGGCATCATGAGGAACTGAAAATCATTGTGGACCTCTTGTGTTTGATAGAATATCTGAGCCTGGCTGATATCCTTGACGGGTTCGGGGTTTTTAAATTGCGCCCCTCTACAGTGATGGCACAAAATATGCGTGGCTGGAATCTGACCGTTTTTGGTTTTTTTCTCAACGCAGTTCCTCCAAGAATGAATAATTTTTATGAGGCTTCCCGCTGAAGTCCTTTTGTTTTTTTGCAAACCATTGATGGAAAAGGAGAAACGTTATTTTTGCACGTACAGCCGGTCCCCCAGGAAGGTTTATAAGCGGACACACGTGGAGGCGGCCACAGGCAGAGGCACTGCGCGTTAGAGACAAATCTCTGAATTTCGTCGCTTAGCGTTAGCAGTGTGATGTTATTTACGTTTTTTGAGGTGAATCAGTTGTCAAACTTGACAGTACTTTCGAGATTCATTGCCGTGCAGGTTTGATAAATGGTGAAACTGGTTTATTAGTGGCCTGACATTTTTAACAAATCGTCGTTTTCAAAGGCCTGAAAGTGCTAAAAGTCTTAGTGACCTGTGAGTTGCTCCATCAAGCGCTTCTCCTTCTACGACAGGTTCAACAGACCCCAAGAAACTTGAGAGAGCTACCGAAATTAGCACAGAAAACCACCTACGCCAGTTTCTCCAACGACGAGCTCCCGTATCGACCTGATAGACCGCAAGCTAGGAGACAAGTGAACCCGTCTGGTCACACACGGCTGATCGTGCTATAGCTGACACAGCGGTATGAATGGTAGGAAGTCACTAGTTATCGAAATGCACTCATTTCTATTGTTGAGTCTGGGGGAGCGGGACATGATAAAGAAGGTCTCCAGTGCTTTCCTCGCTCCAATATCTTCCTCACGACTTAGAGTCGTGCATTTGATGTCGAAATCAACATCACCATGCTCTTCTTGTCTATGTTTTCCGAGAGGAGTTAATGTACTCTTGCACCGCTTCCCTCCTAGGTGCTCCTTGACACGAATGTTCAGCATTCTTCCCATTTCCCCTATGTAGATCTCGTAGCATGACGTGCACTGAAGCTGGTGTATGTCAACGCTCATAAGGTAATCGCCTTCTGCTCCGCTTGGACATACTGTGCAATTTTCCGTGTCGCAAGTGCGGTCGTAGAGCCGGTTGCGTACTTGTTGCCGTTTTATGTTGTCCCGAATGATGTTTATGAGAGCCACATCATCGCAGAGATTTGCACGCGCAATACATTGCCTTATAGCTGCACTACTTCTGTCTGAAAAGAACGGTAGCTGCAGAGGCACTTTGTTGTCGATTCGACTCGGGAGCCTCACTCGTCTGCCACGGTCCCGTCGCTGCGCAGTATATCCATTCAGGCGAGTAATAGCACCAGCCAGTCTGCGCGACTCTTCTCGCTCTTCTCGTCTCCCGTGCAAACTTGATCGGCAGTTCTGTACATGTTACGAATTATGGCGCATTTCACGGCTATAGGGTCAGAAGATGTCGCGTGAATGATGATGTTCTTGGAGGTTTCCTTGCGGTACCATTTCACTCTGTATGCACCACCAGTCACACTTACTTGCGTATTCATAAAAGGGAGCCATCCGTTTTGAGGTACTTCTCTGGTGAAGCGTATGTGCTGCGATCGTTGATTGAGAATATTAAACAGCTCATCCATTTCAATCTGAGTGGACGTGACCACGCAGCAATCGTCGATGTACCTACAGTACAGGATAGGCGGCCGGGATAGCACCGGCTCTTCCACTTTGCTCATGAAGCACACCGCCAAAACAGGTGCCAGTCGTTGACCCATTGCAAGTCCTCTGACCTGAGCGTAGTAGGTCCCATTCCATTTGAAAATATTGCAATTCAGGCACTCCTTCACTAGCGTCAAGATGTGACTCTTACTCAAGCCAAAAGTCGCGATATCTGTGTGCTCGTCCAGCATTTCAGATAGAGCCTGGAGCGCGTCTCCATTATCAACGTTGGTGTAGAGCGCGTTCACATCGATAACACAGTTCTGCTGATCCCTTAAGTGATCTCTGTTGACTTGACAGTTATGAGATTTTGTGAAGGACTTTTTCGTCCATCATGCGAGGTGAGTGCTGTTTTGCACAGGCTGTCAGCAAGCGCGCAGACAGTGGCGGTCATAGAATTATTGACAGCCGACCTCCAAGGGTACACCTCGGATACCTCGGCAAAAATCGGTAGATCGCGCGTTTTTAACGCGGAAAAGCCAGTATTTGGTCATGTTAGCGTGAACAACTTGATTATAGACTATTTTAACACTAATTTAGCTTTGATAAATTATCAAATCGAAGTGATCTGAACATATCCATAAGATCTGGAGCATTTTGAGCCAGAAAAGCGAGTATTAGATTTGATTAACTTTGAAGTAGCGAAATTAATTTTTTTTAGCAGAAGTCAGGCGTTGACACCATATAAAACTCAACTGATAAGGTTATAGCTCTTCGAGTTATAAGTTTTCACACCAGTGGAGCGATAACTTGCTCCTGATGACCCGGGAAATTAATTCGTTTTGACACAAGTAATAAATTGATACCTTATCAAACTGGAGTGATGATGTCATAAATCCATGACTTTCACGTTTTCAGCCGGAAGGAGCGGGTATTTGCTACTGATAGACCGGGCATAGCGAAATTATTCTTACCTAGTACAATTCAGGCACTGAAACCTTACCAAATCAAATTGATGAGGTAATAACTCTACGATGTCGAGCAATGTGAACCGAAGTTGTTCCTTAGATTTTTTCCGATCGAATCGATTTTAGACTTACGTGAACTACCGATTTTCTTATTTCTTTTTTATATCATTCGGTTTTCGATTACGTTCGGAAGTTTCGTTTTTGGATTCTTCGATTTCCGAAAAGTGATCGAAATGTGATGTTTTAAATTTTGTTCTTCAATATTTAATTTCTCGGAGATCCTAATCGGAGAAATGTATCAGGGTAATGCAGAAATTATCGAGCATTGCTTTGCTCATTCGACTGAGTTTCCCAGGCAGATTTTGATACGCCACGAACTCGGACAGTAAGTACAAGTGTAAATAAGTAGGTGCAAAAAAAAAACAAAAATCTTTGTCTTATCAAAATATTCACATTTTTAAAACCTCCTAATTTTCTCAAGGAGGTCCTCAATTTCCTGTAAACCCGTGTTTTGAGAAAGAAGTCGAAAAAAAAGTTTTTTTATTAGAAAAAAAAAAGATTTTTTCGTCAAGTGCGAGGATCACATGATTTGAATTTTTCATGAAAGTTCAATTCGTGACTTCATATGTCTCAATCTACTTGCTCAATTTCTGAACTCACAAAAAATAAAATTCCGAGAAACGTCGCTGGTTGTTCGGGAGGATAAGCGGAAATTCATATCGAAATTTCACAAAAACTCAAGGTATGGGCTGAGTGTAATCAAACGTTTTTATGGTACAATTTTTTTCACAGTGTCTAAAAATTTTCTAGCAAAACTTCAAAGCTGCGAAAGTTGGTAGGGCATTTGCACTTTTCATCAGAGTTATGACCTTATTAGTCCGATTTGATAAGGTATCAGTACTCGAAGTGTGCAAAAAAAAGATTAATTTTGCTATGCCCAAGTTGTCAGGAGAAGCATGATTTTTTTCCGGATGGGTGAGAAAACTTTTTTTCGAACCAACAAAAACTTTTGCTCATGCGGTCGTTCAAATGATAGAAAAAAGTCAGAAATTATAAAGTCTTGCTTTTGTGAGAGGGTAGTAGGTGCTGACAAGAAATAGGCAACAAAAGGTTTGACACAAGAATTGAGAGGTGAAAATTGCGGCAAGGATTAACAGCAATCATATTTATACAACAAATAGAATCCGTCGAAGAACGTTGAGAAAAATGAATAGGCGTGTAGTTATTGCAGACCTTTTATTGTAGTCCAGAAGACCGATCGAATTTACTCGAATTAGGAACGACTTGAATAGATTCTTTCCTATGTCTTATACAAGTAAATATGTAGGAATCGAGTTTTGGGTTCCGCTTGATCAACCACTCCATTATAAAGCCTTGAGTGTACAATTTTCAATGCTTCATTTCTCTATCTATTTAAGCTTTTAGGTAGGTGCTATGACAATTACTACTAGTTTGAGCCTTTGCTGTGGCCAGAAACACAATGCTGTGTACGCAGTGGGAGACACCTACAATGAAAATATCACCAGAGCAAAGTGCAATCTCGGTGCAATGCCAGTGATCGCCGCTATGGTTAAAAGCGCTGCGGGTTCAACTCCTTAGAGTCGCGAAGTTTTGCAAAGAAACGCAATAACTCGCATGATGATGCGTGTATGGACTCGGTTTCAATCAGTTCATTCTGCGAGTTTCGAACGTCAGCTCGCGACATAAAACTCGTAGTTTCGCATGAATTACTACCGTTTCTGGAGCAACTTTGGAGACTGCCTTTTAGAATTTTTCAGGAGCGAGGATGGAAATCGTGAAGTCTTATAGTGATTTATGTACCTTGAATAATTATTAGTCCATTGACTAAACCATAAGTTATCGGATGAGAGCTGCAAGCCATGAGCAGCGACGAAACGTGAATATGAGACGACATATAATTTTTCGATGTCTTCCGTTTCCATTTCCGAATTTCCCTTTCCGGCATTTTTTTTGCCATTTTTCTTCCGTTTCCGAAAATTTTGGAAATGATTTCCACACAGCCATGCTCAAAAGTGCTCAGTACGGTTTCAGGAGCGCGTAGTATATCGTAGAAAATTTATGGGACCCAGTAGGAATGCGCAGGACGCCGCAGAAAATGTGCGTGATCCCAATGGGGGTGCGCAGGACGCCGTAGATAGCGTACACGACCCTAGAGGGAGCGCGCACGACGGCGTAGAAAGTGTACGGCACCCTAATAGAAGTGCGAAGAGGTGATTTTTATGGTCGTAGGTTTAGGAGTTATAGTCTTCCCACAATACCGATTCGCCTGCTAAATAGAAATTGCTAAGCAAAAATCAGGTCAGAAAGGGAACCTTCGGGGAAAATTCATGAAACTCTCTGAAGTTTAGCTTTCTGGCGAAAGCGATGATTTGGCATGGCTATATTTTGGAAAACTAAAAATATACTGCAGCTAAAGAAAAAACTGTTTCTTTTTCAATGTAAAAAACGTAAAAAATGTTTTAAAATATACCAAGGAATGATTTTGCGTCAAAGTAATCAATGTAGTGAATAAGCTGAAAATACGATTTGGCGGTCAAGCATAGGATAACTATTGATAAGTGTAGTTAACAACGAGGGTTCGCAGTTTACAAGGTTTTTCATAGAACTCACCAAAGCAAAATCATGCGTGATATGGAAAGCAGCTAAGGTTTTTTTTCGGAAGCTGTGATACGGCAGTAGGAACATGCAAAGTTCAGTAAGCACAACTCTTGAAGTCATACTATCGCGGGCGATTTTGCTTTGTTGAGTTCTACGGAAAAGCTTGTGAATTGCGAACCTTGTTCACTGAGCTTATCAATAGTTGGTCTATGCTTGACAGCCAAATCGCATTTTCAGGTACTTCTTTACATTTCCCGAATATTTCTTTACATCGAATCCATTGACGCGAGACGAGTACTTGAAATATTTCAGAATATTTTTTTCTTTTTTTCAAAATCTTAGTGGATCGAAGAGTTTTTCCTTTCAGCTGGAATTGTGGTGAGCGCGAAGCGCTCACCAGGATTTGGCTTTGATCTCTTCCCGCGCGGATGCCCTACAATGAGATCACCTATTCATACCGTCAACAGAGGTATGAGCTGTACACTATTCGACGCGCCGCAAGAAATTACATATGTGTGCAACTTTTCATCCCAACTGGTCCCCGCTTTCTAAAGTTATGACCTCTCAAAGTACGCAAAAACGTTCTCCACCACCGCCTCCGCCTCCGCCTCCGCCTCCGCCACCGCCACCGCCTCCGCCTCCGCCTCCGCCTCCGCCTCCGCCTCCGCCTCCGCCTCCACCTCCGTCCGTCGAAAACCATTTTTTTGGAAGGCGTGGACCAAATCGCTCGAAAATTTGTGACTAGAGGTAATCGGCCACGGGAATGACGAAAATAATTGTCAGAACTCACCATAATGACTTCTGGGCCCCTAACAGGCGTTTGAAACTCGGAAACCGGCCTCTCAAGAATAGTTTATGAAAATGGTGGGTTTTTCGTTATCAGTCATTGTTTTCTTAGACTCCATATAAACACCTTGCTCTCCAGGGTGGTGTACTTTGAACGTCCGGCTCGGAAGAGGACGCTGTGCGGGTTGATGTACTTGACCGCGGCGCGTATTCGTTCAAAGCGCACCATCGATAAGAAGGCGTCGCAGGATGTGCTGAAGTGTCGGTTGACTATGTGAGACCTCAGTAGGGGTGTGCAGGACGTCGTAGAATGTGGGCAGGGCCTCAGTAGGAGTATGCAGGACATCATCGAACGTGTGCAGGACCTTAGTAGGAGTGTGCAGGACACCATGGAACGTGTGCAGGACCCCAGTAGGGGTGTGCAGGACGTCGTAGAATGTGTGCAGGACCTCAGTAGGAGTGGGCAGGACATCATGGAACGTGTGCAAGACCTCAGTAGGAGTGTGCAGGACATCATGGAACGTGTGCAAGACCTTAGTAGGAGTGTGTAGGACATCATGGGACCTGTGCAGGACCGTATTAGGAGTGGACAGGACATCATGGGACGTGTGCAGGACATCATGGAACGTGTGCAAGACCTTAGTAGGAGTGTGCAGGACATCATGGGACCTGTGCAGGACCTCAGTAGGAGTGTGCAGGACATCATGGAACGTGCGCAGGACCGTAGTAGGAGTGGACAGGACATCATGGGACGTGTGCAGGACCCCAGTAGGGGTGTGCAGGACGTCGTGGAATGTGTGCAGGGCCTCAGTAGGAAGGTGCAGGACATCATGGAACGTGTGCAAGACCTTAGTAGGAGCGTGCAGGACATCATGGGACCTGTGCAGGACCTCAGTAGGAGTGTGCAGGACATCATGGAACGTGTGCAGGACCGTAGTAGGAGTGGACAGGACATCATGGGACGTGTGCAGGACCCCAGTAGGGGTGTGCAGGACGTCGTAGAATGTGTGCAGGACCTCAGTAGGAGTGTGCAGGACATCATGGAACGTGTGCAGGACCTTAGTAGGAGTGTGCAGGACATCGTGGGACCTGTGCAGGACCTCAGTAGGAGTGTGCAGGACATCATGCAACGTGTGCAAGACCTTAGTAGGAGTGTGCAGGACGTCATGGGACCTGTGCAGGACCTCAGTAGGAGTGTGCAGGACATCATGGGACCTGTGCAGGACCTCAGTAGGAGTGTGCAGGACATCATGGATCGTGTGCAAGACGTTAGTAGGAGTGTGCAGGACATCATGGGACCTGTGCAGGACATCATGGGACCTGTGCAGGACCTCAGTAGGAGTGTGCAGGACATCATGGAACGTGTGCAGGACCGTAGTAGGAGTGGACAGGACATCATGGGACGTGTGCAGGACCCCAGTAGGGGTGTGCAGGACGTCGTAGAATGTGCGCAGGACCTCAGTAGGAGTGTGCAGGACATCATGGAACGTGTGCAAGACCTTAGTAGGAGTGTGCAGGACATCATGGGACCTGTGCAGGACCTCAGTAGGAGTGTGCAGGACATCATGGAACGTGTGCAAGACCTTAGTAGGAGTGTGCAGGACATCATGGGACCTGTGCAGGACCTCAGTAGGAGTGTGCAGGACATCATGGGACCTGTGCAGGACCTCAGTAGGAGTGTGCAGGACATCATGGATCGTGTGCAAGACCTTAGTAGGAGTGTGCAGGACACCATGGGACCTGTGCAGGACCTCAGTAGAGTGTGCAGGACATCATTGTACGTGTGCAGGACCGTAGTATAAGTGGGCAGGGACATCATGAGACGTGTGCAGGACCCCAGAAGGGGTGTGCAGGACGTCGTAGAATGTGTGCGGGACCTCAGTAGGAGTGTGCAGGACACCATGGATCGTGTCCAAGACCTTAGTAGGAGTGTGCAGGACACCATGGGATCTGTGCAGGACCTCAGTAGGAGTGTGCAGGACATCATGGAACGTGTGCAGGACCGTAGTAGGAGTGGACAGGACATCATGGGACGTGTGCAGGACCTCAGTAGGGGTGTGCAGAACGTCGTAGAATGTGCGCAGGACCTCAGTAGGAGTGTGCAGGACATCATGGAACGTGTGCAAGACCTTAGTAGGAGTGTACAGGACATCATGGAACCTGTGCAGGACCTCAGTAGGAGTGTGCAGGACATCATGGAACGTGTGCAAGAGCTTAGTAGGAGGTGCAGGACATCATGGGACCTGTGCAGGACCTCAGTAGGAGTGTGCAGGACATCATTGTACGTGTGCAGGACCGTAGTATAAGTGTGCAGGACATCATGGATCGTGTGCAAGACGTTAGTAGGAGTGTGCAGGACATCATGGGACCTGTGCAGGACCTCAGTAGGAGTGTGCAGGACATCATGGAACGTGTGCAGGACCGTATTAGGAGTGGACAGGACATCATGGGACGTGTGCAGGACCCCAGTAGGGGTGTGCAGGACGTCGTAGAATGTGTGCGGGACCTCAGTAGGAGTGTGCAGGACATCATGGAACGTGTGCAAGACCTTAGTAGGAGTGTGCAGGACATCATGGGACCTGTGCAGGACCTCAGTAGGAGTGTGCAGGACATCATTGTACGTGTGCAGGACCGTAGTATAAGTGTGCAGGACATCATGGATCGTGTGCAAGACGTTAGTAGGAGTGTGCAGGACATCATGGGACCTGTGCAGGACCTCAGTAGGAGTGTGCAGGGCATCATGGAACGTGTGCAGGACCGTATTAGGAGTGGACAGGACATCATGGGACGTGTGCAGGCCCCCAGTAGGGGTGTGCAGGACGTCGTAGAATGTGTGCAGGACCTCAGTAGGAGTGTGCAGGACATCATGGAACGTGTGCAAGACCTTAGTAGGAGTGTGCAGGACATCATGGGACCTGTGCAGGACCTCAGTAGGAGTGTGCAGGACATCATGGAACGTGTGCAGGACCGTAGTAGGAGTGGACAGGACATATGGGACGTGTGCAGGACCCCAGTAGGGGTGTGCAGGACGTCGTAGAATGTGCGCAGGACCTCAGTAGGAGTGTGCAGGACATCATGGAACGTGTGCAAGACCTTAGTAGGAGTGTGCAGGACATCATGGGACCTGTGCAGGACCTCAGTAGGAGTGTGCAGGACATCATGGAACGTGTGCAAGACCTTAGTAGGAGTGTGCAGGACATCATGGGACCTGTGCAGGACCTCAGTAGAAGTGTGCAGGACATCATGGGACCTGTGCAGGACCTCAGTAGGAGTGTGCAGGACATCATGGATCGTGTGCAAGACCTTAGTAGGAGTGTGCAGGACGCCATGGGACCTGTGCAGGACCTCAGTAGGAGTGTGCAGGACATCATTGTACGTGTGCAGGACCGTAGTATAAGTGGGCAGGACATCATGGGACGTGTGCAGGACCCCAGAAGGGGTGTGCAGGACATCATGGGACCTGTGCAGGACCTCAGTAGGGGTGTGCAGGACATCATGGATCGTGTGCAAGACCTTAGTAGGAGTGTGCAGGACACCATGGGACCTGTGCAGGACCTCAGTAGGGGTGTGCAGGACATCATGGAACGTGTGCAAGACCTTAGTAGGAGTGAGCAGGACATCATGGGACGTGTGCAGGACCCCAGAAGGGGTGTGCAGGACATCATGGGACCTGTGCAGGACCTCAGTAGGGGTGTGCAGGACATCATGGGACCTGTGCAGGACCTCAGTAGGAGTGTGCAGGACATCATTGTACGTGTGCAGGACATCATGGAACTCGTGCAAGACCTTAGTAGGAGTGTGCAGGACATCATGGGACCTGTGCAGGACCTCAGTAGGAGTGTGCAGGACATCATGGAACGTGTGCAGGACCGTAGTAGGAGTGGACAGGACATCATGGGACGTGTGCAGGACCCCAGTAGGGGTGTGCAGGACGTCGTAGAATGTGTGCGGGACCTCAGTAGGAGTGTGCAGGACATCATGGAACGTGTGCAAGACCTTAGTAGGAGTGTGCAGGACATCATGGGACCTGTGCAGGACCTCAGTAGGAGTGTGCAGGACATCATGGAACGTGTGCAGGACCGTAGTAGGAGTGGACAGGACATATGGGACGTGTGCAGGACCCCAGTAGGGGTGTGCAGGACGTCGTAGAATGTGCGCAGGACCTCAGTAGGAGTGTGCAGGACATCATGAAACGTGTGCAAGACCTTAGTAGGAGTGTGCAGGACATCATGGGACCTGTGCAGGACCTCAGTAGGAGTGTGCAGGACATCATGGAACGTGTGCAAGACCTTAGTAGGAGTGTGCAGGACATCATGGGACCTGTGCAGGACCTCAGTAGGAGTGTGCAGGACATCATGGGACCTGTGCAGGACCTCAGTAGGAGTGTGCAGGACATCATGGATCGTGTGCAAGACCTTAGTAGGAGTGTGCAGGACACCATGGGACCTGTGCAGGACCTCAGTAGGAGTGTGCAGGACATCATTGTACGTGTGCAGGACCGTATTATAAGTGGGCAGGACATCATGGGACGTGTGCAGGACCCCAGAAGGGGTGTGCAGGACATCATGGGACCTGTGCAGGACCTCAGTAGGGGTGTGCAGGACATCATGGATCGTGTGCAAGACCTTAGTAGGAGTGTGCAGGACACCATGGGACCTGTGCAGGACCTCAGTAGGGGTGTGCAGGACATCATGGAACGTGTGCAAGACCTTAGTAGGAGTGAGCAGGACATCATGGGACGTGTGCAGGACCCCAGAAGGGGTGTGCAGGACATCATGGGAACTGTGCAGGACCTCAGTAGGGGTGTGCAGGACATCATGGATCGTGTGCAAGACCTTAGTAGGAGTGTGCAGGACACCATGGGACCTGTGCAGGACCTCAGTAGGAGTGTGCAGGACATCATTGTGCGTGTGCAGGACCGTAGTAGACGTGGGCAGGACATCATGGGACGTGTGCAGGACCCCAGAAGGGGTGTGCAGGACATCATGGAACGTGTGCAAGACCTTAGTAGGAGTGTGCAGGACATCATGGGACCTGTGCAGGATCTCAGTAGGAGAGTGCCGGACATCATGGAACGTGTGCAGGACTTTAGTAGGAGTGTGCAGAACATCAAAGGACGTGCGCAGGACCTCCGTTGAATGTCCAGGACACCGTATGCAAGTCATGCCTCCGAATCAACAAGAGCGATAGGCAATTGCGTCAGAACAAGGCTATTGTAATCTCACTCGAGTTGGCTCTAAAATTTTCTAAGTTCTGACCTGAATTCGCTACATCTTCACTACCGCTGGTGTTGTTTTTCTGCTTGTAGTCCAGGCAGATCCTCAACTGCTGACCTCTGGAGAAGGACGGTGTGTGAATGAAGACACACCGCTCTTCACTTCTTTTTATCTTTATCATTGATCAATTGGGTATCATCAAATTTGTTTAAGAGAGCCGAATAACATCATTCCTAAGGTTACGGTAGTCCTCTTCTAGCGCACTTAACTCGTTCGTGCTGGAAATCAATTTCCATTTTCAGGCTCAATTTTATGATTGAGCCCGGTAGACCACACTGGTAAACTTTGGCGCGTCAAAATGTTGGACGATGAGGTTGGAAGGCGTCAAAGATTAATATCCGCCACCAATTCTCACCAGTCATCTAGCACTTTTTCCTAGAATGTTGGTGCGACCGTAAGACAACAGGAAAAATAGTTACGGCACGAACTCCACATGCAAAAACTCTTAAAATGATTTTGGCGCGAAATTCAAATTCGTATTTACAATGTGTTCCGATTGACTTTTCTTTAATGAAGAAGGGAGTTGAAAGAAGAATGAAGGTTTTTCATGGGCCCCTTCAACATTTTCGTTCACTAGAGGGGCCAAGCTACGCAAAAACATGAAAAAATAATATACGGTTTTCTGCGCGTACGATGTATTTAACTATCGTTCTTGTTCCGAATCAGACATATGGGCAGGCGCAGACGAGCCACGTCAGCAAGAACCGGTGAAGTTTGGCTAGAGCGACTGACCCTTGGTCTATCCTAGACGGGGTGAGGCCACCCAAGACTCATAGAAATGATGGAAAATTCTGATAAAAGATGTCTGATACTGCTATCAATCATTGTTTTTATAGAAACTTCATGAAAATACTCCGACTGGTAGCCTTACCGATGGGTGGTTCATTTCACTTCTGTCTTGAATTTGAATGGTGGGTGCCCCCCTCTCCCCCGTCTAGGATTGTGCCCCAACCCTGTACAGTTGGATCATTTTAAAACTCATTTCTTCATTTTCTCGATTTTTAAATTCAAAAAGTATGTGCCTTGTATCTTGTCTGTAGGAAGCCGCGTTGCAACTATTATCTTGCAATCCTAGCAGCTGTTTCTTCATTTCTACCACTATGTTTCAAAGAAAAACAACTTGCCTTTTAGAGCTTTACGATATTGTAGAAGGGAAACCCTTGTAAAAAGTTGTGAAATTTCTGAAAGTTGGGCTCCGCAGAAAAGGTCAAGGATTTGGCATTGCTCCTAAATGTCGTGAAATTGTCTTATTGGATTTGGCTCTCAACTTGATTTTTCAAATGTAGTGAAATTGTCGAATTGATTTGGCTGTGATGATACTATATGCAGATAACATAATCATTAAATGTAGTGAAATTGTTGCAAACGGATTTGGCAGGAGCTCTATCAATTATCACAGTCAAATCATGCGTCAGAAGGTCCTCTGGCGAGCGAATGAAGACAAAAAGAAAAAATAATAATCCTCAGTCAACAATGCTGAACGAAACGTGGCCTTATGGGCTAGAATTAAGGTTTCCGAATGCTATTCTGCCTTTTCAGTGTGGCCTTTTCAGGTACCAGACCTTCCCTCACCGATGAGATAAAATTCATGAAAACGAAATCTAACGCAATTTACTCGCTACTGACTATGTCTTCGTGTCCTCAACGCTTTCACGGTTCGCATTGTATAGAAACGTTTTTGCTGCTAGGTTTATTCCTGTTCTCATTCGATTCAATATGCGCTTCAAGGAAAACCCCTTCTGACGCGTGATTTGACTGTGATAATTGATAGAGCTCCTGCCAAATCCGTTTGCAACAATTTCACTACATTTAATGATTATGTTATCTGCATATAGTATCATCACAGCCAAATCAATTCGACAATTTCACTACATTTGAAAAATCAATCAAGTTAAGAGCCAAATCCAATAAGACAATTTCACGACATTTAGGAGCAATGCCAGATCCTTGACCTTTTCTGCGGAGCCCAACTTTCAGAAATGTATTTTTAGTTTTGCAAAAATATGATCATGCCAAATCATCCCTTTTGCCAGAGAGCTAAACTTTAAGGAATTTGAACTCTCTGTGCTATACTTATTGTTGTAAGCGTTCGGAACAGGGTATGTTTTGACCCTGCTAAAGAAGCAACATTATTTATTTCCTGAAAGAGTTGATATTCATTGGCGCTCATGTTAATTTGATAAGCGATCCGATTGAAACTTTTGCTGTTGAGTTTCATGTGCAGAGCAGCAATAAAACTATCGGTACATTCATGAAAGCTCCATGTGAATACAGTTACAAATATATATATATATATATATATATATATATATATATATATATATATATATATATATATATATATATATATATATATATATATATATATATATATATATATATATATATATATATATATATATATATATATATATATATATATATATATATACCTATTGTTGCGTAAGTTCTAGTCGAGCCGCGAGTGGTGCGGACTTCGGTAGCTCACGGCTTTGCGACGCCGCGCAACGTGTTTCTGGCCGCAAATGATTAGACGGCTTAAAGGCAATGTTCACGATAATCTTCGATTTTGAGATTATTGGCTAAATCGATTGTTTGGCCTTCAAGTAGAACTGAAGTGGCGAAGAAACCGAGAAAAACGTTTCAGAAGGGCACAAAATCCTTTACTCTCACCCCGTTTCTTTACTCTCGGTGGAACTGCTTGCTAAGACAATGAAATCTTTTGTGAACCCATCGTTTGCAATTCGCACTCTCTGTTGCTCCGCTCTTTCTTTCCGACTCTAACTAACACGGTTTTGCCCTGATAAATCTTCCATTTGGATAGGCCCCATTTTTCACCGGTGACAACCACCGGTAACATGTTCATCCAATCGGACAGCTAGTCCAGGCCAAAGAGTAATGTCACTGAAATAAGACGATTTAGTGGGTTTCTCGCCGTTTGTTCGTAATTTTGGTAACACTTGGTACCCAAGGGATTGTTTTGAGTGGAAAACTCGGGAACGAAAATCATCGTGAACACTGCCTTTGAAGGCAGCGTACGCGCAAAAAACCGTGTTCAAGTTTTTCACTATTTTGCCCCGGTAGGCTCACCAGGTTGTGATGCATCGCAAAAAGGCCACCCAAAACACTCAGATTCCAGAGAAAAACTCGTTTGAAAATCCCGGAGCACTCAGCTTCCTTTTTTCCACGTCTGTCCGGTGTGTCTTGTGTAATACACAAATGTCGGAAATGCTGGACGTCGGTATGGGTTTAGCCCAAGTAACTTCTTGGGTTGATTGTTTCTTTTGGCTTTTTTATTGTCAAGAGTTCTCTAAAAATAAGAAGCTTCCAATACACACGTTTGAACACGAGGGTTTCTCGAATTAAAGAATATGGAATTCTCGATTCGCCGAAGCATGTTGTGGCGCTTCTGCTCCTCGTGCTAGATGATCGACCGGGAAAACGCCTTTTCAGACCATGAAGCGGTGTTCAAGAGGCTGTAGCATTATGAATACGCAGCATTGAGGTCTCAAGCTTTGCCAACCATCTCCGCTTGGTTCAAACACTGGATCGAGAAGAAATAACCAAATGTGGTTTTCTGCGCGGACGCTGCCTCTAAGCGGACAAACTCACGCGTATTCATTTTTTCTACCGAAATTGAAGACGCAACCAGGTGTTAAGTCCTTCAACCATTTCTAGTCTAGCGAATGGACAAGGCGCGACCATTTGCGGCTGGCTGTGCGGCGATCGCGATACCAGCAGCCGGTTGAGCTTCGATTGCCAGCAACGATCGTAGCCTTTTCCATCAGCTGGACTAGAAGTGACGAAAGACCTTTAGGTAACTGCGGTAGCGAAGAAGGAAGGACTACGTAAAAACTGACATTTCAAAGATATGCTGTAGTCGCTGATTTTCATCTTTCTGATCCTTGATTTCCTTGTAGAATGAACCAACAACACGCTCGAATTTTCTAAGAAGTTGAGGAACTCCAGCGGTTTGAAGCTGTTGATAAAGCAGGACGACCTCCTCCTGGCTGTAACAAGCAGTTTCAATCAAAGATGGAGGCTACTGCGAAAACCGGGTATTCCTTTTCTCAACCAAAAATGGATTTCGCAAAGAATTTGGTTCTAGGCTCCTTCTTATGAGACACTGAGTCTGATGGTGATCCTAAAATCGGAGTATGATCACCACATCAAGCTTCAAAAATGTACCATGGTAGAGCAAAGTCAATGCTGGCGTTGGTATCAGATTCCGAATTGTACATATCTTCATCGAATGTTCGGAGACGAGATGGTCGCGAAAACTGAAATCTGTTGACAATAATTCAATTATGAACCTTAAAGGCGTCGGCAGAGTGGAAAATCTGCGAGCGAGCGAGTTTGCGAGAAATGATGAAGGGTGGGGAGCACTACGCAGTTCGACCGCGCATGCGACCGCACCGCATAGGCTGCGACGGAGGGGGGTGCGCAGAGTGTCTTGCCCGTCGCGGAAATCGCAATTTCGCGGCGAAGCTCGCTGCGAAATTGCGAGACAATTGTGATTTTCAAGCGATTTTGCGAGTTGCTGCCAAGTTTCGCGCTCCATTGCTAATACTTGTGCTCCATTACCATCCTCTATTTAAATGTCCACGATTTCAACCCCTTTCTCTCTCCTTTGTTCTCATTCCTCCTTTCTACTATATTTTCAGGGTGCTAAACTATTTTGGGGGTTAGCACTCAGGATTAAAGGAGAAATGGATGATACTGATCTCAGAAATCGATATCATTTCATGAATTTTTTTTAGGAAATTACGAATAACAACGCTATCAAATATCTAATAACGAAAGAATTTTCCACTTTCATGGATTAATCTTTTCATTTCTATGGGTAAATCCTGAGTGCACCCCCCCCAACTAGTTTTGCACCTAGTTTCAGCTTCAGTTTCTTTTCTGGGGTGCGTTCCAAGATTTTATACCAACCATAGTAATTAATGATGGTATATGAGGCCTCATGAATTGGATATGGATAAATTTCAGTCTACCATTTGTTAAATATCCCGTTAGCAGGCATCTCAGTGGAGCTTAATTGTTCATCAGATCTCATTTCATTGTCTTGCGTTTGATTTTCACACAAATTTTCCGCCCATGGTAACCTTCTTGAAACACACCCCTGGTATTGTAATAGACTAATATCAGGCAGCTGCGGCCCATCCTGCGAAATAACGAGACGAAAATAGATGATTGACTTCCGCGCTCCAGTCGATCAACATTCGCGCTCTAATCCAAATCACACTCTGCGGGGATGCTTGCGACTCCGCCGCAGAATTTTAAAAGCCACGCCCACATTCGCTCGCTCGCTCGCTCGCTCGCAGACTTTCCACTATGCCGACGCCTTTACTTTCTATCTTTTTCGTCGGTAAATGAGCAACGCAAAAAAAGCCTGATTTGGGGTTGAATTACTCGACTTCGGCTGTTCTTTTTTTTGCTAGCGAGTAATACCTACCATTCGTAGCATCAGGTGTCATCAGCTGGCTAGAAGCCGAAATCCTTCTATGTCCATGGGCCGTCAACCCGTAGCCGTATTCATGAAACTACAATACTCGCCCTAATTACTCAAAGAAGTCGCGAAATCGCGACTTCTCGCCATAACTTTTTTTGCCCACATCTCAAAAAAGATATAAGCTTACTTGAGAAAGTGCAAAGAAATTTCACAAGAAAAATATTTTTAAGAATGGTAGGATTCCGATACGATAGTATCCCTGATTCGTTTTCGAGAAATCAGGACTGTAGTCTGCACACTTTAGAATCAAGAAGAAAGGTAAATGACGTTCGTATGATTTTTAAAATTCTCAGCGGAGTTGTTGAAACTATTCTAACAAAATGTTTTAGAATTCAGGCTTCTAGGACCAGGGGTAGTTCGGAGAAAATCTTGTACAACACACCAAGGACTGGGCCCAGTCTGCATAGTTTTACGTGCAGAGCTGGCTCCGTTTTTGTTTCGTTGAACTCCAATATTCCCTTCATTCCCCCCCCCCCCCCCCTGCTTCTGTTCTTTCAAGCGACTTTCGAGAGGGAAGCTGCTAGGTTTCTGAGAAAGTGTTATCTTTTCATATGACATCTGTTCCTTACATGTATGCTTTGTGTGTATATAAGTTAGTCACTGTACCTTCTCATTAACACTTAATAAGAGACCGCCTGCTCCACGGCGAATTTCCACAGCCGACCGGTGCGCTCCACGGCTAATCGTTTCCGTGGGTGACATGTGTGGACACGCGGTCCGCTGGGCCCGTAGCAAACCCACCTAAAGGTGGGAGCTCATAGCTGCCTCCCCGGCGCGAGGTGGTGGCTCACATCGCTAGCGAAATAGGTGGTGGCTACCCTATCCTAATGCACGTGTGCGTGCTGAGGTGGTGATTTCGCTCGCAGCCGAATGTCACCCACCTCGGCATGCAGCCATGGACCTCAGGTCTGGAAGGGAGCCACGAGCTGCGAGTGGAAAGTGGAAATAGCTGGCATTTTGCAGAGACGCGTAGGGAGGGAGCCAAGTCATGGGTCGTGCATGACCGAGGTGATGGCGGCGCGGGGAGGAGAATACGATCCCTTGACCTTTCTGACGACGTTTGACCATCTCCGTTGAGGTTCAAGTAAAATTCTGAGTTTTGTGCTGATTATGCAAACATTCCCCGCAATGGCTATCAATTGGGCATTAGAATGATAGCCTCCGCGAACCTGTAATGGATCTTGGAGGAAAAACCATTATGAAGCCTACTACAACGGAAAACGCTTCAATGAGTGCCGATTATTGCTGCATTGATGCTGGCCATCTTTCAAGACGGCATAATCAATCGCTCCTCATCAGCTGTTGATTTTTTGCTGGCGCTGATTTCGCTCTGATTTCTCATTATTATTTGCTGTTTGTAAACCCTCAGGCTGACTCTTTTTTCATAAGAGGCTGTACCTACCAAGTGTCTATACTGTATGGTTCATTTCGTGTTTTCCCTTCGCGAATCCACGAAAATAATTTGAAATCGAATTCATCAAAGTATTTTCTGCAGAGAGCGTGCCAATTTTTCGAATTGTTTCTTGGTTCTCCACTAAGAGATAGTTTTACAAATTCGTCGCGATGAAGAGTTCGAGATCGTGTTTCAGTTAAACATATGTATCTCTATGTGGCTCTGTTCATTTCGATCGAAATGGTGCTGTTCTACGACAATCTTTTTTTCAGTACAGAAGCTGTCTGAAATGCGCATCCATTAAACTCCTCCCTCTCCCCTATAGTTGTACACGATTTTTTTTTCGTTCGTTTTCGTTCGTTCGAAAATTCGTCGAACGAAATTTTTTCAGATTCAGTTCGTTCGAAATTTCATCAAACATATTTTTTTTCAAATTTCGTCCGTTCGAAATGTCGTCGAACGAAACTTTTTCGAAATTCGTTCGTTCGGAATACTTTCGAACAAATTTCGAAAAAAGTTCGAAATTTTCTACGAATTTCGAAAAAATACAAATTTCAAAGATATCGAACTTTCGATTAGTTTCGCATTTCGTTCGTTCGACCTCCGAAATTTCGAAAGTTTTTGAAAACTCGTTCGTTCGAGAAGCTTTCAAACGAAAAAATTCCGATTTTCGTGTGTTCAACATTTTTTTCGAAATTGCACATCTATACTCTCCCCCACCAAAAAAAAATCTCTTACACATACCAACATACCGTAAGACACAGAGCGTGCAGTGCTTATAAAAAGGTAGAGAAAAAAACCTTAACAGCAAGGAAAGGATGAATGGCAGCAGTGGTCAAGCACAGCAGCAGATTTAAAGTTGATGATGGATATTCTGGAGAGAAAACAAGCACAAGAAATTTTCTATTATGAGCTCCTATCACATAAAAATTCGAACGAACGTCTCGAAAAAAAAATTCCAAAAGTCTGAGAAATTCCGATAAATATCGAAAATTTTTCTTTCCACTTTTTTTGCCCTGGAAACAAATAAAAACAGGCCTACACCAAGGGGTTTCTGAAGGTAGCTGAGTTATTAACAGAGTAGTTGGGCACAGGCGAAATTCTCGCGATAATTTCTGAGCGGTTTCTGTGCCTCTAAAAAAAGCATTGCACTCGAAAACAAGAAATATTCAAAAACATCAAGATTCGCTTCTATTCTCAACCCCATTTGAATTCTATGTTCGTTAAGCGAATAGTAGCATGATCGTGTTACAGACATGGTTTTTGAAAGAAAAATCACAAGCCCTGTAAGAATAAGTATAATTTTGGAGCTAGAGCATCACCTGCTTAATTTCAAAAAAGGTAAGTGTAACACGGGAAAGAGGGGATATTTTTTCAACGTCAGAAATCACTCTGACCAAGTCTCGAGTAATCTCCGGACTTTTCCAAAAAAAAACCGAAACTATGAATTTTTGCGAATTCGAAAATTTGTTCTTGTGCAACTGCTGAAAACGTGTAAGCAGAATTAGCCGCGCATAGTTTGTAATGAACTTGGCACGATAGGATGGACTGCAGACCTAAAGAGAAAGATTTGCATGGAATAGATGCATTCCTGTTGTTTGTTTTGTTCATCCCACACCCTTAATACTACCAAGAATACCGCCTCCAATGTGACCGCGCGGTGCAGTTGCTGTGCGCGCTGTCGATGCGACCAACGTGCCTGGTTCGACTCCATCACATGGCTGATTTTTGCAAATAGATTTATCCTGTCGGAAAAGGTCGCTCCGGGTTGGCGACAATAGGTGGCATCTGTGCACGACGTACCTCATGTCGGCTGCCATCTTTATGTGGAGGCGGCGAGGGGTTTGCTACGGGCCCTGGGAACCATTTTGATCGGAGCAGGCTTTCTCACTTACACAACCAGCACTCCATTTCCACTCCAGCTGAGAGTACAGAGAGTAAATAAAGGTTTGAAGTAAGGTCATAGTGAAGCAATGATCCACCGCTTTCTTACGGGCCTGCTTTGTCATGTTTTTGGAAGGTATTTCAACTTTGCATGCACAAGGTGCTTTGAAACACTTTACGCAAATTTTTGGGCGTGCTGGTCACAAAATGAAAGTCTGTCTCTCGACTTCTAGATTTTTCTGCAGGTTACAGAATATGGTCAGAGCTGAGCCATCCTAAATTATTGAAAATTTGAAGAATGAACGAACTTCTACTATGCAATGTCCAATTGAACCTTATGGAGAGCTTTCGGCGGACTCATAAACTTTGACCTGCAAAATTGTCCGATGTAACCGATGAAAATTTCATCAAAAAATTCAAAATGGGAATCAGATTTATAATCACCACCCCCAAATGACCACCTGAGCGAAGTCGCACCAAACCCCAAACGTTTTTCAACGGATAACGAATGGCAGACAACAACGGTCCTTTTGGAATCTTGAAAAAAACATCATTTGATTGTTCTTCGAGGCCTACAAGTACACCCCGTAGTGAAGTATCAACAAAATTTTGAGCATCGAACTATTCACAGGTTTTCACCCCCCCCCCTCAAGCTATTTCCCTCTCGTAATTTAACGAAATCTGAAACAAAGATGAACGATGGCTAACATACCGCAATAGACGGAAATTTCATTGAAAATTGCAAAGTGAACACCGGAACCTTGTGCAGCAGCTCGAATGACCCTCGGGGTCAAGACAGCAAAATTTTAAACGATGGCCTACTGCAGTTATCTCAAATAGGTGTCACTGCTATTCCGAAAATCAACTAGAGGACATCAGTTACGTGATGAGCATCATCTTAATAACCCCCTTTAGCAAAGTTTGGGACGATTTTTTTCCTACCAAAGAAGGTCGAAAAATCGAAAAGTGCCATTTTCAGAGGTGGTAGTAAAATTACTAAGAACACTCAAAATGCTTGACCTTTGTGAATGTAGATAGTTTACATTATGAAGAACCTATTCGTGTTTGAGGAGGGCTTCACGCCTCAGAACTTCAGAAAATATTGAAAGTTTTATGACGTGGGTGCGCAGTGTGGACACGCGGTCCGAGGGGCAAAACAGCCGTGGGTGCGCAGTGTGGACACGCGGTCTCTTAAGTGTTAAATTTAGTTGATATACGAATGAGCGATTTTTTCTATAACGTCTACCTTATGTAGCGTAATCAATAAATAAATAAATAACTCGTTCCTTTCTCCATTTTTCTCCATAGCGTGTGGTACCATTCGAATGTACACATCGCCCTCTATCCGATTCGATATAAAAGTTTCGAGAAAAACCATTTTCGTACTGCTCGCCTACTCGAAGTACCTGGGGTGAGCCATAAACGGGCGATAATTACTCCTCACGACGAAAACATGCATGCTGACGAGAAGTCGCCAGAGTCAGTCACTAACGTTCTTTCGTAGAAACATTGTAAATAAAAGGTAGAAGTAGTTGTTTCACGGAATGAACATGAATTCACTAGCATTGAGGTTTAAATTTTGAAATGTAATGGCCTTTTCTAAATTCAATTGAGGGGCTGCAGACTTGTCACCGCGCAATTTCCGCTAATTTGAATTTCGCTAACCTCCCATTCCAGGCTCAATGCGAACTTCGTGACTATTTTAATAGCTATTTACACTTATGTATGCACAATAATTACCCAAACTTAACTCTAATTTTTTCGTTTTCTTAAAATTTCATTTTCAATGCCCTAGCGCTCGTGTAAATGGCATCTCCCTGAGGTCATCCACCTGATTTTTTTTTCCTCGAGGATTTTTATGTCATATATTGCCTTGCCGGAATAGATTTGAGGATGTAACTCTATCATTGAAAGGGTACAATGAACCTCTCAGATTTGATTAAGAAGAACCTCCACTTGTTTCATTTTTCGTTTAATTCTTTGTTCCATACTGCAATTGTTTGATTTGTTCGTCATACATGCTGTTTTTTTCGACACACTTTAGCGTGCATTCTAATGAATAAATAAATAATTTTTTTTTCGGATTTTGTGAATTCGAGTTTAATTCAAATATTTTGCATCCGATTCAATTTTTGACATTGGAAATTTATTCAAACTTCAAAATTTCTGAATTTAGTTCAAAAGTAATTGTGATTTTGAACTTCCTTTTTTTCGAATTTTCGATTTGATTTTGCTTTTTGTTTTGGGGAACTCTCGCTTATTTAAAATTTTGGGAGCTCGGTAATATGCTAAACTTTTTAATACTACAAATTCAATCAATTTCAAGAATTCGGAATGTAATTCAATTTTACTTCTGATTTTCGAAATCGATTTTTTAAATTTTCTAGTTCATTTCAGGTTTCGAAACCCACTCCACGCAGGAAACAATAGTTTGTATCCACTTCACTAGAATCTGCGTAATAATCAACTGAGTGAAATAAAAATTTCTCTCGTTTTTTTTTTTTTACTTGCGACTTGTCTCAGATTTTGCTCATTTTTTTATAGTACGAAAAGCGCAATTGATTCGATTTTCAAGCATTGGGAAATTATTCGAATTAGGAACAAACAAATTTGAAAAAAATTGGAATGTAAAAAATAAAATTTGAAATAAATTTGAAAACTATGAAAAAAACGGAATTCAAAAATCAGAACTAAATTTGAATTAAATTTAAAATGTTCGTAATACGAATAGTTTCCCAATGCTTGAAAATCGAATCAATTGCGGATTTTGTACTTTAAAAAAAATAAGCAAAATCCGAGACAAGTCGCAAATTCGCAAAAAAAACCGATGTTTTTTCATTAAATTCAATCGATTATTATGCAGATTCTAGTGGAGTGGATACAATCTGTTGTTGCCTGCGTGGAGTGGGTTTCGAAGCCTGAAATGGACTTGAAAATCAAAAAAAAATCGAAATCGAAAATCAGAAGTAAGATTGAATTACATTATGAACTACTCAGCAGAAAATTTTCTGGCGGTTTACAGCTGATTTATGGGAGAATTACCGCTACCTAGAGGTAAATGCTGCTTTTAACCACAGAATTACGTCTAGATAGCGATCTGACAGAAATTGTGCCAGAATTCCAATAAATTACCAGAACTTGTATCAGAATTTTCTCGAATTTCAATGTAATCCGCCCGAAAAAAATGCGATTTCTGGTAGAGTGATTTTTACAAGCGACTAGTGTTCAACTTCCCGTAAATTTGAAGTTCGTCTAGAACGAGCTGCATAAAACTCACATGAAGTGTGTATTGGCTCACAGAAAGTGTGCAGGACCTCACATGAAATGAGGAGGATCTCTCGAAAAGTGTGCAGAATATCAGAACAGGCGTCCAGGACCTCACTGTTAGTATTTTAAATCATAATTTTATCTATTAAACGTTATGAAGTTACACACGAATCAAAATCTGGAAACTTTGATGGCAAATTTTGCTTGTGTTATTCTATATTTCTGTTTTCATAAAATCGAATTCATTTTTTGAATTCATAATCGGAAGCTTGTTTTCATCTTCCTCGGAACACAACTCAGAAATTAACAAATGCACGCCAAAGACATATAGTCTTTCCCCGGCATGAAGGATGACCAGAGCCGGATTAAATTGACGCGTGCGGCTGCGCTGCACAATTGGAGCAGATGAGAAGCCACCGAAGAGTCAGTTTTGGGGTGTTTCGCCGTTGACTTTCCGAATACCGTTTTCGGAAAAATTTTAATCTAGCAGACTTGATCATATGAGAAAAATTTCAAATAATAGGGAATTGTTTGGTGACACTTAGAAAATCGATTTCCAGTTACCTTCGATCTGCTCTAAACGCGCAACACGGCCGCCTACGTCTATAGTCGCTCTCTAGAGCTGCGTCGAATCCGGGGTTGCGCGTGTCGAGCGTGTGGGGAGAAGCCGTCATAAAAAAAAACTGTCGATATGGCGCAGCGATAATTTAAACATGGAAAAGAAATTCAATTCGCGCAGGAAACATACATTAAAACACAAATATTACACAACAATTTTGAATAGGTAAACGCAAACTCACCACAAGAGAAAGCAGTGGGAGGAGAGAACATGATTGAGAAGGGTTCAGAAATCATAGCTAAAAAGGAATTTCTGAAATCACTGGCATTTTCCTAAAACGAAAATCGTCCAAAAAGTGGGAGATAAACGAAAGTATTCCCGATTTTCGAAATTATTACTTACGACATATGAAAATAGGAGGAAAGAGGATGGAAAGGCAAGAACGGGAAAAGAGAGATGAGGAAGGAGTGCTGGCCGAGGGAAAATAAAAGACTGCTCCATATCGATGATTTTTTTTTCGTGGTGTGGGGTACCCCACACGCTCGGCACGCGCAACCACGGACTCGTAGCGGCTGCCCGCCGTCTAGAGAACGAGTATGCCTACACCTAGCACCGCCAAGCTTACTATCTGTGACGCCTTTACAAAACTGAAAGCATCTCGCCTCTAGAAAACATTATTGAAAGCGTTTAATAAAATGTAGCGAAGTTTACAACTAGCTTTTTTTTAAAAAAAAAGTTTCTGTCCATTTCACAAGTTTTCAATGATTTCAACCCAATATTGGATCCGTGATTTTGTTGATTCAGACTCAGGTTTTATGAGCAGATTGAGTTTGTACTATGTTTTATTTTTATTTATCGAAGTTTTTGGAGGCGAAAAGCGATTTCTGGAAAGACGATTGATAAATGACTCAAAGGTAGGGTTTGCAATTAAAATGGCTTTTGTGCTGTCCTCGAGTAAATTTAGATCCAGCCATCACAAAAGCAAAAAAAAGAAACGTTGGAGAAAAAAACGATGAGGAACAAATTTTTGCTTGATATCCGCCCGCCCCCAATTATCGGTAATTCTATAAATGCCTGTTTTTCCGTCTTCCATTTCGCTTCTAAAGTAATTGCTGGGCACTCTTAGAGACTACTGACTACTGTAAGAGCAAAATAAATCACGGATGAACAAGCATTCATGAAAATCTCGTTAATTAAAGGGGGCGTGCGGACACCTATAACTAACAGTCCTAACTTGTTTTTGTGCTTTTATCCTAAAAATTTTCACTTAATCACACTTAATTTTACTTTTGTAATTACCATCCACCATTTTTACGAAAAGAGCTCAAAAATAGTTTTTATCGCCAACTCAGAGTATAATAAAAGGAGAATATATCATGATGCCTCACATCAAATTTTTATAGCTAGATGCTGCCCATAATGCAAAAACTGCGGTAGTAATCAATTTGTTAAAAATCGAAAAAAAAATTCTGAAAAACAAACTCAATTTCATGAAAATATTTCTAGGAAAACAATAGCTTTAGTGAAAATTTTTTGGCGAATAAATGACTTGCTTTTGCTTTTGCATACCCGTCTCGGTATACCCGTCAAATACCCGTCTCGGTTTTGATCGAAAAAATTCCCTAAAGATTATTGCTCTACTAGAATTGGGAATCCCCGTGTTCTTCGCCCCATGTTATACATTTTCGAAAAGTTTTATCAGGGCGCTGCTGTTGAAGTTAAGGTAACACTGGGTTTGTGATGCAGACACTTTCGAGATTTCTGTTTGAGAGTGTAGGACTGAAGTTGTCACATCAGAAAAAATCGTGTTGAAACCTAAAGAAAAAAGAAACGAAATCAGAACGAATGTTTAGGTACAATGACTTTATACCACTAACCAGTAAGTAATTATAGACTAGGACCCATTACTGTAAGGTGTGCTCTGGCACTTTAGTTTCTGAAACGGCCCCATTGATAGCGTACTGCTGCTGGACAAGGCCTCTGATCGCCCATGTTGAATGACTTTGTTGACCCACAGCATATACGCTGCGCCGTTTGCGCATGTCAAAAGTTGGCTCATTGCCTCAAGTTGGGAAATGGACTGATAAATAGCCTGGGACTAGGTTTGGTGGGCTCCTCTACCGTCTTAACGGACAGGTAGGTTAAAGCCCGGAAATTTTGGTTTGTACATACAGTTGTACATGAGTATGACTGTATGTATTGAGATTTTGTAAGTCGTATCAAGAGCTGGCGGTTTAGGTATAGATTCTGGCAGAATGCTGAAGATTTCTGGCAGATTACGAGAAAATTCTAACAAATTACGAATAAATTACGAATCCTTTTGGGAGAAATTCCGCCAGGAAGGAATGGAAAAGCTCTCGCATTTCCGGGATTTCGGGTATAATTTTTTGCTGAGTAGTG
The DNA here is from genome assembly GCA_029168955.1 of Aplectana chamaeleonis. NCBI lineage: Eukaryota > Metazoa > Nematoda > Chromadorea > Rhabditida > Cosmocercidae > Aplectana > Aplectana chamaeleonis. Next base: position 612,028 of record JAPDOI010000176.1, read on the forward strand.
ACCCTTCGCGTCACTAGCCCGTGGCAGCCACGCGACTTGAATGCGCGAGCCACTTGGCAATAGTATAGTTGCGGATTCTGACAAAACGATTAGACGGACAAACATACGCCGGAAGCAGTTAAATCTTCAATATTTCAAATTCTTTAATAAAGATGCGTTCATAGGTGGTGAACCGCAAAGAAGATAGTATCATTTGCACACCATATCTTTCGGCCGCTGCTCTCTGGCCCCGATCTTACCTCGCTCACACCCGGAATGAATACCATTTCATAACTGTTAGCAGAGAGCGGGCGTCCCCGATGGCTTCGTAAAAGGTCAAACTTAGCAGCCCCTCCCCTCCCGTCAACCACAAGGTCTTTTTTTGGCTCCACCACACATGGAGGGCGGCGCCCATCACCCTTCATGTACAGGCTATAAAACGGCGAAATTCACTTGGTTCGTACGCATGCTGGTGCGGAGGTGAGGTTAGAGTTAGTGAGAGAGCGTAGGGCAGATCGGCTTCGCCGAACAATCTGCCGGCTTCGCCGGCTACCCTCCACGTAGTATTCGTTCGGCTACGATGGGCCAGCTTGGCGGGCAACTCTCCACGTAGTATTCGTTCGGGTTCGTCGAACGATCTGCCGGCTTCGCCGGATACCCTCCACGTAGTATTCGTTCGGCTTCGCCGAACGATCTGCCGGCTTCGCCGGCTACCATCCACGTAGTACACGTTCGGCTTCGCCGAACGTTGGGCCAGCTTGGCGGGCAACTCTCCATGTAGTATTCGATCGGCTTCGCCGAACGATGTGCCGGCTTCGCCGGCTGACCTCCACGTCGTATTCGTTCGGCTTCGCCGAACGATCTGCCGACTACCCTCCACGTAGTATTCGTTCGGCTTCGCCGAACGATGGGCCAGCTTTGCGGGCAACTCTCCATGTAGCACTCGTTCGGCTACGCCAAACGATCTGCCGGCTTCGCCGGCTACCTTCCACGTAGTATACGTTCGGCTTCGCCAAACATTGGGCCAGCTTGGCGGTAAACTCTCCACGTAGTATTCGTTCGGCTTCGGCGAACGATGTGCCGGCTTCGCCGGCTGACCTCCACGTCGTATCTGTTCGGCTTCGCCGAACGATCTGCCGCTACCCTCCACGTAGTATCTGTTCGGCTTCGCCGAACGATGGGCCAGCTTTGCGGGCAATTCTCCATGTAGTACTCGTTCGGCTACGCCAACGATCTGCCGGCTCGCCGGCCTACCTCCACGAAGTACTCGTTCGGCTTCGCCGACCGATGGGCCAGCCTCTGCGGGCAACTCTCCATGTAGTACTCGTTCGGCTACGCCAAACGATCTGCCGGCTTCGCCGGCTACCCTCCACGTAGTATTCATTTGGCTTCGCCGAACGATCTGTCGGCTTCGCCGGCTACCCTCCACGTAGTATTCGTTTGGCTTCGCCGAACGATCTGCCGACTTTGCCGGCTACCTTCCACGTAGTATACGTTCGGCTTCGCCAAACATTGGGCCAGCTTGGCGGGAAACTCTCCACGTAGTATTCGTTCGGCTTCGGCGAACGATGTGCCGGCTTCGCCGGCTGACCTCCACGTCGTATTCGTTCGGCTTCGCCGAACGATCTGCCGGCTACCCTCCACGTAGTATTCGTTCGGCTTCGCCGAACGATGGGCCAGCTTTGCGGGCAATTCTCCATGTAGTACTCGTTCGGCTACGCCAAACGATCTGCCGGCTTCGCCGGCTACCCTCCACGAAGTACTCGTTCGGCTTCGCCGACCGATGGGCCAGCTCTGCGGGCAACTCTCCATGTAGTACTCGTTCGGCTACGCCAAACGATCTGCCGGCTTCGCCGGCTACCCTCCACGTAGTATTCGTTTGGCTTCGCCGAACGATCTGTCGGCTTCGCCGGCTACCCTCCACGTAGTATTCGTTTGGCTTCGCCGAACGATCTGCCGACTTTGCCGGCTACCTTCTACGTAGTACTCGTTCGGCTTCGCCGAACGATGGGCCAGCTTGGCGGGCGACTCTCCACGTAGTATTCGTTCAGCTCCGCCGACCCCCTCCCTACGCGTAGTATTCGTTCGGCTTCGGCGAACGATGAGCCGGCTTCGCCGGCCACCCTCCGCGTAGTATCTGTTTCGGCTTCAGCCGAGCCCCCTCCTTGTACGTAGTATTCGTTCGGCTTCGCCGAACGATGAGCCAGCTTGGCGGGCAAATCTCCACGTAGTATTTGTTCGGCTTCGCCGAACGATCTGCCGACTTTGCCGGCTACCTTCTATGTAGTACTCGTTCGGCTTCGCCGAACGATGGGCCAGCTTGGCGGGCGACTCTCCACGTAGTATTGGTTCAGCTCCGCCGACCCCCTCCCTACGCGTAGTATTCGTTCGGCTTCGGCGAACGATGGGCCGGCTTCGCCGGCCACCCTCCGCGTAGTATTCGTTCGGCTTCGCCGAGCCCCCTCCTTGTACGTAGTATTCGTTCGGCTTCGCCGAACGATGAGCCAGCTTGGCGGGCAAATCTCCACGTAGTATTCGTTCGGCTTCGCCGAACGATTTACCGGCTTCGCCGGCTACCTTCCACGTAGTATACGTTCGGCTTCGCCGAACATTGGGCCAGCTTGGCGGGAAACTCTCCACGTAGTATTCGTTCGGCTTCGGCGAACGATGTGCCGGCTTCGCCGGCTGACCTCCACGTCGTATTCGTTCGGCTTCGCCGAACGATCTGCCGGCTACCCTCCACGTAGTATTCGTTCGGCTTCGCCGAACGATGGGCCAGCTTTGCGGGCAACTCTCCATGTAGTACTCGTTCGGCTACGCCAAACGATCTGCCGGCTTCGCCGGCTACCCTCCACGAAGTACTCGTTCGGCTTCGCCGACCGATGGGCCAGCTCTGCGGGCAACTCTCCATGTAGTACTCGTTCGGCTACGCCAAACGATCTGCCGGCTTCGCCGGCTACCCTCCACGTAGTATTCGTTTGGCTTCGCCGAACGATCTGTCGGCTTCGCCGGCTACCCTCCACGTAGTATTCGTTTGGCTTCGCCGCACGATCTGCCGACTTTGCCGGCTGCAGCTACGTAGTAATTACTCGTTCGGCTTCGCCGAACGATGGAGCCAACTTGGCGGGCGACTCTCCACGTAGTATTCGTTCAGCTCCGCCGACCCCCTCCCTACGCGTAGTATTCGTTCGGCTTCGGCGAACGATGAGCCGGCTTCGCCGGCCACCCTCCATGTAGTATTCGTTCGGCTTCGCCGAACGATGGGCCGGCTTTGCCGGCCACCCTCCGCGTAGTATTCGTTCGGCTTCGCCGAGCCCCCTCCCTGTACGTAGTATTCGTTCGGCTTCGCCGAACGATGGGCCAGCTTGGCAGGCAACTCTCCACGTAGTATTCGTTCCGCTCCGCCGAACGATTGGCCAGCTTGGCGGGCAACTCTGTTCAGCTTCGCCGAACGATGGGCCGGCTTTGCCGGCCACCCTCCGCGTAGAATTCGTTCGGCTTCGCCGAGCCCCCTCCCTGTACGTAGCATTCGTTCGGCTTCGCCGAACGATGGGCCAGCTTCGCCGGCCACCCTCCGCGTAGTATTCGTGCGGCTACGCCGAATAATGGGCCGGCTTCGCCGGCTGCACTACGCGTAGAATTCGTTCGGCTTCGCCAAACAATAGGCCGACTCCGCCGGCTACCCTCCATGTAGTGTTCGTTCGGCATCGCCGCCCCCCCCCCTCTACGTAGTACTCGTTTGGCTTCGCCGAAAGATGGGCCGACTGCCCTCCGCGTAGTATTCGTCCGGCTTCGCCAAACGATGGACCGGCTTCGCCGGCCACCCTTCACGTAGTAAATTTTGACCATATACTCACCGTAACGTAGAATTTCACGACGGCCTCTGCAGAAACGGCTGTTCTCGCACTGCAATTTCACTGTCAGAGGACGATTAATACTACCTCGTTTTAGCCACCAAAAGGTGATTTGGATGAAATTCTTTTTTCTCCAAAAATTTTGGTGCTATGTGGGATGGGGGGGGGGGACACTGTGGGGCGCCACCTTTGGCCAAGCCCTTTCAACCGTGCCGCACTGAATTTGAGAACCTATAGGCTATTTTTGGATAGGAGGCGGGAAATGGCTGCAGGTCGATCCTATTCCAATTTGAACTCGATAACTTAACTTTGAAGGGTACCTCAAAATCGTGGGTTTACATACTAAATTAGCCGTGGAGCACGGAAACTGCTCGGGCATGCTACGGCTGTGGACACCGGGGTTAGTGGGTGGATCTGCAGCCAATAAACACAGGTCGTCGGAGGTAAGTACTGATCTTGTCAGAATTCTTACTCATGACACGTTATCGATCGATAATCAACATTATCGAATTTCGCGCTTTTTGCACAAATTGCTTCGAAGAGTGATGATTGTTGACGAGGTTGGCTTTCCTGGTTGAGAAATTTCAGAATCCTTACTCATGACACGTCATCGATCGATAATCAACATTATCAATTTTCGCGCTTTTTGCACAGATTGCGGCGAGGGGTGGTGATTGTTGATGGGGTTGGTTTTACTGGCTGAGAAATTCTGCTCATCAGTCATCGATGAATACCAATCAATAATATCAATTTTTTAGCCAGTTGCACAAAAGTCCGCAATGATTCTTGATTTTTGATGATATTTTCAGGTGCATGTGATGCAACTGACGCCACCGAAGCAGCTTTTCAAGGTGAGTACAATTCTTTAAACTTGTTGTCTACAACCATAAAAATGCCGCATTTTGTGCAAGGCAACAAGTTTCAGAAATTGTACTCACCCTGAAAACTCCTTCGGTGGCGTCAGTTGCAGCTAAATGCACCTGAAAATACAACAATTGAACAAAGAACAAAAAAAACAAAAAAATAAACGAAAAACCTCAAATCCTAAAATTTAAAAAAGGGGAAAATTTAAAGGGCGCGAGGAAAAATTGGCTGCGGGCCACACGTGGGTTTAGCAGATACTCAACTAAGCTTTCCACGCGGGACCCCCTTTATTTTCGGGAACCAGCAAAAATGTGTATTTTATGTATATAGGATTCTTTTTTTCTCCAAAAATTTTGGTGCTATGTGGGATGGGGGGGGGGACACTGTGGGGCGGCACCTTTGGCCAAGCCCTTTCAACCGTGCCGCACTGAATTTGAGAACCTATAGGCTATTTTTGGATAGTAGGCGGGAAATGGCTGCAGGTCGATCCTATTCCAATTTGAACTCGATAACTTAACTTTGAAGGGTATCTCAAAATCGTGGGTTTACATACTAAATTAGCCGTGGAGCACGGAAACTGCTCGGGCATGCTACGGCTGTGGACACCGGGGTTAGTGGGTGGATCTGCAGCCAATAAACACAGGTCGTCGGAGGTAAGTAATGATCTTGTCAGAATTCTTACTCATGACACGTCATCGATGGATAAGCAACATTATCGAATTTCGGGCTTTTTGCACAAATTGCTTCAAAGAGTGATGATTGTTGACGAGGTTGGCTTTCCTGGTTGAGAAATTTCAGAATCCTTACTCATGACACGTCATCGATCGATAATCAACATTATCAATTTCGCGCTTTTTGCACAAATTGCGGCGAGGGGTGGTGATTGTTGATGGGGTTGGTTTTACTGGCTGAGAAATTTTGCTCATCAGTCATCGATAAATACCAATCAATAATATCGATTTTTTAGCCAGTTGCACAAAAGCCCGCAATGATTTTTGATTGCTGATGATATTTTTAGGTGCATGTGATGCAACTGACGCCACCGAAGGAGCTTTTCAAGGTGAGTACATTTTTTAAACTTGTTGCCTACAACCATAAAAATGCCGCATTTTGTGCAAGGCTGCAAGTTTCAGAAACTGTACTCACCTTGAAAAGCTCCCTCGGTGGCGTCAGTTGCAGCAAATGCACCTGAAAATACAACAATTGAACAAAGAACAAAATATGCAAAAAAATAAACGAAAAACCTAAAATCCTAAAATTTAAAAAAAAAGGGAAAATTTAAAGGGCGCGAGGAAAAATTGGCTGCGGGCCACGCGTGGGTTTAGCAGATACTCAGCTAAGCTTTCCACGCGGGACCCGCTTTCATTTTCGGGAACCAGCAGAAATGTGTATTTTATGTATATAGGACCAGCGGCGTCGGCCGGCTGACGCCGGCCTCTGCCGCTGGGGCCCGGCTACGCCGGCCCATTTACCGGCTTCGCCGGCATATTGGGTATAAGGCAAATAACTCGGTGCTTTCTTTCTTCCTGCGCCGGCCCATAAGCTGGTTTAGGCGGCAACACTTAAACCATGGGAAATCACAAAGAATTCCAAACCTTGCTACGCCCGTTTACCTCCTTATCTGTACCGTGACACACCGGTCGTTCTTCCGTTTTATAAGATCCTGAACTGGCCTCTGATTTATCTTAATTTTTGTCATTATAAGGACAACCGCAGTTTGGAATTTACTAAACGTTTTCATGATCAACCGACCCCCTGCTACTTTTATTGCCAAATGAAGTAGAATGATGTTTGTGTTTCATGGATGCAGATTTTGATTAACTCTTATTTTCATCGTATATAAACCCGATTTAGAAAAGTTAGTGCATATAAACAGCTAAGCAGTTGAATTGAGTGGTGAAGGGTAGGGGACCTGAAGAAAGGAGTGGTGTACGCTCTCTTTTAGACGCACATAGTGATTCTGAAGTAATGCGCTCTCTCTCTCTCTCTCTCTCTTGAGTCTCACACGTTTTCTGCGGCGTCCAACGCTTCCTTTTGGGTCTCACACACTTCCTACGGCGCGATCTCCCTCGGGTCTCACACATTTTATGCGGCGCCCCTCGCACTCCCACTTGGGTCCCGCACACTTTCTACGGCGTCCGGCGCACTCTCACTCGGGTCCCGCACACTTTCTACGGCGGCGCACTCTCACTCGGGTCCCGCACCCTTTCTACGGCGTCCAGCGCACTCTCACTCGGGTCCCGCACACTTTCTACGGCGTCCGGCGCACTCTCACTCGGGTTCCGCACACTTTCTACGGCGTCCGGCGCATTCTCACTGGGGTCCCGCACACACTTTATACGGCGTCCGGCACACTCTCACTCGGGTCCCGCACACTTTCTACGGCGTCCGGCGCACTCTCACTCGGGTCCCGCACCCTTTCTACGGCGTCCAGCGCACTCTCACTCGGGTCCCGCACACTTTCTACGGCGTCCGGCGCACTCTCACTCGGGTCCCGCACACTTTCTACGGCGTCCGGCGCACTCTCACTCGGGTCCCGCACACTTTCTACGGCGTCCAGCGCCCTCTCACTTGGGTCCCGCACACATTATACGGCGTCCTGCGCACTCTCACTCGGGTCCCGCACCCTTTCTACGGCGTCAGGCGCACTCTCACTCGGGTCCCGCACACTTTCTACGGCGTCCGGCGCACTCTCACTCGGGTCCCGCACACTTTCTACGGCGTCCGGCGCACTCTTACTCGGGTCCCGCGCACTTTCTTCGGCGTCCGGCGCACTCTCACTCGGGTCCCGCACACTTTCTACGGCGTCCGGCGCACTCTCACTCGGGTCCCGCACACTTTCTACGGCGTCCGGCGCCCTCTCACTTGGGTCCCGCACACATTATACGGCGTCCTGCGCACTCTCACTCGGGTCCCGCACCCTTTCTACGGCGTCAGGCGCACTCTCACTCGGGACCCGCACACTTTCTACGGGGTACGGCGCACTCTCACTCGGGTCCCGCACACTTTCTACGGCGTCCGGCGCACAATTACTCGGGTCCCGCACACTTTCTACGGCGTCCGGCGCCCTCCTACTTGGGTCCCGCACACATTATACGGCGTCCTGCGCACTCCCGCGGGTCCCGCACGCTTTATACGGCGTCCGGCTCTCTCACTCGGGTCCCACACACTTTCTACGGCGTCCGGCGCACTCTCACTCAGGTCCCGCAAACTTTCTACGGCGTCCGGCGCACTCACTCTCGGGTCCCGCACACTTTCTACGGCGTCCGGCGCACTCTCCTCAGGTCCCGCACACACTTTCTACGGCGTCCGGCGCCCTCCCATGGGTCCCGCACATTATACGGCGTCCTGCGCACTCTCACTCGGGTCCCGCACACTTTCTACGGCGTTCGGCGCACTCTCACTCGGGTCCCGCACACTTTCTACGGCGTCCAGCGCACTCTCACTCGGGGCCCGCACACTTTCTACGACGTCCGGCGCGCTCCCACTTGGGTCCCGCACACGTTCTACAGCGTCCTGCGCACTCCCACTTGGGACCCGCACACCTCCTACGGCGTTCAGCGCACTCCCACTTGGGTCCCGCACACTTCCTACGACGTCCTGCGCATTCCCACGTGAAACCCGCCCACTTCCTACGGCGCCCTGCGCACTCCGCTGGATCCCGCACACTTTCTACGGCGTCCGGCGCTCTACCACTTGGATCCCGCACACTTTCTATGGCGTGCGGCGCTCTCCCACTTTGATTTCGCACACGTTCTTTAGCGTCCGGCGCACTCCCTTTTGGGTCCCGCACACTTTCTACGGCGTTCGGCGCACTTCCACTTGGGTCGCGCATACTTTATACGGCGTCCTGCGCACTCTCACTCGGGTCCCGCACACTTTCTATGGCGTCCTGCGCACTCCCACTTGGATCCCGCACACTTTCTACGGCGTCCTGCGCACTCCCACTTGAAACCCGCCCACTTCCTACGGCACCCTGCGCACTCCCACTTGGATCCCGCACACTTTCTACGGCGTCCGGCGCTCTACCACTTGGATCCCGCACACTTTCTACGGCGTCCGGCGGACTCTCACTCGGGTCCCGCACATTTTCTACGGCGTCCGGCGCACTCTCACTCGGGTCCCGCACACTTTCTACGGCGTCCAGCGCCCTCTCACTTGGGTCCCGCACACATTATACGGCGTCCTGCGCACTCTCACTCGGGTCCCGCACCCTTTCTACGGCGTCAGACGCACTCTCACTCGGGTCCCGCACACTTTCTACGGCGTCCGGCGCACTCTCACTCGGGTCCCGCACACTTTCTACGGCGTCCGGCGCACTCTTACTCGGGTCCCGCACACTTTCTACGGCGTCCGGCGCCCTCCCACTTGGGTCCCGCACACATTATACGGCGTCCTGCGCACTCCAACTTGGGTCCCGCACACTTTCTACGGCGGCCGGCGCACTCTCACTCGGGTTCCGCACACTTTCTACAGCGAACGGCGCACTCCTACTTGGGTCCCGCACACATTATACGGCGTCCGGCGCACTCTCACTCGGGTCCCGCACACTTTCTACGGCGTCCGGCGCACTCTCACTCGGGTCCCGCACACTTTCTACGGCGTCCGGCGCACTCTCACTCGGGTCCCGCACACTTTCTACGGCGTCCGGCGCACTCTCACTCGGGTCCCGCACACTTTCTACGGCGTCCAGCGCCCTCTCCTTGGGTCCCGCACACATTATCCGGCGTCCTGCGCACTCTCACTCGGGTCCCGCACCCTTTCTACGGCGTCAGGCGCACTCTCACTCGGGTCCCGCACACTTTCTACGGCGTCCGGCGCACTCTCACTCGGGTCCCGCACACTTTCTACGGCGTCCGGCGCACACTCAGGGTCCCGCACGCATACGGCGTTCGGCGCACTCTCACTCGGGTCCCGCACACTTTCTACGGCGTCCGGCGCCACTCTCACTCGGGTCCCGCACACTTTCTACGGCGTCCGGCGCACTCTCACTCGGGTCCCGCACACTTTCTACGGCGTCCGGCGCACTCTCACTCGGGTCCCGCACACTTTCTACGGCGTCCGGCGCCCTCCCACATGGGTCCCGCACACATTATACGGCGTCCTGCGCACTCTCACTCGGGTCCCGCACACTTTCTACGGCGTCCGGCGCACTCTCACTCGGGTCCCGCACACTTTCTACGGCGTCCAGCGCACTCTCACTCGGGTCCCGCACACTTTCTACGACGTCCGGCGCGCTCCCACTTGGGTCCCGCACACTTTCTACAGCGTCCTGCGCACTCCCACTTAGGTCCCGCACACTTCCTACGGCGTTCAGCGCACTCCCACTTGGGTCCCGCACACTTCCTACGACGTCCTGCGCATTCCCACGTGAAACCCGCCCACTTCCTACGGCGCCCTGCGCACTCCCACTTGGATCCCGCACACTTTCTACGGCGTCCGGCGCTCTACCACTTGGATCCCGCACACTTTCTATGGCGTGCGGCGCTCTCCCACTTTGATTTCGCACACGTTCTTTAGCGTCCGGCGCACTCCCTTTTGGGTCCCGCACACTTTCTACGGCGTTCGGCGCACTTCCACTTGGGTCGCGCATACTTTATACGGCGTCCTGCGCACTCTCACTCGGGTCCCGCACACTTTCTATGGCGTCCGGCGCACTCTCACTCGGGTCCTGCACACTTTCTACGGCGTCCGGCGCACTTTCACTCGGGTCCCTCACACACTTTATACGGCGTCCTGCGCACTCCCACTTGGATCCCGCACACTTTCTACGGCGTCCTGCGCACTCCCACTTGAAACCCGCCCACTTCCTACGGCGCCCTGCCCACTCCCACTTGGATCCCGCACACTTTCTACGGCGTCCGGCGCTCTACCACTTGGATCCCGCACACTTTCAATAGCGTTCGGCGCTCTCCACTTGGATCCCGCACACTTTCTCTGGCGTCCGGCGCTCTCCCGCGGGTCCACACACATTCTACGGCGTCTAGCGCACTACCATTTGGGTCCATGCATTTTCTACGGCGCCCTGCGCACTCCCACTTGGGTCCTGTGAACTTGCTATGGCGTTCGGCGCACTCCCACTTGGGTCCCGCACACATCCTACGGCGTCTGGCGCACTACAATTCGGGTTCCGCACCCTTCCTATGATGTACTGCGCATCACTTCTAAGGTCCTGCACCCTTACCCTGACGTCCTGCACACTTTCTGAGCCCATCCCCGTTAGGTTGCCCGCCTTGAAAGGCAAGCCGAATAAACGGTCAAACAAACACACAGAGAAACGCACACATACATACATACACACACACACGCACACACAAATTTACCAAAATATATATAGTAGGATACACACACACACACGCACACACAAATTTACCAAAATATATATAGTAGAATAGTAGGATTCTGTCAAGATAAAAACAACCGCTGTTTGAGATTTAGTAAACGCCTCCATGACCAACCGACAGACACCCTGCTACCTTTACTGCCGAATGAAGTGTAATGATGTTAGTGTTTTCTGGATGCATATTTTGATTAACTCACATTTCCATCGTATATAAACCCGATTCAGAAAGGTTGGTGCATATAAACAGCTAAGCAGTTGAATTGAGTGGTGAAGGGTAGGGGACCTGGAGAAAGGAGTGGTGTACGCTCTCTTTTAGACGCACAAAGTGATTCTGAAGTAATGTGCTCTCTCTCTCTCTCTCTCTCTCTCTCTCTCTCTCTTGAGTCTCACACGTTTTCTACGGCGTCCAGCGCTTCCTTTTGGGTCTCACACACTTCCTACGGCGCGATCTCCCTCGGGTCTCACACATTTTATGCGGCGCCCCTCGCACTCCCACTTGGGTCCCGCGCACATTCTACGGCGTCCTGCACACTCTCACTCGGGTCCCGCACACTTTATACGGCGTCCGGCACTCTCTCACTCGGGTCCCGCACACTTTCTACGGCGTCCGGCGCACTCTCACTCGGGTCCCGCACACTTTCTACGGCGTCCGGCGCCCTCCCACTTGGGTCCCGCACACATTATACGGCGTCCTGCGCACTCTCACTCGGGTTCCGCACACTTTCTACGGCGACCGGCGCACTCCCACTTGGGTCCCGCACACTTTATACGGCGTCCGGCGCACTCTCACTCGGGTCCCGCACACTTCCTACGGCGTCCGGCGCTCTACCACTTGGATCCCGCACACTTTCTATGGCGTGCGGCGCTCTCCCACTTCGATTTCGCACACGTTCTATGGCGTCCGGCGCACTCCCTTTTGGGTCCCGCACACTTTCTACGGCGTTCGGCGCACTTCCACTTGGGTCGCGCATACTTTATACGGCGTCCTGCGCACTCTCACTCGGGTCCTGCACACTTTCTACGGCGTCCGGCGCACTTTCACTCGGGTCCCGCACACTTTATACGGCGTCCTGCGCACTCTCACTCGGGTCCCGCACACTTTCTACGGCGTCCTGCGCACTCCCACTTGAAACCCGCCCACTTCCTACGGCGCCCTGCGCGCTCCCACTTGGATCCCGCACACTTTCTACGGCGTCCGGCGCTCTACCACTTGGATCCCGCACACTTTCAATAGCGTTCAGCGCTCTCCCACTTGGATCCCGCACACTTTCTCTGGCGTCCGGCGCTCTCCCACTTGGGTCCCGCACACACTCTACGGCGTCTAGCGCACTACCATTTGGGTCCCGTACATTTTCTACGGCGCCCTGCCCACTCCCACTTGGGTCCTGTGAACTTTCTATGGCGTTCGGCGCACTCTCACTTGGGTCCCGCACACATCCTACGGCGTCTGGCGCACTACAATTCGGGTTCCGTACCCTTCCTATGATGTACTGCGCATCACTTCTAAGGTCCTGCACCCTTACCCTGACGTCCTGCACACTTTCTGAGCCCATCCCCGTTAGGTTGCCCGCTCTGAAAGGCAAGCCGAATAAACGGTCAAACAAACACACAGAGAAACGCACACATACATACATACACACACACACGCACACACAAATTTACCAAAATATATATGGTAGGATTCTTGAAATTGATTGAACTTGTAGTATTAAAAAGTTGAACATATTACCGAGCTCCCAAAACTTTAAATAAGCGAGAGTTCCCCAAACAGAAACAAAATCAATTAGAAATTCTGAAAAAGAAAGGAAGTTAATAATCACAATTAATTTTGAATTAAATGCAGAAATTTTGAACTTTGAGTAAATTTCCAATGTTAAAATTTGAATCGGATGCGAATTTTTGAATCAAACTCGAATTCACAGAATCTGAAAGAAATTTATTTATCTACTTATTTATTTATTTATTAGAATGCACGCTAAGGTGCGTCGAAAAAAAAACAGCATGTATGACGAACAAATTAAACAATTGCAGTATGGAACAAAGAATTAAACGAAAAATGAAACAAGTGTAGATTCTTCTTATTCAAATCTGAGAGGTTCATTGTACCTTTTCAATGATAGAGTTACATCCTCAAATCTATTCCGGCAAGGCAGTCTGCAGCCCGTCAATTAAATTTAGAAAAGCCATTACATTTGAAAATTAAAACCTCAAAGCTAGTGAAGTGATGTTCATTCCGTGAAACAACTACTTCTACCTTTTATTTACAATGTTTCTACGAAAGAACGTTGGTGACTACCTCTGGCGACTTCTCGTGAGCATGCATGCGTTCGTCGTGAGATCTTGGGCGCGCACGTTTATGGCTCACCCCAGGTACTTCGAGTAGGCGAGCAGTACGAAAATAGACTTTCTCAAAACTTTTTTATCGAATCGGATAGAGGGCGAAGTGTACATTCGAATGGTACCACACACTATAGGGAAAATGGAGAAAGAAACGAGTTATGACGAGAAGCCGCAAAAGTCGCGATTTCGCGACTTTCGCGACTTATTTGAGTAAATTAGGGCGAGTATTGTACAGGAGCCTCCCAAGAGGGTTCAAAGTCTATACGCATCCATACATCCCCAACTCGTCGTTTGTCGGTCTGGGTGAAAGTCGTAAAAGTTATGGATACTACTCAATTCGCCTTGCCAGGAAACTATAGTTTAAAGTATTTTAGTGATAATGTACTAAAAATTAATAACTTTTGGCATCAAACTGCAAAATACGCTGTTTAAAAAGTACAGAGGCACTTTTAGAATTGGGACGAAACAAATTTTTTCGAGGGGGTCTCACTCACGCGTTGAATGAGTAGGGCTAAGTGTTCACAACTCACATTCCATATGCTTCAAGGTCTCCTACTCTCCTAGCCCGATCATGTCCAATTACATACGTTGAATTGGGTAGGTAAAGTGTGTCCGAATGAGAATAGCGGCCCATGCGGCCGGAGTGCTTGGCAGGCGGGCGTCGCACGTGCCGCTCTCGGACGAGTGTTAGATTCGAACGACGTCTATCCTCCCTCCTCCGTGCGGCAGAGCTGATCGGCGCAGTGTTTGCTGCCAGCCGATGCCGGCCCCATTCGTAGTCGATGGCTGTGGGGGATGTTTCGCATTCTCTTCCGAGAGCGGTGAACGCGACGTCCGCCTGCCAAGCACGCCTGGCGCTTGGGCCGCCATTCTCATTCGGACACACTTTGTAACCGACCACTGGAACTTCGAGCAATTCAGCCGTTCATAGAAGGTAGCCGACAAGAACTGAAGCGACTCTGACTCTTGAAGACACTGTTCACGATAAACCGCGTCCTTGAGCCTTCAATAAAAAAACATTTGTGGTACCCCTCAGAAGGAGAACTGTGTTGAAAAACGGATCGAAACGCAAACCCAGAGGCAAAAAAAAACGGTTTTGAAGGTTATTTCAGTGGGCAAGGCCAGCCTCCTTGGGTATAGTTGTTGGCATCGACCCCGACACGGCTCCATCACTGCCACGCTTTGACCTGCGATTGGGAGGTTTAATTTCCATCGAATTAGACACAGACACGTGATAGAGACATGTCGGTGTTGGCGACAACAACTAGACCCAAGGAGGCCGGACTTGCCCACGGTGGTAATCTACGAAATCGTTTTTTGCCTCTGGAAAAGCTTTCGGACCCGTTTTTTCAACACTGTTCTGCTTCTGAGGGCTACTATTACTGTTTCCCGAAGAAAACTCGAGGACGAAGTTTATCGTGAACAGTTTCTTTAAGAAAGCAGGGTAAAATCCGGCAGGCTGAAGAATCCGGGTTCTTACGATGTTCCTGGTATTCTCAATCTGTTTCCAGCAGGAGGCCGACCAACAGTGCTTTTTGAGCTGATTTCTCGACTTCTCGCTCGAATTGCGGAAGTCATCGGAAGAAAAACATGGCGAGTAGTCCCCTACGACCTGATGCACACCCTACTGTTCTACCTAAAGCAGCTCGTGGGCTGGACACTGTGAAGATCAGGGTGACAGATTTGTTTCAAGCGGGGTCTAATTTCTGTGGCTATGCTAGAGCATTCTAATCAAAATTTACTGTCCAGGTAAACTTCTTCTTCAACCAAAAGCTCTCTGTTTACCGCAGAAGCTCAAATAAATGTTGAGTTCTCGTCAAATTGCTCTAACGTTGCCGTAGAAAACGACGTTTGAAGCGCTCAAAACCATCCAGGATGACAGCGATTGAGCATTGCTATCTCGAAAGCCCGAATTTTCCCACCCCATCAAGTAACATAATGAAAATTGTTGCTTGAGAATACAGGTGATAACTTAAAGTGGTAGCACCATCAAAAGGGAGTGCCAGAGAAAAGCAGCTCGATTTAACTGAATATGACATGCCTGTTTACTGATGAAATCCTTTCATTTTAAAAGCCAGCCGGAGTAGAAGAACGCCTACGCAGTTTGGAGCGTCAAAAACGAAGCACTGTGCGGCTTTACGAGTAAGAATTCGGCCCCGCCCTGTGTTTCTCCGACCCCTGTGTTTACAGTCCTCCGCTAAAAACAGGGGTGCTAGGCAATTCCAGCCGTCCTCGATGCAGGGTTCGGCGTGAGGTGTGATGTATCATAGAGGGGAGGGGGTCGGACCCGTCGACATCCGTTGGGACGGGGGGTCGGATCTTCGGTCAACCAAGGACCAAGATGGACTTCTATCAGTGCGGGGGGGGTTGAGAGCCATTCCGTTAGTATAAAAAATGACGCCAAAATGAGATCGCAATAAGAGGTCAAAATAAAATTGGAGGTCATACTGAGAGAGCGAAATGAGACAGGAGATCAAAAAAGACACTGAATAGTCAGAAAGAACTGCAAAAAAAACAAATGAGGCAAGATATGAAATGGAGATGAAAAAATAAGGCAGGATCACACAAGAATAGCTCACAATTCACTAGTGATAAAGCATGCAAGACATTAGACGACAGTAGCATGGCCATCGTTAATAACTCTGACATGGAGGAGGTGTCTTGACCAGGTAAAGTATGTCGTTAAAGCGCTCGTGGAAATGTCAGCAGCAGTGGTGTGGAGTATTCGCTGTCATCGAGGCCATTACAAGCGGACTATCCTGCCAACGAGAAGACACAGATGTTGTGGAATTTCGTAATCGAAGATGCATTTTTAGGCAAATTAGGATTCACAGGCTCGATCCCGTTGAAGGTCAAAAATTTCGCAATTCTGAGAAATAATGGATAGTTTACTGTTTGAGAAAAGCATTGTTCACTGTTATATCTCTTGCAAATTACTCCACGAAATTGACACGTGTCCAAGATGCGATAATGCCGGAAGCACAGGATTTTTATGCCCTGAGGGCACATAGGTGCGGTTGCGAGCGCGGAACCCACATTTAGCAATTGGCTATCCGGATGTGAAACCGCACCCAGAATTTCATGGATGCAGCTTTAATCCGAACAGCGCTACATAAGATGGGTGGAGCCTGTTTTCATGCCGCCAGGGCACATAGGTGCAGTTTCAGGCATGAAAACCACATCTAGTAATTGGCTATCCGCTTGCGAAAATGCACTCAAAATTTTATGGATGCAGCTTCAATCCGAACTGCGCTACATAGGATGGGCGGAGCCTAATTTCATGTCCTCAGGGGACATACTCAGACGAAAATGAGGACTTATCGCAAGCAAAAAGTGGAGTATAGAACTGACCGCGCGCTGGAACCGCGACAATAAATCAATTACGACTGACCGCGAACAATTTTGCGAACTGGGCGGAATCTCGCGGTACAACCGCTTCGCGATCCGGTTGATCGCGCGAAGCCTTCTCACGGCTCTCACCTTCTTCCGTTCGGACCGCGCGCAACCTTGCGAAGCGGCAGAAACCGCGCAACTTTAGGACCGACCGTACGCAGACGAACGGAAAGTGTTTGGTGTGCACGGGCCGAGAACCCATCAACTCCACACCTGATTTCAAAATATTTTTGCTGCGGTGCTTGGGTTTTTGTTTTGTTTTGCTGATGTTTTTGTTTGCTTTTCTTCCTCTCCGCGTCATCCTTCGTGTTCCCGTGGTATTTCCTATGCTTCTACTTGTATTTTTTATTGGCTGCGTTGTTTCAGTAGTATTAATAGTGAATATGGCAATGCCGTGTATTGGAAACGACTAAGTGTGTTGAGCGCAGGGTTGTTGGTCGTGGGCAATCTTGGGTTAAGTGTGCGAGGATTCGGGCAAATGAATAGAATCGTGGAGAGTGCTCTTAAGGCGTGTATTTTATAGGGTGGGAAAAAGGCGGGGCTACGGTAGGAAAGCGCACAACGGCAGAAAAGTGCATAGTGATTCGAAAAAAGGTGTGCGGATCGTTGTTGGACGTGTGTAAAGGGTTTCAAAGACGTGTTCAGAGTTTTGGAAAGTGGGCGGGGCTCCGTGAAGAGTGCGCACATCGCGAAAAAGTGCTTTAGGATTCAGAAAAGGTGTGCGGATCGTTGTTGGACGTGTGTAAAGGGTTTCAAAGACGTGTTCAGAGTTCCGGAAATTGGGCGGGGTTTCGTGAGGAGTGCGTACATCGCGAAAAAGTGCTTTAGGATCCAAAAAAGGTGTGCGGATCGTTGTTGGACGTGTGTAAAGGGTTTCAAGGACGTGTTCAGAGTTCCGGAAATTGGGCGGGGTTTCGTGAGGAGTGCGTACATCGCGAAAAAGTGCTTTAGGATTCAAAAAAGGTGTCGGGATTGTTGTTGGACATATGTAAGGATTGCGAAGATGTGTTTAACGTTCCGAAAAATGGGTGGAGGATTCGGAGGAGTGCGCACAATGAAAAAAAACGTGCTTTTGAATTCGTAAAAGTGTGGGAATTGGCGCTTGAGGTGTGTAGGGCCCTGCATAGTTCAAGTCGCGTCGTTGCTCGCAGCGACGAACAGCGCTAGTTAATGCAACATCGATCACACTTACGACGGGGCGATCGACACTGCGTGAACGGCGATGAGGGAGCACCGCAGTGTTTTGGCGCCGCGACGGCCATGCGTCACTGCCAGCGAGTGGCAACCGACGCCGCTACGGAAATATTCGAGAACATCCAACGTTCGACTTTCCTTAAATCTCGGCATAATAGTATATCGTATCGGTACTCTTGAGCAGTAGAAAGAAATCGTTCAGCTTTATTCGGCTTACGCTTCGGCAATGACGCCTTCGTCAGATCATGGAAGTCAAAGATACGTGAGGATACTAGCCATCCAAGCACTATTTCAGAAAAATAGGACTAATTTCACAGAGAACTGATTAAGCGACATAGTATGGCAATTTCAAAAGCTAACCTTGAGTGTGCAGACTGAAGCCCCACAGACACACTCAGATGGTCTCAGATGGCGGGTGAATGAGTGGGACCATCTCGGACCACCCACCTCGTTAGCCTTCAGAAGGCCGATCAAGCCCACAGGCAGACCAAAACCAACAAAAGTCAATAAATGGTACCAGTTCTTAGGTAACCGCCACACATCCGCGATTTCTATTGATATTAGGTTTTTTGAAATTTATCCAAAACGCCTCAAGGGTTCTGCGTGCGGAAATCTCTGATTCGCGCGCAAGTATCATAACTGCAATGTTCGAGAACAATTTTTTTGCCGTGTCAAGCCTGACGCTCGGCGACCCATAACCGGTCGCTGCAACTCTGCAGGCTCTTTATAAGGGTTCGGAAGACGTGTTTACCGTTCCGGAAAATGGGCGGGGTTTCGGAAGTAGTGCGCACAACGGTCAAAAGTGCTTTAAGATTTAAGAAAGGTGTGGGGATTAGCGCTGGAGGCGCTTTTTGACGTTTTAAAATGTGTAGGCGTTGTGTTGTGAGCCCCGTACGGTTCGATTCGCATTGTTATCTCGAATACGGCGAACATGGTCGAGATTAAAAATAGGCCCGCATGGACCCTACCGTATCCAAAACGACGCTTGAAGCGCTGAAAACCATCCAGTATGAAAGTATCCGGGCATGTCTGTTTGGCGAGCCTGTATTTTCCCGCTCCCCGAGTAGCAAAATAAAAGATGAAGCTTGAAAAACCATGTATTGATTTAGCATGGTAGCCCAATCACATGGGAGTCTACGAGAGAAACAGCTCGATACAACATGTCTAGATAACGAAGGATGTGTTAATAGGAACTATTTTTTCGTTAAAGGCAGTGTTCACGATAATCTTCGATTTTGAGATTTGTCAATTAATCGATAGTTTAGCCCCCGGGTAGAATTGAAATGACGAAAAAATCGAGAAAATCGCACCACAAAGTCACGAAATCCTTTACTCTCACCCCACCTGTTCTCACAGGAACTGTCCACTGTGACAAAGAAATCATTTGTGGCCCGCCCTTTGCAATTATTCGCTTTCTGTTGCTCCGCTCTCTCCTTCGGACCCTAACTAATATTATTTTTCCTAAAATATTCTTTCATTTTTTATTAGCCCCATTTTTTACCGGTGACAACCACCGTGACCATGTTTATCCAATCGGACACCTAGTCCAGGCCAGAGAATAATATCCCTAAAATTAGGCGTTTAAGTGCGATTCTTGCCATTTCTTCGTAATTTCGGTAACCATTGGTTGGAAACACGTTGTTTTAAGTGCAAAACTCGGGGACGAAAATCATAGCGAACACTGCCTTTAAACGTTAATCGTTAATTTTCGAAAAAAAAAACGTCCACCACGTCGACGTCTGCTTACGCAGAAAGAGTATGAAAAGGAAGGTCAGGAGGTGACAAAGCGAGAGTTGCAGCGGTTGAGGGAGTATTGTCGAAGTCTGGATGCTGACGTGTGGAAAATCACTAGCAAGGTGCAGGATCCGCAAAGGTAAGATCGCATTGAAAGTTGTTGTATATAACCTCCAGAAGAAGAAAAAATCTTTTTAAAGGCTTTTCGCTTCTTTGATGGGAAAGAAGGCCACGTTCTGGAAGAGGAGGAAGATAGGTACGACGAGGACTCTGGACTACTAGATCAGAAAGTCTTGTGCTCGCTGCGTTTTCGCACATGGCTTACCGCGCTGAAAAGTGAAATATGTAAAGCAGACTTTTGAGAATATGTAGTTTGCCTCTATTTGTAGTCCGCTCATTTACAGCCGCTCATTCATGTTTTTTATGCTCCCTGTTTGTTTTCATTTCATGTGAGGGGTTTCCGATATCAAATAACGGTAAATTTCTCCCAAAATGGTTGGTTGCATAACGTATAAACGGATAACGATTCACGAACACCTGAATAATAACAAGGAAATTCCACCGTTATTTGGTTTCGGGAATTCTGATACCCGCTTATCCCTGCATGCGATATGCCATGTTGTTTAACATATTTCCGTACATTTGTTCATGGTGAGTAAATATTATGATATGTTATTAAAGGCAGTGTTCACGATAGGAATCGTTTTTCTGCTTTTCCGTCTATCTTGAAGGCTGTCCCATGCTGATTCCAATGATGTTTTTGGAATCGTACAAGACCTTCTAGGAACGGAGTTATGGTCCCTCAAAAATTTAGCAAGGGGAGCATGGTGGACGAGTTGTCCGAGGCTTGTAACTTCCGTCTTTTGCAGCCGATGTATGCGAGCTGACCTGAGTGCTGACGGGTGTTCAACTTTGGGGCCGTAGGGGACCGTTTCGAGCTCATTTTTCTTAGTTGTTTCTACGTTAGGGTTGCGCTAGGCCCCGCAGCTGCCGATCTCCACCAAAAAATCAGACATGGTTTTTATGGTGGACACTGCCTTTAAGCGTGCATGTGATGAATTTGTGGTCTTTGTTTCAGATGCGAGCGTGAGGTAATAAAAGTGTTGTTAATTATATGTAAAAAAAAAAGAATTGAAGAATAAATCCGGGGCTTTTTTTGTTTTGAAGGTCACTCGTGGTCAAGCGTGCATGCATGGGTGCCCCCATCTCGTTTACTGCGGGCAGGGACCGTATGCATGAACGCAGGCGACGATATTAGGTAACGTGTGGGAAAGCGGGAAAGGCATTGACCAGTGCCGGAGCGCCGCTGATCAAGGGCGATTGATCAGCGGCGCTCCGTCATTGGTCAGTGCCTTCCCCGCACGTTACCTACTCTCGTCGAATGCGTTCATGTATACGACCCCAGAGATTAATACGGCTGAGGCTTCCTAGGATACTCGCTATAAGTCCGATTCTCGTCTCGGCGGACCGACCGCCTAGCCTTTTAGCGCTAACCGCGCACCAGTTGCGAGTTGATCGCCGTTGATCAAACGATCGGCCCTAACGTTGTTCGCGATAAGTCCGATTCTTTTCTGAGCGGACCGACCGCCTAGCCTTTAACGCTAACCGCGCACAAATTGCGGGTTGATCGCCGTTGATCACGCGATTGGCCCCAGTCTTCTTCGCGGTAAGTCCACTTTTTTGTCCGTGTAGGTGCGATTTCAGGCATGAAAACCATATTTAGTAATTGTCTATCCGCATGTGAAAACGCAATGGAAATTTCATGAATGCAGCTTCAATTCGAACAGCGCTACATAGGATGGGGGTAGCCTGTTTTCATGCCCTCAGGGCACATAAGCTCTGGTACATCCGTAGTGACCTGTCAATTTTGATTATCACCAGCAGCAGAGCGGTGGGCCTCGGCGAAATATAACTAGTGTTAAGGAGGTTTCGACGAAAAAGCCACCGCTCCGCGCTGTGATAATGGAAAAGACGAGTTCACTTAAACTGAAACAGAGTCTAGGTGCGGTTTCAAGCATGAAAACCACATTTGGTAATTAACTACCCGGATGTGAAAATGCACCCAAAATTTCAGGACGCAGCTTTGGAGGCACAGAACACCCAGAAAATAATTTTCCAGTCTTTATGCTGATCTTGGAGAGGGTCACACGCTGATCAAAGTGGTACTTCTAAAATCGTCCAAGACCCCCCATGAACAGAGTTATGGCTCCTTGAAGATGCCTGTATTTTGAGGGGGTTATTTGGTGGACGAGTTGTCTCGGACCTGTATTTCTCTTCATTTGCAATCGTTGCGCGAGAGGGAGCCAGGATAAGGAGGCAGTCCGGCAATGGACTGAAGAACGAAGACTTGATGAGAATTCATCCGTCCATCTAGCCGCTATCAAGTTCGGAAAACTGGTAGGGGTCGGGCCTGTGGTGGTCGCTTATATCTCGCTTATTTGGAGGAATTGAGATCTCGCACTTGGCAAGTGTTATACAGGAGGGGTCTACAACACAATCAAATGAAAATCACAAAATTCATGTCTGAGGGTGTACTGTGCCTTTAAAGGCAGTGTTCACGATGAAAATCGTCTTTCTGTTTTCCCACCTATCTTTAAAAGGGCCCCATGCTGCTTCTCATGATGTCTCTGAAGTCGTTCAAGACCATTTGGGTACGCAGTTATGGTCCCTCAAAGATTGAGCTAAGGAAAAATGGTGGACGAGTTGTTAGAGGCTTGTAACTTCCGTCTTTTGCAGCCGATCTATGCGAGCTGACCTGAGTGAAGAGAGAAGTTTAGAATGAAGGGAAGAACGGGGCTAATGATTGGAAATCATCGCTCATCTCACGATCTTGAGCATTCATTTGTTCGCGTCGGTGGGCGTGTGTCGACGGTCAGCTTTTTTATCCTGAAGTTTTAACAGATAGCTTTAAACTCTCGAACCGCAATTTTTTCTCAACTTAGTGTTTCTCTCCTTGGCTTCCACTGAAATGTGTTTGTAAGAGCGATGATTCTTCATATTTTCGTATTCAAAAGTAGGGCAGAATGTGGCACAAGCTTTATACTTGATCAAGTCTGAAATTTAACTTTTGTCTATTTAAGTCGTTCTTATCAGAGGTACATACATATGTACCCTAAAAATTTCTTTAAGTCCTGTCCGGAACAACCTACCTTCGTTATGAAAACACCTCATTACCGAAGTGTTGAAGTGTTTCCCTTATCGAATCAGGTTTGGCCTATGAGTGGGCTTGTTACTCATTATCAGTTACGAATTACGAATCTGTAGGAATTTGAAAAATTACGATTTACTACCACCCCAGGTTTCGGCACGAGGTGTAGACAAGGCTAAATTTCCTCAGTTAGTCACCGTTTTTCTTTTTTTTATTTGCTTCGGCATTAATTTTGTTTCTGTTTCTTATAATATTACGAATAGGGGCTTTTCTTAGTGTGCGAGAGGAATTTGCCGTTTTTTTTCGATGCCAAGACATAATTCTGAAAAAAAACACCTCGAAGCCCGAACGAACGGCTAATTTCCCTCACGCACCAAGAATAGCCCCTATTCGCAATATTTAAACAGTTAGAAACAAAATCAATGCCGAAACAAACAAGAAAAACCGTAACTTACAGAGAAAATCAGCTGTGCTGTCGATCGATAATGGAATTAGGCGTCTTCCACCGTAGTTTTAGTGTGTGACCGCAACCGCACCATGTCCTTTTAACATTGCGGTAAACTGTATGTGGTTTACTTTATACATTCCATCCGATGGCCAAAATTGCGTCGGATCGGATTTTCGGATATTGCCGATTTCGCAAAACCGACTCATCGGATAAAACGGATACTGACCCAAACGAGAATTTCGGATAACGGATCCTATCCGAACCGAGAATTTTCGATCGGATCAGTTATCGGATATCCGATCGGATAAAACCGGATTCACCGGATAATTCGGATGAAAAAACGGGTAAGAAAAATTTTCAGTAGTACTTATGATTGAACCCCGTGTATTTAAGCAAACACCCTACTAAAACGAAATGCAACCTCCATATATTATTCGTAAAAACAAGCAAACCGCCGGTTTAGGGAAATTTTGAAGTAATAGTTAAAGGCAGTGGTCACGATGAAAAACGTCATAGAAAAAAGCCACAAAAATCAGCTTAGATCGAAAACAACTGAAAACTAGAATGGTAGAGCGGCGAAAAACGGGCTATGATTAGAGTTTCTCGGGCCCAAAGATGCCAGTTCGTTCACACGTGCACAGCGCCGTTCAAGAAGATCGCAGTCTCATGCCGAGCAGTCAAAAATCGTCGACATTCAGAGGAAGAAATAAATGCAAATTTACCGAATAAAAACAGTTGAATAGTGAAAGCAACACTTCAGTCAATGTTTTTGACTAGATGAGTCAATGTTCATTGATTGAAATTCAATTTCAAGGGATGTGGAGAAGGCTCGTCCACCATCAAAAGACAAGAGAGTTCAGGCTTCAAATTTGGCCCAAAACAGCGATTTTTTCGCGATTTGTTCTTATAGGTCCTACTACTCAAAGTCCAGTAGAGGGTTAAGAGAGAAAAAGAAGACAAGCATATTTGATCGCTACCACTGCCTTTAACTTGAGCAGTTGGACCGGTACTAGCAAACCGCCAGATTGAAAAAAAAAATACAACAAATTATCATGGTGACCATGAAACAATTCATGTTTGAAGATCTTCGACTGATTGATGTCAAATTTCGAACAAGGCACAAACAGTGGGCAGTGGGTCAAGAATTACCTTTGGGGCGCGAGTGTTGAATTGAGTGAAATGAACGCAATTCTATCCATTTTTATCCGAAATTATCCAATTTTTATCCGAAATTATCCAATTTTGATCCGATCGATTATCCGTTTTGAACCACTTTTCTATCCGATTATCCGGTTTTCTGATCGGATCCTTCAACTTTCATTTTTCCGGATATCGGATATTTCGGATATCGTGGTTTTTCACCTGATCGGATTTCGGATCAATCCGAAATCGCCATTTTGACGTCGGATTGGATTTCGGATAATTATCCGATCGGATTATCCGACCCGGATATCCGAAACCGACTCCGTCGGATGGAATGTATAGTTCACTTATTGTACTAATTGTACCACCCAAAAACGTCGCTGACGGTGGTGATGGCCAAGCAACCATGTTTTGGAGAAGGACGGTAATTGCGGTGCTGGAGATATACAGGGCGGGGCCAACTTCTAAATGCTATAGCGGCAGTGTGGGTCGTTGTTTACGTTTCAAAGTGCGTAGACGTTCTGTACTGAGCCATACCATTCTACTTCCGCAGTTATCTCAACCATGTTTACGAGCGTGTATGCTGCTTTCATGTGGGAATCCCACTGCAAGGAAATCTCGAAGGAAGCTTCTCGTGTGGCAAAGTGCATCCTGAAATCTCTGCATACCCATGTCTTGAACAATATAAGAAAGCATACATTGTCTACTGCCGGCCACTCTCGGAATACTGTACGGAGGTCTGGTCACCGCCTTCTGTTGAGGATGATGAAGTCGTTGAAAACGTGCAAAAGCGGTACTCAAAACGCGTTTTTGTCAAAGTATTTCCTATTTAAGAAAAGTGCCAAAGTAGATGACTAGGCTTGAAATGTTGGGAATCGAATCCCTACGATATCGGAGAACCTAGTTTGATTTACCTTCGTGTTACAAAATCGTTAATGGGTTTTGCGACATCCCATTCGAGAGCGTTTTCGGTTCACCCGCCACTGCACTCGCTCCCGCCAGCACGCTTTTCAGCTCGAACATAGATTTACATCGAAATCCAACGTGCTGCATTCTTATGCGCTCAGAGTCATCCCCAATTTGAAACAAATTACTTTCGGAAATCGTTGAGGCCGGAAGTCGGAAATTTTCCGATTTTCAAAGCAGGCTGTTCCGAGACCACTTCGTTCTCGGGTCCGCATGGGACAGATGGCCGAACTTTCTGCTAGAGCTGCTGAGTGTTTTGTATTGTACGAGTAGTTTATAATTCTTTTCACTGTTGTTGATGGTGTTGTTGTTCTGTTTGCCAGGCTGTCGTACATAATTAACCTTCTTCACATGTCCTCTGTTTCCGATTGAAATTTATTTCCGTTAATCACGTGCGTCTGCGAGCGTACGCTTAGTCTCCTTCTCCCCAGATTGTCTCGCTGTCTCTACCCTCGCTCCGCACAAGCGCGCGAGGGAATAGAGTACATAAATTTGGCTCGGAACCAGAGGACACATTCCGTATGTTTCTTAGTTGAAAAATGAAGCTATTGAATTCAATAGGCAAAATCCGAGGATCCTCCGAAAACGCACGGAACAACTAATACAAGAACAGCAAGCAAAGTTGAAGAAAAATTAGGAAAAACTTACGGTACAGGAAACAACTCCAGTTACCTGTTATTCCTAGTTGGAACACTACATATATGCGCTTTCAGCCACACAATTCCGTGCTGAGTGGGTGGCCACAACATTTTTACTGAATTTTCCCACAAGTGTGAACCACCTCACTTCGTTCTGATCGGATTTATGTACAGTCCGGAATGACCGTACTGATACTTCGCGTTCCTTGTCGCGCGTTGGTGCAAAGTCGGCGAGCGTGTGTTATAACATACATATGAGCACAGAGGTTGCGTCAGCGCATAGTAAGGAACGCAAAATATCAAAGCTATTCGTGCCGACTATACAATTTCATTCATGGGATTACTTCAAAGGTCGGGCTAACATACGCAGGACCACGTCCAGGCCCTCTGAAATCATCTGCTAGTGAAAACAGTAAGAGTAGCAAAACGCACAGCTGAATCCGCGTCGCTATCGAATACTTCATCACCAGCTCTTGAGGTAGGAGTGGATTCATACTGCTTGAGTGAGCTGCCTTTATCGAAATCATCGGAATATTCGATCACACTCGCACGTCGCTGCATCCCACCATATCCTAGGATAGAATATGTTTGAAGTCATGATTAGACTGGAATCAAGACAACTCAAAGGAACAGTCCAAGCTCGTGGGTAAAATTTGATATTGACGTTCGGCAAATGTGAGAAGCAACCTTGCCTAAAGCGGAAGTTAAACTCTTCAGAATCGGGCACGCATTCCCACTCCAGGGTTTTCGGATTCGATAAAGACGAGACGCGCCACAGCATTCGATCAAATTCTTCGTTCTTCCATTTGTAATCTGCCTAGCTTTATAATGTGGTCTAGTACAATGCGATGGCTGCGATCGATGAAAAAAATCAGGCCAGAGAGAACTCGTCCACGAAATTCTCGTAGTTCATATTCCCAATCTTTGAGGGGCAATAACTCCTTTCGTAGTGGGTTCTGAGCGATTAGTGAGAAAAAGTGGTGATCAGCACAAAATTCTCTCTGATATCAGCAAAAAAGAAATTTGAGGTTGGACTGTGCTATTAAAGGCACAGTCCAAGCTCAGTGACCAAATCTGAGATTTTCACATAATTGTGAAATAGACCGACCCCGTATACCACTTGCCAAGTGCGAGCTCTCAGTTCCTGCGGAGAAACGAGATATAGGAGGAAGCCACCCTGGGGCTCTAACTTCAGGAAGCCACTTTAGCACGCCCCTTTTACGATCTTCCGAGCTCAACAGTGGCGAGATGAGCAATGCTTTCCTATCAATAGCCCCGTTCCTCCCTTTATTCTCAGTCTCTCTCTTTATTCGAGTCGGCTCAAATACAACGGCTGCAACGTACGGAAGTTACAAGCCTCGGACAACTCGTCCACCATCCATCCCCAGCTCATTTTTTGAGGGGCCATAACTCCGTTCCTAGGGGGTTTTGTACGATGCCAGAGACATCATTGGAATCAGCGTGGGACCGTTTTAAAGATAGGCAGAAAAACAGAAAAACGTCCACGATAAAAATCGTTTATCTGTTTTCCAGCCTGTCTTGAAAACGGTCCCATGCTGATCCCAATGATGTCTCTGAAATCGTACAAGACCCCCCTAGAGGCGAAGTTATGTACCCTCAAAACTTGAGCTACGGAAGCATGGTGGACGAGTTAACCGAGGCTTGATGCTTGCGTCTTTTGTCCCCGATGTATGCGAGCTGACTTGAGTAAAGAGAGAAGTCGAGAATGAGGGGAAGAACGAGGCCAATAATAAGAAACCATCGCTCATCTTACGGTTTCAAGGTTTCATTCGTTCACGTCGGTGGGCGGGCAATGCGCTTTTGGGGTTTGCCTTGCGCTCAACGTGGCAACTTCAGGCTTTTTTGGGGCTCTTTCTGGCTCGTTTCCATGCGTTCTTTCGACGTTGACGTTACAGAGTGTCCCTCCCAGGACTGTGCGTAATTACGAATTACGATTTACGAGTTATGGGCGTTTTTGGCAAATTTTTTACGATTTACGATTTACAAAATTGTGGCCTCAAACCGTAACGATTCGTAACAAATCGTAACAAACCGTGACAATGCCCTCGAGAGCGCAACTTTGGCTATTCTCGCCTCCGAGCAGCCTGACAGTTCGGCTCGTTCTCGCGATTTGCGGGTCGGCTTCTGTTGCCAACCGGGCTTCTCCCGCTCACCCGAACAGCAACAGCGGTGGCCAGAGATTGAAAAAAACCGAACTGTCAGGCGGCTCCGCTATCCCAGAGCTTTGTCAGCAGCAGTTGGGTCGATCATGGAATAGGGGCTCTGTACACACCGAGGGGGGGGGGGGGAGTTGTCTCGTCTTTTGCCGCTTTAATTCCACTCGGGACCACTTCGACTGCATTGAGTAGTGCGACGTGTCGAACTGCAAGAACGGGACAACTCCCCTTCTGTGTGTAGAGAGCTCCTCTCCCGTCGGTCATGGCGAAATATAATAGTACGGGGCTGGGCGCTACAGGCTAGCTTATGGAGCAAATAGATTGGAACTCAAAATACACTTCGTTGCAGAGTTTTAAGGAAATTTCAGAAACAACCTCCACCACGCATCCGCCATCAGTGGTTCACAAGTGACCAGTAGAAAAACTGGTATTTCGTGAATTCAAATCTGCTGAGGGATCGTCAAATTATTTTTTTCACCTGAAAACACTACTCAACAAGGAGTTTTACGAGGTTCCCGAATTCAAATTTGCTAGATTCCTATCTTCAAAGACAATGAAGCTATGAGAGGAAAAGTAATTTTGAAGCTCAGTTCAAAATATTCTAACAAAAAAAGATGGCTGTAAAGTCGCCTACCTTTTCGAAAAAGTTGTGAAATATTTTAAAGATTTAGAATTCGGCAATTTCGAATGCGAAGGAAAATAATAGGTCAGGTAATTGTCTTTTTTCGAAACCTGCGAGTTTGAGGGGACCTTCACATTTTTGCATTTCGGAACCCTACACAACCTTCACCACTCTTCAATGGTTATCTCCACTCCAACAACCCTATATTTATGGGGAGAAACGCTTGCAACCCCACTCAGAGTAACGCTTCGCATTCAAAAAGGCAGAATCTATTTCTGCATCAAAATTGGTTTTGAAAATACATGTTTCATTTATAGGACCCCCTCATACAAGGGTCTTTCTCTTGAAGGCAGTGTTCACGCTAAAAAACCTTATTCTAGTTTTCGATGGTTTTGAGTGGATAAGTCCACCAAGTAAACGTTAATGGGAAGAAGTCCCCACAGAACACTCAAACACCGAAGAAAAAACTGCTTAAAAACTATTCAATATTCATTTACGCCTGCTGGTGCGTTTCGTGCACTGCAGACAAAACGTCAAACCATACGCCACAAATGGTTTTGAGATTCGGAATTCTTAGGTAAATGACTTCTTTGTATTCTGTTTCGTAGACCAAAAACTCTTGAAGAATAATATGGGTAGATGTCAATGTCTGGTTGATAGCATCTTTCGGCACAGAAAATATTCAAAAGTTCGGTCCCAAGTTCCTCTAGTGAAATGAACTTGGGACAACTGTTATATGACGTGGGCGGAGTGATCCAATGAACTGGCTGTTCCACGAGATTTTCACCCGCTTCTTAGCCGTTTTTCGTCGTACTTCCGTTCTTACCTTTCTGAGAGGGACCCAAAGCTTACAATTCTGCCAGAAAAACGGTCAGCTTTTTTATCCTGAAGTTTTAACAGATAGCTTTAAACTCTCGAACCGCAATTTTTTCTCAACTTAGTGTTTCTCTCCTTGGCTTCCACTGAAATGTGTTTGTAAGAGCGATGATTCTTCATATTTTCGTATTCAAAAGTAGGGCAGAATGTGGCACAAGCTTTATACTTGATCAAGTCTGAAATTTAACTTTTGTCTATTTAAGTCGTTCTTATCAGAGGTACATACATATGTACCCTAAAAATTTCTTCACGTCCTGTCCAGAACAACTTACCTTCGTTATGAAAACACCTCATTACCGAAGTGTTGAAATGTTTCCCTTATGGAATTAGGTTTGGCCTATGAGTGGGCTTTTTACTCATTATCAGTTACGAATTTTGAATTCCTAGGATTTTGAAAAATTACGATTTACGATTTACGAAATTACAAAATCCAGTTACGCACAGCCCTGGTCCTTCCACTTCCCATTCCTAGTGGAATTTCAAACACTTTTTATCGTGAACGCTGCCTTTAAGAGAATCGTTTTTTCTGTTTTTCTGCCTATCTTGAAGAAGGTCTCGCGCTGACTCCAATGATGTCTCTTAGATCGTATAAGACCCCCCCCCTAGAAGCGGAGTTGTGTACCCTCAAAAATTGAGCTACGGAAGCATGGTGAACGAGTTGTCCGAGGCTTGATACTTCCGCCATTTGCAACCGATGCCGACCTGAACAAAAAAAAAGGAAGTTGAGAGTGAAGGGAAGAACGCGGCTTTTGAGCGGAAACCAGCGCTCATCTCAAAACTGTTGAGCTCAAAAGATCGTAGAAGGGGCGTACCAAAGTGGATTCCTGATGTGGGAGCCCCAGGAGGCTTCCTCCTATACTTGCTTAGTCGGAGGAATCGAGAGCTCGCACTTGGCAGGTGCTATATAAGGTGGATCCACTTCACAACCATGTGGAAATCTCAAATTTCGTCCCTGAGCTTGAACTGTGCTGTTGACGCCTAAATAGTTCATGTGATTCCGATGCCTGAACAGTTCATGTGATTCCGGGCGGAGCAAGTAGCAGAGCGGTCGTTCACGGCAACATATAGGAGAGATGACGAGATATCGACATGATCAGTCCGATTAGCTCTACTACGGCCAAAAAGGATAGAGAAAAGCTGTGATCGCATGAAATCGTCTCTAGGCTCGAAGGAAAAGTCACTTATTTCTCGTACATAGTTTCTCGAATAGTTGCGTGTCTTTTCAAGAAGGTATTCCAAATAGTGATGGATTTCGTCTTTGCTCTGGGCAAATGAAACGGCAGATTTATGGAGAATTGATGAGACGCTAGCACGACAAGGCTCCCACGTATGCTCTTTGCCAGAAAAACAGGGTTACTATGTTGCAAAGTCATCCACTGTTTTCTGTTGTTTGTTGATCCGAATCGACGGACAAACTGCAAGTTCGCTCCACCAATCCAAGGAAATTCCTCAATCTCGCTCTGCTTTAGGGAAAACGCTCATTGACAGCGTATTGCAGCTCTTACAGTTAGGGTCAAACTTGCTGGTGGAAAACAACGCTGATATCGAGCAACATTATTGTCGCCTCCAACTTCCTGCCAGATATTTTTGGAAGACTAGGTGAGGACTGCTGTGAGAAAAGCTCACAATATACTAAAAATCCACAGAATCAGCCACTGCTGTGGAGACTTATTAAGAGTATGACAGTTCACACGTAACTGGATAAGTAGTTGAATGCCACACATGGGAAGACTAGACCTACGACATAGCCTAGCGCGGGCTTAGGTTCTGTGTCAACGCCTAGTTAGATGACTCACACGGTAACCGGAGATGCCTAGGGTTTCGGAGGCATCTAGTCTAATTCCGTCGTAAACTACGTAAATTCTCAATATAGCACCCGCACATCCTACGTAAACTCTCGCTACGGCACTCGATCGGTCAACTCAAGCTGTCCTGATCCGTACTCGAAAGGCGATTCCAGCTGCGACCAACCGCATTGCCGTTTTTCCGTCATGGCCTGCAGCATCCCTGCAGTAAAATTTATTCTTGGCGAGGTCTTCCAGAAAGCGGCACTGGGTCACCTTCCACGACCAGCCACAGAGTGTCGAGTAATCAATCCGTGGGATCCTATGTAAGCGAACGGCATGCTTGCGTTCCGCGTAGCCAACACAGGTTAGAGACAGGGTTCGGCGTGAGGTGATCACAGAGGGGGGGGGTCGGACCCGTCGACATCCGGTGGGATGGGGGGTTGGACCTTCGGTCAACCAAGAACCAAGATGGACTCCTTTCAGGAGGGAGGGGGTTGAGAGCCATACCGTTAGTATAAAAAATGACGCCAAAATGAGATCACAATAAGAGGCCAAAATAAAACTGGAGGTCATACTGAGAAAGCAAAATGAGACACGAGATTAAAAAAAAACACTGAATAGTGAGAAACAACTGCAATAAAAACAAATGAGGCAAGATATGAAATGGAGATGTGAAAATAAGGCAGGATCACACAAGAAGAGCTCACAATTCACTGGTGATAAAGCATGCAAGACAATAGACGACAGTAGCATGGCCATCGTTAATAACTCTGACATGGAGGAGGTGTCTTGACCAAGTAAAGTGTGTCGTCAACGCGCTCCTGGATATGTCAGCAGCAGTGGTCTTGAGTACTCGCTGTCATCGAGGTCATTACAAGCGGACTATCCTGCCAACGAGATGACACACATGTTCTGGAATTCCGTAATCGAAGATGCATTTTTAGGCAATTTAGGATTCACAGGCTCGATCCCTTTGAAGGTCAAAAATTTCGCAATTCTGAGAAATAATGGATAGTTGACTGTTTGAGAAGAGCATTGTTTACTGTTATATCTCTTGCAATTTACTCCACGAAATTGACTCGTGTCCAAGATGCGATATCGCCTGAAGCATAGGATTTTTCTGCCATGAGGGCACATAGGTGCGGTTTCGGGAGCGGAACCCACATTTTGAATACGAATGTCCGCATGTGAAGACGCACCCAAAATTTCATGAACACAACTTCAAGCCCAACAGCGTTACATACAATGGGTGGAGCCTGCTTTTATGTTTTGAGGGCATATAGGTGCGGTTTCAGGCATGAAAACCACATTTAGTTATTAACTACCCGGATGTGAAAACGCACCCTAAATTTCATGGACGCAGCTTTGAAGGCACAGAAAACCCAGAAAATAATTTTCCAGTCTTTATGCTGATCTTGGAGAGGGTCACATGCTGATCAATGTGGTACTTCTAAAATCGTCCAAGACCCCCTATGAACAGATTTATGGCTCCTTGAAGTTGCCTGTATTTTGAGGAGGTAATTTGGTGGACGAGTTGTCTCGGACCTGTATTTCTCTTTAATTACAATCGTTTCGCGAGAGGGAGCCAAGATAAGGAGGCAGTCCGGCAATGGACTGAAGAACGAAGACTTGATGAGAATTCATCCGTTCATCTAGCCGCTATCGAGTTCGGAAAACTGATAGGGGTCGGGCCTGTGGTGGTGAGTGAAGGAAGTCGGGCCTGTGGTGGTCGCTTATACCTCGCTTATTTAGAGGAATTGAGCTCTCGTACTTGACAGATGCCGTTCCGGAGGAGTCTACTACACAATCAAATGAAAATCACAAAATTCATGTCTGAGAGTGTACTGTGCCTTCAAGCCGAACAGCGCTACATAGGACGGGGTCCATAAAAAAATCGATAGCTGTGTAAGAAAAAGTATTTAACGAAATTTGAATTGGGAAGCTTCGCGTTGAAATTTGTATGGATTTAGGTGTGATACAACCGATGGTATCACACCTGAATTGGGTCTTCAAAGACCGTTTTCACCTGGCTAAAAAGTAAATTAGTTATTTGGGTCCAGGAAGAGGTTTTCCGCACGTTGTAGCAACGCGAAACTCCGTAATTCAAATTTCGTTAAATACTTGTAAATATTTCAAAGCTATCGATTTTTTCATGGACCCCTTCCTATGTAGTGCTATTCGGCTTGAAGGCAGCGTTCACGATGATCATCCTCGTTGACTTTCCACAGTGAAATGATAGGCGAGAAGGATCCTAGGCTCCCAGTGTCGAAAGAACGGTAGAAAACGGGCCAGGAGCGGCAAATAAACGGCTGCAAACAAGGGTTTTGGTGCCCCAGACACACCTGGTGCCCCAGATCCGCCCCCTCGGAATGAACAAATGAAGACTCAGATTACAGGAGTGATCAAGTCAAAGATGTGCCGATGAGTGAGCTGATCGCTTCATTGCACTGGTAGGTATCATCCTTCTAGCGGTCAATTCCTCCACGCTCAAAAATCAACGTAAACAAGAGAGGGCCTATTTTTGCTCAAAAACGCGTCTTTCGTGTCCTTTTTAAACAAGCCTTGCTATGTAGGGCACCAGACCTTCCGTAAGCCGTGGAGATATCGGAAGTGAGATTTATCGTGAACACTGCCTTCAAAGCTGCGCGCATGAAATTTTGGGTGCGTTTTCACATCTGAAAAGCCAATTACTAAATGTGGCCTTCATGACTGAAATCGCACCTATGTGCCCTTAGGGCTCTAATGAATGTTCAGCCATTGAACAAACATTTGGTGTCATTGTCGCAGGAGAGTTCTTTTTGTCTGCTTTCGTGGAAAACATTTATTTATTGCTTTATTAGGATTAATTGGTACAATCGATGCATCAATGTAGTCTTGATCTAAAATTTCGTTCACTATAAAAAAATTACGAAGTGAGGCCCCCCCCCTTCCCCGTTCGTCGCCATCACTTTTTCCCAGGGGGGGGGCTGAGCAAATCGCTTGACTTGGGTGGAGGGTCGGACCAATGTTGGGTTGTATCACACCTCGCGCCGTAGCCTGGTTAGAGATTGCTGTTCAGCACAGGCTGTCGTTAAACCCGTAAACTCTGTTCACAAAATGGTAGCGAGAATATACTGATTTAGCGACAGCGAGATCAATATACGCAATCGGCCTCCGTTCTTACGTAGAACATGCATGGAATTCGCACCTTCGATACAAGAATACACTGGTTTAAGCTATCGTAGCTGAAACTCGTGATTTCTCGGTAAATGGAATGAGAAGGCGGTACAAGCCGCGCCCTCGGAGGCATGTAGCTACGCGTTGACAGAGTTGTTCATCATGGGCAATACAAATCGCAGTGTACAATCAACAATGACACAATGATCGACCATGTTCAAAATCTTCACACTTAGCGACAGCGAGAAGGAATAGATGAATTTCTCTCCGTGAATCCTCAACGTATTCCCCCTTACGCATCTGACGGCAAAACCCAACTTTTACATGAACTTCGCTCAAATGGATTCTTTTAGACTGAAAGAGGGAAAGAGGACGTAACATGCCACTCCCTCACAGGCATCTGGCTATCCATCGGGACACGGTCCCTTCTCGCCTCTTGCCCCTAGAGCACCTCTTGCCCCCTGAAGCAGGATCGAACCTTGGCTCACTGGGGGACAAGCGGAACGCGTGCTTATAGATCAGGGTTTATTTATTTATTTATTTAATTACGTCACATAAGGCGATGCGCAGTAGAACATAAGACATGGGACGATACCAAACGTCAATCAAATAGTATCTAAAAACACAAAAGTTTCTTCCCTGCTAAGCGTTTCAAATCACGAAAACCGAGTGGGTGAGGGTGGGACCCCACCTTCAAAGAAATGAAGATGGCACCCGCTCTGCAGGTGAAGCTGGCCGAACGGCCCGTTGTTTTAAGAGTACCAAAAAAGATTGTGAGTGAGCTTCCCCGTGTCCTAGAAATTACCAACCGATAGAACTTTGACGACCTAGTATTTATAATACCAGGAAGTATTCTGAAAACCTTGCTAACGTCACTCAGTTGACGATGAGACTGAAAAGTGTGCAGTTTGAG
This sequence comes from Aplectana chamaeleonis, assembly GCA_029168955.1. Lineage (NCBI taxonomy): Eukaryota > Metazoa > Nematoda > Chromadorea > Rhabditida > Cosmocercidae > Aplectana > Aplectana chamaeleonis. The sequence goes on from JAPDOI010000176.1 coordinate 647,603, forward strand.
CTTCTGATTCCTAGTTTTAGAACTGGGCAAGCTTCGAAAGGAGTAAAAAAACGCTTCGGGTAAAATTATCTTGAACCTTCTCTAGCAAAGCAATATCTTTTTTTCTGGTCGGACAAAAGGCTGAGCTGCCGCATTCCACAATAGGCCTAACGTATGTCCTGTAGGCTCTAACGAGCAGGAACGTGTCCGGTAACGGGAAACCCTTGAAGGCAGTGTCCACGATAAAAACCATGTCTGATTTTTTGGTGGAGATCGGCAGCTGCGGGGCCTAGCGCGACCCTAACGTTGAAAAAACTAAGAAAAATGAGCTCGGAACGGTCCCATACGGCCCCAAAGTTGGACACCCGTCAGCTCGTCACACCCAGATGCACTTTCCACGCCCACCGACGTGAACAAATGAATGCTCGAGATTGTGAGATGAGCAATGGTTTCCGATCAATAGCCTTTATTCCCAACTTTTCTCTTCACTCTGGTCAGCTCGCATACGTCGGCTGCAAAAGACGGAAGTTACAAGCCTCGGACAACTCGTCCACCATGCTTTCCTAGCTCAGTTTTTGAGGGGCCATAACTCCGTTCCTAGAAGGTCTTGTTCGATTCCAAAAACATCACTGGAATCAGCATGGGGCTGTCTTTAAAGGCAGTGGTCGCGATCAAATATGCCTGTCGTCTTTTTCTCTCTAAACCCTTTTCTGGGTCTCCAGTAATAGGACCTATAAGAAAAAATAGCGAAAAAACCACTGTTTTGGGCCAAATTTGAAACCTGAACTTTCTTGTCTTTTGATGGTGGACGAGCCCACTCCACATCATCGGCATCGGCGACCTCTTATATCAAGAACATCAGCTGGCTTGAAATTGAATTTCAATCAATGAAGCTTTGGACTTATGTACACTTCTAGTCAAAAACATTGACTTAAGTGATGCTTTCATTGTTCAACTGTTTTTTTTTTCGTTAAATTTGCATTTATTTCGTCCTCTGAATGTCGATGATTTTTGACTGCTCGGCATGAGACGGCGATCTTTTTCGTCATCGCTGTGCACGTGTGCACGAAACAGCTTCTTTGGGCCCTAGAAACTCTAATTCTAGCCCGTTTTTCACCGCTCTACCTTCATAGTTTTTCAGCTGTTTTTGATCTAAGCTAATTTTTGTAATTTTTTCTATAACGTTTTTCATCGTGACCACAGCCTTTAAGGTAGGCAAAAAAGCAGAAAAACGATCCCTATCGTGAACACTGCCTTTAAAAATTTGGAAGGTAAGTGACATAGCTTTCTTATGCGAAAATTCCCAGTGCTCATAGAAATCTAGTCTGTCGGCATAATGAAAACCAAGGTCTTTGACACTGGAGACATAGTCCAGAACATGGCTACCAAGTCAATAAGTGGAGGAAACAGAGTACCCACCGATTCTCATGCAAACGGTTTTCTCAGGACCTAAAGGTAATTTCCAAGTATTAGACTAATCCAAAATACCATCCAAAGCAGCTTGAACTTTATCGTGATCCTCATCACTTTCCAATACCCAATAAATTTTGAGATCGTCGGCAAATTGTTTGCATTCGACGCCACACAGTTCCAAAATACTAGGAAGCTCAGCTAAGTACAGGGCAAACAGGATAGGAGATAAGACTCCACCCTGAGGAACGCCACTGATTACTGGTCTACTAGAAGAGAAGCTACCACCGATTTTTACTTGAAAAGTTCTCTCGCAGAGATACTCTTTCAACCAACTGACCACCGATGGATGAAACCTCAAGAATGTGACCTTAGGCAACAGCATAGAGTGATCCACCTTATCGAATGCTTTGGAAAAATCAAAATAGACGACATCACAGGCTTTTTTGCATCCATATACTGACTCCAGTCATTTATACATTAGAGAAGGTTCGCTCCCGCGGACTTTCCTGGCACAAAGCCATGCTGGTTGGCGGGAATAATGTCGTTTCGTTCCAGGTGATCCATAATATGTCTTTTCACTATTTTTTCGAAAATTCTACAGAAAAACGAGGTGATGCTAATTGGTCTGCAAATGTCAACTGAACAAGCTGGCTCTTTTTTGAGAAGGAGCATAACAAAAGAATGCTTTCATCTGAGTGGAATCTCAGAATGGCAAAACGATTGATTGAAAATATAGGATAAAGGACCGGCAATAATATGGGCAATGTCTTTGACAAAAACAGCAGGCACAAAATCAGGAGTAAGCGAAAGGGATGAAAGCGAATCCACCAAACGTTTATACAGCGAGGCACCATCGAAATCTGGAAAGCTGGTCATCGAAAACTCGACACCCGAGTCAAATGCGGGTAGTTGACTACATCCCTCTGTGAAAACTTCACCAAACTTGTCCGCAAGCAAGTTGGCCTTATCCACGTCCGGAATGACTACATTGCCTGATTTTTCCAAACATTGAATTCTGCAAGATGGCTTGAGCTTTTTATTCAAGAATTTGAAAAATCTATTTTTATTCCCCAAAATAATCTTCTTTTCAAGATTCCTATTAAATTTCTTCAAAAGGGCCTCTAATTTGCAGGAATACTGTCTGAATCTCGACCAGTCACCCTCCAAATGAGAAGTGCTTGCCAACTTGAACAAACAACTCCTATGTTCCAACATGTTTCGAAGATAAACAAACATCTCAATACCATGCTGCAAAATCGCAATGAACATTTCATATATATCGTTAAGAGACCCAGCGGATTCAAAAGAGTGCCTCCAATCAACCGTTGACAAATATGCGCATAATTCCTCATAATTACAAGCAGCAAAGTGGCAAAAGAATGTAAAATTTTGTTCCAAAAAAGTACAAGACATCTGAAACTGCAAGCTATTGTGGTCACTATTGCCGACCGGAGGTAGAACACAGAGACTGTCAATGTGTCGTCATTAGTCAAGAGTGTTGTCGCCCCTCGTTAATTGCCGAACGAGCTCACAGAGCTTTCCAGCCTAGGTTGTTGCGTCTAATCAGCCCGATTCTTTGTTACATGCGTCTTTGCAGTGTCGAAAACGTCATTTCTTCTCACTTGCACGTTTGAAAGACGCAAGTAACATACGAGGGGCGTGTATGGTAAGTGCGTCTTTCGGAAGAGACCACAAAGACGCAAATAACAAACCGTTTAGACGCAAGAAAGCTAGTTTATGACGAGTGCGTCTTTCACAACTGATCGATTTCTCATCGATAACCACTACATTTCACCTTTCCCCGATAAGTTCATGTGTTTCGCTGACGAGAAAACTTTCTCAGCTTTTCATTTTGTTCGTGATTCTGTTAACTATATTTCGAAACAAGGCGGTAGCGTACGACTGCTGTCTTGTGCTTACTGAAGCCGGCACATTGATCCTAAACATGACTTTCACACATCTTGGGCTTCTCAAGTATTCGCGTTGTTCGTGAAAAATAAGGAAACCGTGGAGGTGTAGACGACGAGTATACTGGTCCGCGTGTACATTAACGCTTTGTCGGCGTCAAATCTAAAACTCAAAATCCACATATCACATAGAATTTCACGCTCTGAAATTCGGTTTGAACTTACATAGGAATCCTGATTCTCTCTAGTATACAGCGCAGTGCAAAATCATAGGTCCAGTATAAATTTCGCATTTTCGCTAAATTACGATTCGCGCTTCACGAAAATACAAATTTCGTTACGCACAGTTACGTGTCCACGGTGAATATTGTCTCTATAATGTCGTCGAAAATTTGAACAATCGGTAGCTCACTGCAACATTAGCGCTAAAAACGTACAGAAACTGGTCTAGAAGAGCCCTATGAGGCCATAATTTCGCTCGCGCAGACTTCCTCGCTCACGGAAGGCCTTCCGCGAGCAGAATTATGGCTTTATAAAAGCTCTCCTGAGCCTGTTCCTGTCTGATTTTTCGGCGCTATTGTTGCAATAAACCACCGGATTTTCGATTTGCGCCGGAAAAAAGACGAATTTTATTGTGGACACTGCCCTTAACTCTGCTGATTTTGAAAGGGTAAGGAGACCTCCTGTTGGTGCAAGGTTCGCCGGGTGTGAAAATTACAGCGCGGACGATTTCCGACGCAACCACCGCATTTGTTGTGCCCGTGTATTTGATTTTCATTCATACCAAATGATAGATGGAGAGTAAACGTAGCGGTGGAGTGAAATTCGATACAATGCTCGGAATAATAACCTCGCTACGATTGCAAAAAATTTGATCCGTTTTTAAGTCCAACTATCCAGTCGGATGCACAAAATATTATCCGGTGGAGAAGTCTGGTTAAGCATGGAGTCCCTTAGCCGGAAATTTTTTCTTAGCCTGAATCTTTTTTATTCGACGAGTCGGTTTTACGAATTCGGCTCTATCCGAGAATTTGATCCGGTGATTTTAGTCATCGGATGGAACGTATACTGTCGTTCTCGAAGCCTAATTTCGGTCCGCATTCGCGGAGAACGGCCGTCTCATTACGGAACAAGATGATAATCGTGCTGAGACCAGTTGGTCCTGGCACGGCTCATTTTTCTTCAAGCACTAAACACGATTATCATCGTGTTGCGTAGTGCAACCGCCGTTGCCCGCATTTGCTTATCGGAATTCGGCTACGAGAACGACAATACAGTACAGGCCATAATTTTTGCGTTTTCCGCTAAAAAAGCGCAAAAAAGCGTTTTTGGCGCCCTTGTGTCTTAACTCTGTTCATGATGGTCAATTTGAGAATCCGACGAACTATTTGGAATCAGGATCCAGAGTACTCTCTATTAGCATTTGCACTATTTGGCATACTTTGTACAAAGCATTTAGGCGTAACAGCATGGACACATTCGCTCATAAATTCCTTAATTGCGAAATCGCGATTCGAGTTGATTGTTTCTTGTCTAATTTTGCATACATATCTTGTTGAAGAGGGAGCCATGTGTTACTCCGAAAAAAAGAGCACACGATGCTGATTCCCAATATCTTTTTAGAGTCCCAAATGGACCCTTTTGAACAGAGTTATGTAAAAAGAGCGAAAAAATGCTTTTTAGCGTTTTTTTTTGGGCCAAAAACGCCAAAATTACGGCCTGTATTGCAGTAACATCGTTTCTCTGCAGTGAGGTATCTGCTAGCTCGAGGTATGAAACAATCTTCCTGAGGAAGGTTAAATCTCATAGTTATTTAATAATAATCAGTAATAAAAAATGTAAGGCGCCTGCGTGTTCAACGCTTGTTACATGCGTCTTTGTGGAATGATACATGCGTCTTTATTTCTAGGTATTTGCGTCTTTATGGTATGGAGCATGATGCTATCAGACTACGTAGATAAAAGGCGGAAATAGCTAGGCTGGAAAGTTCTGAGTGCTTGAGATCGTGCGTGTCAACCATATTAATCAAAGTACTCGATAAGGAAGATGGGGTCACAGAGGTATCCATCCAATTGATGTCGGGGTAATTGAAATCACCAGTGATAACTGACGGATGATCGCAAATAATCAAATCACTAATGGCATTAGACAATCTATCATTGGAAGCTGCTACGCGATTCGGAGCCCGATACACGGCAATGAATCTCGCCCTGTAGTAGTCAAAAAGAACGTCAATCGCCAGTAATTCATAGGAATCGGGGACTGACTCAGAGAAGACCTCAGAATATCCAAAATTGTTTTTAATAAGAATGATCACCCCACCACCTTGTTTTCGAACACGGTCGCAACGAATAGACAAGGCTAAATTTCCTCAGACCCCCCCCCCCCCCTCTCAAAGCAAATTTTTGGCGATTCTCTCGGACCTCCTCCCAGGAGTGTTAATTGCCTGTTTTTGTAGTAAAATTGAAATAAAAGGGACAACTTATCCAAAAGATGTATAATTTGAAGCAGAACAACCATTTCAAAAAAAAAACAAGACATTAACATTGAAATAGATCACGGACGAGGCTTTTCTTGACGGATTACACGAAGTTGCCTGCGTTTTTGAAAAAAACTCAGCTAATGTAAGGGTTTTGATTTTGAGGGAAGGCTCTCCTCATGTTGAATATAAGACACATGGGTTTGAACGTGTATCCAGAAATTACGAATGATTCCGGGTAGGAAGCTAAGGTATATATGTGGTGGAAAAGAAGCTTGGAGAAGATGAAGTGATTTGCTAAGGTCAAGAATACGGGATGTCTTGAAGAAATAAATGTGTTTTCAAATTGATATGAGTTCGTAAATTCGTTTCGCAAGTCCAAGAAGAACATGTCACTTCAGATGTGTGGACTTCTGGTTCGAAAGAGCGTCATCCGATCTGGTTACGTTGCGAATTTTATTCTCCAAAACCCACTCATACACGAAACACACGACACGGGTTCGATCCCGCAAGGTGCTTAGTTTTCGGAAAACATTAGACCTCACATTTTTTTTTTGCAAATTAAGGGTCACGAAAATGAGATATTCGGGTCGAGAGTGGTAGATTTACCCTTTATACAAATTTTCAGCCTCTAAGATAGACGCTGAAGGGCACTTCTCTGTATGGCCCACACCTGTCGCAGGTGTGGTCGCGCTGGAAGTCTATATTTTCGCGAAGTATGAGTCATGAGAGTAAGATATTTGAGTCCAGCGTAGCCTATTTACTCTTAAAACTCATTTTCGCAGTCTAACATAGATGCCGAACACCGCTACAGTATTAGGCCCCACACTTTTCTCAGGTGTGGTCCCACCGGAAGTCGTCATTTTCTAAATTTAGGTGTGACGTGAGTAGGATATTTGAGTCCAGCGCGGTCGATGTACACTAGAGTGTTGCCCGAATATTCGTTTATTCAAATAATATTCGAATATTCGAATATTCAAAGAAGTGGATTATTCGGGTTATTTGAATATTCGAATATTCAAAGAAGTGAAATATTTGGTTTATTCGAATATTCAGCACGAATAATTTGAATATTCGACAAGATCGCACTCCATTTTGCCCTGATTTTACATTTCAAACATCTTAGCGTAGTGACTACTGATTTTTCACAAATCTTCAGTACCTCATAAATTTAAAGTTACTGTGCTTATCTGGGTTAAATTCCGGTCCGCAATTGGGTCTCGACACGCTTTGCGGCCGCACGCGCTCGAGTCAATCGAGTTTCCAGCTCCAAAGCCGACACGATATGGCTTTTTTTATACAGTTTTCTTCAATTTTGCTTAGTTTCCAGTTTCTAAAACCCACCTAGAGTCAACAGATCCGCAGCTGCGGCGCTGGAAACTCTTCTCGAACTCGAAAGCGCGCGGCCGCAGAGTGTGTCGAGACGCAATTGCGGACCGGACTTTGACCCAGATAAGCACAGTATAGCAAGTATTTACAATATATTAAATCGCTCGTAGGATTTCGTCAAAACGCTAGAAATGCTCATTTCACCTTTAGTTATAGAGCAAATTTTAAATCTCGAGCGGCTCATAAGTATAGCAACACTCGAGCAATATGGAAATTTCTCGCGATGATGGCCAGAATGAGCTATTTTCATGTGTATTTTCATGAGACTGGTTCGAGGTGATGCTATTTGTCTACTTTCCCGGTGAACTTCACCTGAATTCTGACGCAAAAGCCCAAGTTCTCTCCTTCCATAATGCTGGACCTAGAATTCGACGGCTTCCAGCCACCTAGGACGACCAGCTGGATGTAGTCTCAAGTTCGTGCCCCAGAGCCTGAGCCACTCAACGTCTGTTGTCGCCCAGACGTCTGATGGAACTGGGAAGCGAGATATAACACGGCGAGTTCCCAGTGACATGGTGTCGGTCTCAACGACTAACTACGAATTGACGCTGAGTTTTTTCGAATTGTCGCTGAGATTCCGGAGTAGGGCACGGCTAAGCAGCACTATGAAGTTCGCCATCGCATAAACCGCGCATAACTCAACTGAACTCAACTAAGCTAAACCAAACTAGACTGAAGCAGACCACAAATTTGGCGGCAATTTAGCGGGTATTATGCGACTATTTCACGGCGAGCATTATTTGGCGACTATTTCGCAGCCAGCATTATTTAGCGGCTATTTCGCAACTATTACTCGGGAAAAAGGCATTTTGAGTCTGTTTCGCCGCTATTGCTCGGCCAAAACTCAGAGTACACGCTCGTAAACGTGGTTGAGATAACTACGGAAATATAATGGTATGGCTCAGAACACAACGCCTACGCATTTTGAAGCGTCAAAACGACCCACAATGACGCTACACGTGTGAGAAGTTGGCCCCGCCCCGTATCTGCCCGCCCTTGCATTTGCGTCCTCCTCCAAAAAAGGGGTTCTGGGCCATTCCCACCATCGGCGACGCTGGTGGGTGGTACAATGAGTACAGTAAGTGAGCCATACACATCGACGATGGTGGGAATGGCCCAGCACTCCTTTTTGGGGGAGGACGCGAATACAGGGGCGGGCTGATACAGGTGCGGGGCCGACTCCTCAGTCGTGTAGCGTCACTTTTGGTCGCTTTTGGGTTTCAGAATGCGTAGGCGTCGTGTTGTGAGCCATGCCATTCAACTTCCGTAGTTACATAGTATCTCAACCACGTTCACGAGCGTGTATGCTGAATTTAAGTGACAAGAGTGCAGCCGGTTCAATTACCCAAGTATGCGGTACATTGGCCCCGCCCAGCATCTGGAAGCCCTGCCCATCCGGTGGCGGCCTCAGTGGAGGTTAAGCGACCCAGCCGCGACGCGTGGGTGTACCGACCACGCTGCGTGTCGGTGTGCCGACAGCGATGCGTGTAGGTGTGCTGACCGCAATGCGTGTCGATGCGCCGACCGCGACGTGGGTCGGTGCAAAGTAGTTCCTAAGCCACATAAAGGTCTTGCAAGATGTGAAACGCTGCTAAATAGGCCGCTAAACGCGAAAGGTCGAAATTTCAACAGCCCGACAACAGGCGGACGTCGCTGGGCAACGGGCAGTTGTCAGGCTTACAATGCGAGCGATTTGAGTTGTCAAGAGGGTGCAGTTTATGAAATGACAACTTCTCAACCTGTTGTCGATGCCCCAGTTTGCCCGAGAGGATTGGATGGGACAGTACGCAATAGTATTGCCCAAATATTCGTTTATTCGAATAATATTCGAATATTCGAATAATTCGAATATTCGAATATTCAGAGAGGTTAATTATTCGGGTTATTCGAATAATCGAATATTCAAAGAAGTGAAATCTTGGTTTATTCGAATAATCGAATATTCGAAGAAGTGGTTTATTCGAATTATTCGTTTATTCGAATATTCAAAAAAATTATTCGTTCCAACACTCTAATGTACACTATATACAATCTTTTACCGTCTCAGTATAACGCCGAAGATCGCTACGTAGGAAGCGGAACAAGGTAAAGAAAACGTAAAAAAAACGTCGAAGTCCGCAAACAAGGAGTAGGGTTTTAAACACATGTAACTTAACTTCCAAAAGAGCTACCTCGGGTTCGAGAAGAATTGAGAAACTAGGTTTGTAACCCTACCGAATGAAACCTTACTCGGCCCCAGAGGACGCCTTACAAAAAAATTTACTAGGTATCGACATTGTATGTATGTTTTTAGCATAAATGTCCACACCTAGCAATTTTTTTGTAAGGCGTCCTCTGGGAGCGAGTAAAGCTTCATTCGGTAGGGTTACAAATCTGGTTTCTTAGTTTTGCTCAAACCCGGGGTAGCTCTTCTGGAAGTCAAGTTACAGGTGTTTTAAAACCCTACTCCAGATTTGTGGACTTCGACGTTTTTTTTTTTACCTTCTCCCGCTTCCTATGTAGCGGTCTTCGGCGTTACACTGAGACGGTAAAATATTGTATAACGAGTAAATCAACCACGTTGGACTCAAATATACTACTCTCGTCACACCTGAATTTCAAAAATGCCCCTTTTTGGCAGGAGCACACCTGAGAAAAGTGTGAGGCCTTATACTGTAGCGTTGTTCAGCATCTATGTTGGACGGTGAATGTGAGTATACAGGGTAAATCAACCACGCTGGACTCGACAGTCGTATTCTCCTGACTCATACCATACCATGTAGACTTCCAGTGCGACCGCACCTGCGACAGGTGTGGGATACACAGAGAAGTGCCTTTCACCGTCCATTTTAGAGGCTGAAAATTTGGATAAAGGGAAAGTCTACCACTCTCGACTCGAAAATCTTATTTTCGTGACCCTCACTTTGCAAAAAATGTTAGGTCTAATGTTTTCCGAAAATTAAGCACCTTGCGAGATCGAATCCGCGTAGTGTGTTTCGTGTATGAGTGGGTTTCGGAGAATGAAATTCGAAACGTTACCAGACTAGATGACGCTCTTTCCAACTAGAAAGTGTTTTTTCCATGTCTGGTCTGACTAATGTTGAAGTACCTATTTTTGTATCTAACCACTTATTAAAGTGTGTTTTCCATACATTTAAAGTGATCTGTTCTTCTCTGAAAACATATTTATTTCTTTAGTACATCTCGCCGTCTTCGCCTTTGAAAATAACTTCATTCATCGCATCCACTCATTTCTTCCGCACATTCCGTAGCTTCAAATCTGTTCTTATTTGCAATTCAGTACACAACTATCCAGCTCAGATAATAACACCGGCTGAGCGGGCGGAGAAGTCGGGTCGCCGGCTGAGCGGTCAGGCTTATTTTGGGGGCGGAGCGTCTTACCGGCTGAGCGGGCGGGCATGCGTTTTACCGGCTGAGGGGCATGGCTTTACCGGGTCTGCGGGCGGACATAAATCCACGGCGGAGCATGTCACCGGCTGATCGGGCAGACATAGCATTACCGGCTGAGGGGCATGGCTTTACGGGCTGAGCGGGCAGACATTAATCAATGGCGGAGCATTTCACCGGCTGATCGAGCAGACACTAAAGCAAACTAGGCTCATGTTAAGCGCGGGCGAAATGGGCTTCGAGCTGATTCGGGTGTTGCATTCGAACGGGTGGTCATCCACACGATTTGGATCATCGACCCCTCATCCCTTACGGTTCGTTGTGACCGTGGGGACGCGACAGCGGGTCAGTTCATGATTTTTGAAGCAAGGTAAGGCTTGTCGCTTCAGAAATGAAACGCAAGCCTCGAACTTGCTGGGGAATAGGGAGAGCCTACTAGGGGCTTTATCTACTCTTGCAGATCGGTATCATTCACGTGGTAAGCAACTAATACCGGCAGAGCGGAACTCCATTCACCGGCTGAGGGGGCAGTGAATACGGGCTGAGAGGCAGCCATTTACCGGCTGAGGGGGCAGTGAACGCGGTGTGAGGGGGCCACCACTTGCCGGCTGAGCGCTCCACCATTTGCCGGCTAAGGGGGCAGTGAATACCGGGGCTCGCCCGGGTACAATGTTTAGTCAGCCGGTATTGCCTGCCCCCTCAGCCGGCGTTACTGCCTGAGAGGATACACGCCAAGAACCTATGTGCCTTATATTCAACCGTAGGAGAACCTTTACTAAACATTTACGTAAATTTGATTACAACAAGGTTTCATGTTAATTGGACGGTATTACCGGATTATTCGCGAAAAATATTTCTAAACAGTGTGCCTAGCACCCCCGGTCAGAATGACTCACGTGGTCTCCAGGTGGAGCTCAGACCCCCTCCCTCCACCATTGCGCAGCTCAGACCCCGGTGTGGATATCCACACCCCGCGCCAAACCCTGTTATAGATCACCCTCGCTCGAATATTAGGGGAAGGGGTGGACGAGTGATGAGCAGCACTGGTGTAACCGCTTGAAGGCAGCGTTCACGATGATCATCCTCGGTAACTTTCCACAATGAAATGATAGGCGAGAAGGGTCCTAAGCCCCCAGTGCCGAAAGAACGGTAGAAAGCGAGCAAGGAGTGGCACAATAACGGCTGCAAACAAGCGTTTTTGTGTTCCAGAACCGCCCCGTGCTCCAATCCGCCCCCTCGATATAAACCAATGAATACTCAGATTACAGAAATGATCAAGTGAAGGAAATGCTGATAAGTGAGATGATCGCTTCACTGCACTGATAGGTATCATCCTTCTAGCGGTCAATTCCTCCACGCTCAAAAATCAACGTAAAGAAGAGAGGGCCTATTTTGGCTCTAAAACGCGTCTTTCGTGTCCTTTTTAAGCAAGCCTTGCTATAAAGGGCGGCAGACCTTCCGTAAACCAAGAAGAATTCGGAAGTAAAAATTATCGTAATCACTGCCTTTAATAACTCAGTGTTTGTGAAAGGATTATCACAAATCAAAGCTACATACGTTTTTCGGCCAAAAAATAAATCGATTCAAACAGTTGGTAGAGCGAAAATCGGAACCTCTGTGCTCGCCCTCTAGAACGGTCCTTTTGAATCCATTAACAAACTCTTCTTTCTCTATTTTGCCCGAGCCGTCAGTATCCAACTGAGCAAATATGAATTCGATGTCCTGAAATCGTTCATTTTTCACGGTTCTCATTCATAAGATTATGCTTCCAGCTAGAAATCGATAACACGAACCTTTTGATCAAGTTGAGGGCAAATATGGTGGAGATCCTGTTCAGTCAAATAGCCTTTACCTTCTGCGTCACAAAGATTAAACAGACGTTCCACTTCGTTAGCCATTGCCAGGTAAAGGTCTTGAAGATAAAGGTCCTGGAGGCTGTTACCTGCAATACCCTTTCTGGTTCGCACAAAATGGAAAGCAGAGTTCACGTAATAACTTTAGTCAGATGAATGGACGGGGCTGCGACGGTAGATCGCCGCGATTCGATCGAAACCCCGTTGGCATGTGATGCCGCCAACACCGCACGGACAGCCGCCTGGTCCATGCGTCAGACTAAATCAAATACGAAAATCATACCGTGGGCAAAATCTGACTGATACTTCTTGTTCCTTATTAAGAGCTGGTTCGAATTCGGAGCGAAAAACGGTAGCGGGCAAAAGTATCGGAACACCACATTCCGTGGACTTCAATCTTCCGTTTTTTTCTTTTGCATCGTGAGCGAGAATCTTTTAATCTAAGATTTGTTGAACAGCACGAAACTAAGAGTCACCTCTTTAGAGTTGATTTTCGTTCAGTATAGTTTACAAGAGGATTATTCATGCAGCATTGCAAGCAATTTGCCGGAAATCATGTATTTTATCGAAGCGGCTTCCATCACTGCCCAACGTTTTAGCACTTATTTGCTAGCATACGAACTCCCCAAAGACTTCTTTTGAAAATGTGAAAACAGATTTTGTTCGAGTTCTGAGGGCAGGCACCTCCTAGGCGCGTGACATTTCGCACCTGAAAAGTTCTACTAGTAAGCGTGAAGGAGGAGCCTTATGATTTGCAGTTTTGAATGAGCTTTGCGTCTGTCTCATGTACAACGCTCATGTTAGAATGTTTCGATATTGGTACATTTCGTGAATCTTATTTTTTTGAGAAAATCCACAAAAACTCAACCTTTTTGCACTGATGACCGCTTTCGCTGACGGCTCGTCGCGTTCGCTTCAATATTTTAGTTTCGAAGTTCATTCAATATCAAAAGAGCACACAAAGTTTGCAGGTCAAACAGGATTGTTTCGAAAAATTGCACTCACATGACCAAAACCCGTGAAATTTCATTCGAAAATTCATTACTCATGAATCAGGGCTTCGAAAGCTAACTTTGAAGTAAGGCTATACGCAGAGTTTGATGCTCCATTAAGCCTTGAAAACTCACGTGCTAAAGTACACATCACTATGGGCGGGTTATACGCGAAATACTGAACTGTTCGAAAGTGGGTGTTTCGATACTTCTGCCCGCTATGTATATTATAACATAAAGTGTGCCCGAATGAGAATGGCTGCCCACGCGGCCGGCGTGCTTGGAAGGCGGCCGTCGCATGTGCCGCCCTCGGACAAGTGTTGGATTTCAACAACGGCCGTCCCCACCAGGGGTGTGCGGCAAAGGACTCTGAGAATTCGGCAAACGGCAACGGCAACGGCAAACCCCAAAAATGGCCGGCAAACGGCAAACGGCAAAACGGCAAACGGCAAAAGCTGTTCTGTGCTATAATACACCCACATTTGATTAGTCGTGTGGTGAACCATGCAACATTTGCCAGTTACTATGTATCTGTGATTTAACTAGCTTTTATAAGAAGGGAAAATTCCATATATCAAAAGCCACTTGAGAGCCTCAGGTGATCAGAGCGCTGTTTTGTGTGTGATAGTATAGGAACTTCTATAAAGTTCAACTAGACCGTTTGATTGTGCGACCCAGCCTAGTCGATCCGGGCACATGCAGCAAAGAGTAAGCAAGCTTAGTGCGGTGGGAGAGTGCGCCGACCCAAAGACTGTGGCCGATACCGGTACCACAATCAGATGGGAATAAATGGATGAATACGCGTTGATTGGTCGACATTTTCGGAGGAAGACAGTCCATACCGCAATCAGCAGCGCGCGGTTTAGTTTATGACCGGAGTCACTCACAATTTTTGCTGTTAGTAACAAATAGTAGGCTCAGGGTTCCTTATTTCGCTCATCGAAAAATTCGCTCAAATCGTTTCCCTTTTGAAGCTACAGGAGTGGAGTGAGACTAGTCTAAATAAATGCAGTGCACACGATTAAAGCAGTCTCCGAATTTTCACCGGATATCAAGAGATCTGAGTGGCATTTTGATCGAATACACAGAATGAGAGGCACCTAGTGCCAATTCGACTGGCACATGCGACGCGGGCGACAGAAAGTCGGTGTCGCCGCTGGAGCGCCGCGCACGGTGCGTTTAGCCAGCCGACTGCTCTTGGGTGTTTCCTAATCTGTGTATTCAGCAAACAAACCGGCACGAGGATCAATACAACAACAATGTCGGCTAAAAAACAAACAATAAATCACTCTATACGGTACCAAAACTTGAATATGCTGTGCCCGCCCCACCCACTTCCCCTGTGGTTACCGAGGAAGTGAGTGGGGCGAGCACACCACATTCAAATCTCTTGGCAGTATATTGATATTGATTGCTCGTTTTAAGCCGGTTTTCGAGACTGTTGTTGCAATGTGCCTCGGACATTTTGATTTCAGGTGACAATTTTGAAGGCGGTTTCAATCGTTGCCTCCGAAAATTTTTCGTTTTTTCAACTCTACACCATTTCATAACAAACTCAGCTCTGCCAAGGAGTCAACCCGGTGCTATGGCAGCGGGTAGGGAACATAGCCATCCCACATGACCATGCCATTTTTTCGTGCCGCCGCGCGTTTGAGGACCAACCCAGGTTTTCCTCCCATTCCAAAATTAGTAGAGTAGAAGCTGAGCAGAAAAATGGGCGTGGTCAAGTGCCTCCCCCCTCACTGCGATAGCACCGTCAACCCTTCGTTTCAGCTAATGATCTCGACATCGAAAATATTATTAAACACCGCCTAGAATCACCGCTGCGAACATTGTTCAATTTTTAAAAAGCCGGACAAAGTATTTGCAGAATTGATCATTTTCCTGTCCCATTCATTACCATCAGACAATCAACCGACGATAAGCGGGCCTATTTCTCAAGTGGTTCATATGTCTAAAAAAAGATGCTTTCACGCCAAAACTTTTGTACCATTTGTTTTTGCGATTCCGGAACTTGCAGCAATCGGTATGCTTCTGGAAAAGCGTTTTTGCGATTTAGGCATTTCTAAGGGGTTAAAAATTTTATGATTAAAAAGAGACATTTGGAGGCTCCCAACTTAGAACCTAAACAAACTCCTCTGATAATCTAGTCTAAATATCTTCATTAGTCACAGGATAACTGGGTACAATTACCCATTGCATGAGCTGGAACTAGCCAAAATAGGTATTTGTTGCAGGTTCGAATCGCTGACCAATACAGAAACTGAGGTGAGGGCGCACACCAGGCCCTGTTGTTTTAACGCATTTTGCCAAAAATTTGCCGTTTTAAGCGAAAATTTCGGCAAACGGCAACGGCAACGGCAAACCCCAAAAATGGCCGGCAAACGGCAAACGGCAATCGGCAAACGGCAATTGCCGCACACCCCTGGTCCCCACTCCCCTCCGTCTGCGGAGCGATTGATCGGCGCAGTGCTTGCTGCCAGCCGGTGCCGGCCCCGTTCGTAGTCGATGGCGGTGGGGACTTTTCGCATGCTCGTCCGAGAGCGGCGAACGCGACGGCCGCCAGCCAAGCACGCCGGCCGCATGGGCAGCCATTCTCATTCGGACGCACCTTATGTATACTGAGTCTGTGCCAACACACAACAAGGAGCGGCATTGATCAGTGCGATCCGTGCTGACTGTACGTGTAATTTTATCAACCGTAATTCTTAAAATTGTAACCCCACCCTCTAAGTATGCTCATCTTTCGATGGAGGTCGAAAACAGGAACCCTCGTTCACTCAAAATTTTGTGAATTCTTGAAGGAGACCCTTTTCCTTCTCTCTTTCTGTCTAGCCATTATAATCTTTCATAAGTTAGCGATGAATTAATGACTGCACTATTTTCGCTTGGCCCGTAATACAATGCGTTTTTAAACTATTAAGGCATAGTATTTTCTTGAAATATCAAACTCACAATTCGTATTGAAGAAAACCCAACTCTGTATTCGATACTCAGTACACGTACTCTGCCATAATCATAATTTTCCTTCTAGTTTCTATTATAAACATTTCTGGAGCTTTTTTTTGAATTTGCACTGTTTTCGAACTATAAAGGCACTGATGAAATAGGAGTTGTTTTTGATGGTATCGTCAGTGTCGCACGCCCATCTTTCACTAAAGCATGTTTAAGTCCTATTTACCACAGTTTATCGTGAATTAGTGCTCTCTACCGGGGATCAAGATCAAGTGGACGTGTTGCAAGAACCTGGACATTTCATTGGAGAAATCGCTGCGTAACTGATATGTTCTGAGGCTGCATGGAGGATCAAAAATACTAGAGGTACCGGGAATGCTGAAATCAGGGCGAAACGGCGGACATGCTGACAGTTGTCGAGTAACGCGATCAGCTTCAGGCAGGTCCATGGTAATCTCAAGCGGGATTTTTAAAGGGCCACTATCTGAAGGTAAATCAATAGAATCGTAAACATTGCCAAAATACTAGAAGGGGGTCTGCACTGCCAAAAGGACACAAAAAGATGGCACATGGGCTCACTACCAAGAAGTATCTCGGCAATAACCTGGTTATTACCGGACACTTTTTTTTGTCTCCATTGTGTCTATTTCGACCCAAATAGTGATAAAGTGGACGACTCCCGTGACTTTTCCCACACCTGACATCATTTCTAGAAGATTCTGTTCTTGTACTGTTGCCGAATTTTCGTTGCGTGCTCAGCGATGGTTTGTAAACCCAACTGACTCTATGACATGGTCTTGAAGACACTAACGTTGAGCTGATTGGTTACCCGGTATAGAAATATATAAAACAAAAATACAGATTCCCATTTGTGGCGTGATCGAAGTCGGGAGTGAATGGCAACCTTGCTGTCCATATGAGTCTCATGGTCATAATATTTAGCTTCTCTATTTCCATGGTCATAATGTTTAACATCTCAGCTAGCTGGCACATATTCTGGACATTTAACGTACTCTGTCAACGCGTAGCTAGATGCCTCCGAGGGCGCGGCCTGAAACGCCGCCTCATTCCATGTAGCGAGAATTTACGCGATTTAGCTACGATAGCTAAAACCCGCATATTCTTGTGTCGACGGTACAAGAGTGCAAATTCTACGCATATTCTACATGAAAACGAAGGCTAAATTCGATGCATTGATCTCTCTGCCGCTAGACCCGTAAACTCTCGCTATAATTTTGTAGCGAGAATCTACGGATTTCGCGACAGCCTGTGTTGAAAAGCAATCTTAAACCCGCGCTGGCTACGCGGAACGCAGGGATGGTGTTCGAACTGTGTTGGCCCAGTCAACTCACGGAGTGATTACTCGACACTCTGTGGCTGGCCGTGGATAGTGACCCGGTGTCGCTCTCTGGGAGACCATGGTGAGGATAATTTCCACAATTGTGATGCTGCAGGCCGTGGGGAGAAACGGCGATGCTGTCGATCGCGGCTGGGAGCGCCTTTCTAGTACGAATCAGGACTGGGTGGGTCGATCGACCGAGTGTTGTAACGACAATTTGCGTAGAATATGCGGGCGCTGTAGCTAAAATGTCACCAACTAAGGCTAAACTTTCCGTGATTGACGTGAAATCTCGGGTCAAAATTAGACTAGATGCCTCCGAAACCCTGGGCATCTCCGGTTTCTATGTGAGGCATCTAGCTACGCGCTGGCAGAGTATCTGAGTTAGGTCATTCAGAGAGATCGATAGAGGTTAGGAGCACGATAGGAGCTTTGATCAGCTTAAAAATGCATTGCTTGGTTATTGAAAGAGAAGCAGGCCAAAGCTGGTATGGAAGTTTTATAATTCCATGTGTAACCTTGTTTTTAAAACTGAATTTCACAGGGGAGATCCCACTATACTTTGATTAGCAGAAAAGGATTACTTATTCGCAGTTTTATGATCGTATACGCAAGTGCCTTTATAGTTTTGAAACAGTGTAAAGAAAGTTCGACAAAGTTGCTAAAACTACATGAATCTTGCGGGATTCTCTGTTGTGGGCTAGCGTATACGGAAGGAAACAAATAGCCAACATGTTTTTGTGCTACGAAGGTTGTCTTCTTATCAGGTTTTGTTTTCAGTGTTTGAGTTTTTTCAGATGTAGCTATATATTTTACGTGTGCCCTCGACCAAGTCACAATAAATGAGTAAATAAATAAATGTGCAAAAGGGTGCCCGCAACATTCTATCGGCCTAGTTATCCTAAGAAAATAGGGTGCCTCCATAGTTATTAAACGCGCTGTACTCTAGTCCTTGTCTGTCTAAGATGGATCCTAGAAATTTCACGTGGAAATGAGAGCTCTGTTTGAGTCACCTTTCGAAAAGGATTTGAAAATAGAGAACAGAGAGCTCGGTCCCAAGAAGTACGGCAGTCTTTACGTGCATAATATGTACCACGATTGTATTATACACTATGTTTATAACAGAGTGCAAGAACTTATGGTCCGCTGCTGGCCCTCTCCTACTGTAATCGACGCTTTCTCGGCCGACCCGGCACGCCTTGGCGACACAGTGGCGAATCGACCGCTTACATAGGTCGCCATGCATGCCGGGGTCAACAGAGAATGTGTCGATTACAGTAGTAGAAGACCAGTGCGGAACATGAGTGTACTCTTATAAAAACAGTTAATACAATGCTACAGTAATTCACATCATATAAATCCGGTTCTCGCGAAAGTTTCGACAATTTGACGATTTTCAGAGCATTTAGCGTTGACCTTTTAGCCAAAGATGACACGCCGTAAGAAAGTGCAAATTATTCTCTATCTGACTCCACTCTCACATTCGGCCGGAATCTGTTGATCTACGGTATGGAATTCAGTGGTAATGCTCAGTACTGCGTGTCCTTGAGTGCTACAATATTGGGTTAGGAATGAGTTCTTACATTTTGTTCTTGGTATTTTTTGCAGCGGCTTGTGCATTGGTTAGCAAGTGAATAAACGGTTCAAGAGCTCCTATTCTGCTCAACAAGACCGTTGCATTCGCCTTTCCGAATATTCCTTTTTTCACAAATTTCCAGGCTCGGGAATGTACTGCAGAGACAAGGGTCGAGATCACGGTGGTCCTCGGACCACCGCGGGACCGAGGATGGTCGTTTTTTTTGGAAAAACTTGAAATTTTTGGAAGGGGGGTCGTTATTTTTTTTCGACCCATCTAAAATAATGTCTGTCACGCTGAAAAAATGAATCGTGACATAAAACTGTCCGGGGCGATGATTATTTACCATGTTCTTATTGGTTCGGAAGTCGTTAGGCCACGACTGCAAACTTCCTGCAGAACTGGCAATGGTAGCGTAGAAGGTTTCGAACGATGGCATTGCATTCTGCATAGAAGTGCTTTTGAAGCAAGACGATTGAGTTCGTCCTCTAATCTTGGCGTACTGTATAATCTGTATCTTGTTCGCTTCGTCTATATATTTGGGATAACCTGCTGCGTTTAACTTGGCGTTTGCAGGTTTATACCATTCGGAGTCTTTCAAACTTGCTATTTCACAATGTATCATCTCCAGCAGTATGTGACTACCCAAAGCATAGGGGACATCCTCCTGCTTTCTGCGTTAGCGTCATCTCCTGGGGATATACACCCTTGAATCTGATTGGTATAACTGGAGTAGAACTCATAGTCAGTGATGTGGGTGCTAGCCAGAGCCCCAGATGTACCTTTGTTATACACCTTACCCAAGGCTAGATATCGAAGAGCATCGATGTCAAAGGTAGTGTAATTGTGTAACGATAAGCACTCTCCTGGTCTCCTTGATGGAGTGTGACTCGTCATCTCTGTTTTTCTGGCTTCATGTTTCGAGATTCCGAAATTGAGAGCGTTCCATGGTTTTGCGACGACGGTCCATTAAAGCCCTTAAATGTCTTAGGATCATAACACAGAGGGTACTGAGATATTGGGCCTCCAAAAGAGGTATAGTACTGATCGAGAAACCCTTTGGTCATACATTCGTATCTTAACTTCAAGGGATTTTTCATTTTCAAACCGTTATTGTCTCTCAATAATCTTTCTGCAACATTTGCCATTTTGCCGCGGTTGTTTCCCATCATGTGGTCGGAATAGCGCCAGCGAGACACATCATCTACCATGACACCGTCTTCATATTGTAGTTCCTCTGAAAAAGTGTCAGTTGGGATAGTGTGTGGCCCAAGTGGTCGAGAATTTGAAACGGGCGTCCATCAAGGAGTATTGACGCAGCAGCCACAGCTCTTGCTTTGTTACTTTCAGTTGTATCTTCGTTCGCCAGGGCTTGAAGGCACCTCATTAAAACGAGGTAGTTGCGTAGGATTTTTGCTAGCGCTTGCTGTATGCTGGCCGACCAGCGGACCCGATGTAGCACCCCCATTTTGAGGTACGAAAAGTTCATCTGTTCCTGAGAGCGAGACGATATGCGTAATTGTTCTGAGCAGATACGACGAGATCCAGTGTTTATCCGAAATTCGTTCGTTTGAAATAAAAAATAAACGAATTTATTCGAAATTCGTCCGTTCAAAATAAAAAATGAACGATTTTATCCGAAATTCGTTCGTTTGAAATAAAAAATAAACGAATTTATTCGAAATTCGTCCGTTCAAAATAAAAAATGAACGATTTTATCCGAAATTCGTTCGTTTGAAATAAAAAATGAACGATTTTATCCGAAATTCGTTCGTTTGAAATAAAAAATAAACGATTTTATTCGAAATTCGTTTGTTTGAAATAAAAAATAAACGATTTTATCCGAAATTCGTTCGTTCGAAATAAAAAATGAACGATTTTATCCGAAATTCGTTCGTTCGAAATAAAAAATGAACGATTTTATCCGAAATTCGTTCGTTTGAAATAAAAAATAAACGAATTTATTCGAAATTCGTCCGTTCAAAATAAAAAATGAACGATTTTATCCGAAATTCGTTCGTTTGAAATAAAAAATAAACGAATTTATTCGAAATTCGTTCGTTCGAAATAAAAAATGAACGATTTTATCCGAAATTCGTTCGTTTGAAATAAAAAATAAACGATTTTATTCGAAATTCGTTCGTTTGAAATGAAAAATAAACGATTTTATCCGAAATTCGTTCGTTCGAAATAAGAAATGAACGAATTTATTCGAAATTCGTTCGTTCGAAACAAAAAATGAACGATTTTATCCGAAATTCGTTCGTTTGAAATAAAAATTAAACGAATTTATTTGAAATTCGTTCGTTCGAAATAAAAAAATGAGCGATTTTGTCCGAAATTCGTTCGTTTGAAATAAAAATTAAACGAATTTATTCGAAATTCGTTCGTTTGAAATAAAAAATAAACGATTTTATTCGAAATTCGTTCGTTTGAAATAAAAAATAAACGATTTTATCCGAAATTCGTTCGTTCGAAATAAAAAAATGAACGATTTTATTCGAAATTCGTTCGTATGAAATAAAATGAACGAATTTATTCGAAATTCGTTCGTTTGAAATAAAAAATGAACGAATTTATTCGAAATTCGTTCGTTTGAAATAAAATGAACGAATTTATTCGAAATTCGTTCGTTCGAAATAAAAATGAACGAATTTATTCGAAATTCGTTCGTTCGAAATAAAAAATGAACGAATTTATTCGAAATTCGTTCGTTCGAAATAAAAAATGAACGAATTTATTCGAAATTCGTTCGTTCGAAGTAAAAAATGAACGAATTTATTCGAAATTCGTTCGTTCGAAATAAAAAATGAACGAATTTATTCGAAATTCGTTCGTTTGAAATAAAAAATGAACGAATTTATTCGAAATTCGTTCGTTCGAAATAAAAAATGAACGAATTTATTCGAAATTCGTTCGTTCGAAGTAAAAAATGAACGAATTTATTCGAAATTCGTTCGTTTGAAATAAAAAATGAATGAATTTATTGGAAATTTATTCGAAATTCGTTCGTTCGAAATAAAAAAATGAACGAATTTATTCGAAATTCGTTCGTTCGAAGTAAAAAATGAACGAATTTATTCGAAATTCGTTCGTTTGAAATAAAAAATGAACGAATTTATTCGAAATTCGTTCGTTCGAAATAAAAAAATGAACGAATTTATTCGAAATTCGTTCGTTCGAAGTAAAAAATGAACGAATTTATTCGAAATTCGTTCGTTTGAAATAAAAAATGAACGAATTTATTCGAAATTCGTTCGTTCGAAATAAAAAATGAACGAATTTATTCGAAATTCGTTCGTTCGAAATAAAAAATGAACGAATTTATTCGAAATTCGTTCGTTCGAAATAAAAAATGAACGAATTTATTCGAAATTCGTTCGTTCGAAATTAAAAATGAACGAATTTATTCGAAATTCGTTCGTTCGAAATAAAAAATGAACGAATTTATTCGAAATTCGTTCGTTCGAAATAAAAAATGAACGAATTTATTCGAAATTCGTTCGTTCGAAATAAAATGAACGAATTTATTCGAAATTCGTTCGTTCGAAATAAAAATGAACGAATTTATTCGAAATTCGTTCGTTTGAAATAAAAATGAACGAATTTATTCGAAATTCGTTCGTTCGAAATAAAAATGAACGAATTTATTCGAAATTCGTTCGTTCGAAATAAAAATGAACGAATTTATTCGAAATTCGTTCGTTCGAAATAAAAAATGAACGAATTTATTCGAAATTCGTTCGTTTGAAATAAAAATGAACGAATTTATTCGAAATTCGTTCGTTCGAAATAAAATGAACGATTTATTCGAAATTCGTTCGTTTGAAATAAAATGAACGAATTTATTCGAAATTCGTTCGTTCGAAATAAAAAATGAACGAATTTATTCGAAATTCGTTCGTTCGAAATAAAAATGAACGAATTTATTCGAAATTCGTTCGTTTGAAATAAAATGAACGAATTTATTCGAAATTCGTTCGTTCGAAATAAAAAATGAACGAATTTATTCGAAATTCGTTCGTTCGAAATAAAAATGAACGAATTTATTCGAAATTCGTTCGTTTGAAATAAAATGAACGAATTTATTCGAAATTCGTTCGTTTGAAATAAAAATGAACGAATTTATTCGAAATTCGTTCGTTCGAAAAAAAAATGAACGAATTTATTCGAAATTCGTTCGTTTGAAATAAAAAATGAACGAATTTATTCGAAATTCGTTCGTTCGAAATAAAAAATGAACGAATTTATTCGAAATTCGTTCGTTTGAAATAAGAAATGAACGAATTTATTCGAAATTCGTTCGTTTGAAATAAAAAATGAACGAATTTATTCGAAATTCGTTCGTTTGAAATAAAAAATGAACGAATTTATTCGAAATTCGTTCGTTCGAAATAAAAAATGAACGAATTTATTCGAAATTCGTTCGTTCGAAATAAAATGAACGAATTTATTCGAAATTCGTTCGTTCGAAATAAAATGAACGAATTTATTCGAAATTCGTTCGTTTGAAATAAAAAATGAACGAATTTATTCGAAATTCGTTCGTTCGAAATAAAAATGAACGAATTTATTCGAAATTCGTTCGTTTGAAATAAAATGAACGAATTTATTCGAAATTCGTTCGTTTGAAATAAAAATGAACGAATTTATTCGAAATTCGTTCGTTCGAAATAAAAAATGAACGAATTTATTCGAAATTCGTTCGTTCGAAATAAAAAATGAACGAATTTATTCGAAATTCGTTCGTTCGAAATAAAAATGAACGAATTTATTCGAAATTCGTTCGTTCGAAATAAAAATGAACGAATTTATTCGAAATTCGTTCGTTCGAAATAAAAAATGAACGAATTTATTCGAAATTCGTTTGTTCGAAATAAAAAATGAACGAATTTATTCGAAATTCGTTCGTTCGAGACAAAAATGAACGAATTTATTCGAAATTCGTTCGTTCGAAATAAAAATGAACGAATTTATTCGAAATTCGTTCGTTCGAAATAAAAAATGAACGAATTTATTCGAAATTAGTTCGTTCGAAATAAAAATGAACGAATTTATTCGAAATTCGTTCGTTCGAAATAAAAATGAACGAATTTATTCGAAATTCGTTCGTTCGAAATAAAAAATGAACGAATTTATTCGAAATTCGTTCGTTCGAAATAAAAATGAACGAATTTATTCGGAATTCGTTCATTCGAAATAAAAAATGAACGAATTTATTCGGAATTCGTTCATTCGTAATAAAAAATGAACGAATTTATTCGAAATTCGTTCGTTTGAAATAAAAATGAACGAATTTATTCGAAATTCGTTCGTTCGAAATAAAATGAACGAATTTATTCGAAATTCGTTCGTTTGAAATAAAAATGAACGAATTTATTCGAAATTCGTTCGTTCGAAATAAAAAATGAACGAATTTATTCGAAATTCGTTCGTTCGAAATAAAAAATTACGAATTTATTCGAAATTCGTTCGTTCGAAATAAAAAATGGACGAATTTATTCGAATTTCGTTGGTTCGAAATAAAAAATGAACGATTTCATTCAAAATCCGTTCGTTCGAAATGAAAAATGAACGAATTTATCCGAAATTCGTTCGTTCGGAATAAAAAATGGACGAATTTAATCGAAATTCGTTCGTTCGGAATGAAAAATGAACGAATTTATTCGAAATTCGTTCGTTCGAAATAAAAATGAACGAATTTATTCGAAATTCGTTCGTTCGAAATAAAAATGAACGAATTTATTCGAAATTCGTTCGTTCGAAATAAAAAATGAACGAATTTATTCGAAATTCGTTCGTTCGAAATAAAATGAACGAATTTATTCGAAATTCGTTAGTTCGAAATAAAAAATGAACGAATTTATTCAAAACTCGTTCGTTCGAAATAAAAAATGAACGAATTTATTCGAAATTCGTTCGTTCGAAATCAAAAATGAACGAATTTATTCGAAATTCGTTCGTTCGAAATAAAAAAATTAACAATTTATTCGAGATTCGTTCGTTCGAAATAAAAAATGAACGAATTTATTCGAAATTCGTTCGTTCGAAATCAAAAATGAACGAATTTATTCGAAATTCGTTCGTTCGAAATAAAAAATGAACGAATTTATTCGAAATTCGTTCGTTCGAAATAAAAATGAACGAATTTATTCGAAATTCGTTCGTTTGAAATAAAAATTGAACGAATTTATCCAAAATTCGTTCCTTCGAAATATAAAATGAACGAATTTATTCGAAATTCGTTCGTTCGAAAAAAAAATGAACGAATTTATTCGAAATTCGTTCGTTTGAAATAAAAAATGAACGAATTTATTCGAAATTCGTTCGTTCGAAATAAAAAATGAACGAATTTATTCGAAATTCGTTCGTTCGAAATAAAAAATGAACGAATTTATTCGAAATTCGTTCGTTTGAAATAAAAAATGAACGAATTTATTCGAAATTCGTTCGTTTGAAATAAAAAATGAACGAATTTATTCGAAATTCGTTCGTTCGAAATAAAAAATGAACGAATTTATTCGAAATTCGTTCGTTTGAAATAAAAAATGAACGAATTTATTCGAAATTCGTTCGTTCGAAATAAAAAATGAACGAATTTATTCGAAATTCGTTCGTTCGAAATAAGAAATGAACGAATTTATTCGAAATTCGTTCGTTCCAAATAAAAAATGAACGAATTTATTCGAAATTCGTTCGTTTGAAATAAGAAATGAACGAATTTATTCGAAATTCGTTCGTTTGAAATAAGAAATGAACGAATTTATTCGAAATTCGTTCGTTCGAAATAAGAAATGAACGAATTTATTCGAAATTCGTTCGTTTGAAATAAAAAATGAACGAATTTATTCGAAATTTGTTCGTTCGAAATAAAAAATGAACGAATTTATTCGAAATTCGTTCGTTTGAAATAAAATGAACGAATTTATTCGAAATTCGTTCGTTCGAAATAAAAATGAACGAATTTATTCGAAATTCGTTCGTTCGAAGTAAAAAATGAACGAATTTATTCGAAATTCGTTCGTTTGAAATTAAAAATGAATGAATTTATTGGAAATTTATTCGAAATTCGTTCGTTCGAAATAAAAAAATGAACGAATTTATTCGAAATTCGTTCGTTTGAAATAAAAATGAACGAATTTATTCGAAATTCGTTCGTTTCGAAATAAAAAATGAACGAATTTATTCGAAATTCGTTCGTTCGAAATAAAAATGAACGAATTTATTCGAAATTCGTTCGTTCGAAATAAAAATGAACGAATTTATTCGAAATTCGTTCGTTCGAAATAAAAATGAACGAATTTATTCGAAATTCGTTCGTTCGAAATAAAAATGAACGAATTTATTCGAAATTCGTTCGTTCGAAATAAAAATGAACGAATTTATTCGAAATTCGTTCGTTTGAAATAAAAATGAACGAATTTATTCGAAATTCGTTCGTTCGAAATAAAAAATGAACGAATTTATTCGAAATTCGTTCGTTCGAAATAAAAATGAACGAATTTATTCGAAATTCGTTCGTTCGAAATAAAAATGAACGAATTTATTCGAAATTCGTTCGTTCGAAATAAAAATGAACGAATTTATTCGAAATTCGTTCGTTCGAAAAAAAAATGAACGAATTTATTCGAAATTCGTTCGTTTGAAATAAAAAATGAACGAATTTATTCGAAATTCGTTCGTTCGAAATAAAAAATGAACGAATTTATTCGAAATTCGTTCGTTCGAAATAAAAAATGAACGAATTTATTCGAAATTCGTTCGTTCGAAGTAAAAAATGAACGAATTTATTCGAAATTCGTTCGTTCGAAATAAAAATGAACGAATTTATTCGAAATTCGTTCGTTCGAAATAAAAAATGAACGAATTTATTCGAAATTCGTTCGTTCGAAGTAAAAAATGAACGAATTTATTCGAAATTCGTTCGTTTGAAATAAAAAATGATTGAATTTATTCGAAATTTGTTCGTTCGAAATAAAAAATGAACGAATTTATTCGAAATTCGTTCGTTCGAAATAAAAAATGAACGAATTTATTCGAAATTCGTTCGTTCGAAATAAAAAATGAACGAATTTATTCGAAATTCGTTCGTTCGAAATAAAAAATGAACGAATTTATTCGAAATTCGTTCGTTCGAAATAAAAATGAACGAATTTATTGGAAATTCGTTCGTTCGAAATAAAAAATGAACGAATTTATTCGAAATTCGTTTGTTCGAAATAAAAAATGAACGAATTTATTGGAAATTCGTTCGTTCGAAATAAAAAATGAACGAATTTATTCGAAATTCGTTCGTTCGAAATAAAAAATGAACGAATTTATTCGAAATTCGTTCGTTCGAAATAAAAATGAACGAATTTATTCGAAATTCGTTCGTTCGAAATAAAAATGAACGAATTTATTCGAAATTCGTTCGTTCGAAATAAAATGAACGAATTTATTCGAAATTCGTTCGTTCGAAATAAAAATGAACGAATTTATTCGAAATTCGTTCGTTCGAAATAAAATGAACGAATTTATTCGAAATTCGTTCGTTCGAAATAAAATGAACGAATTTATTCGAAATTCGTTCGTTCGAAATAAAAAATGAACGAATTTATTCGAAATTCGTTCGTTCGAAATAAAAATGAACGAATTTATTCGAAATTCGTTCGTTCGAAATAAAAAATGAACGAATTTATTCGAAATTCGTTCGTTCGAAATAAAAAATGAACGAATTTATTCGAAATTCGTTCGTTTGAAATAAAAATGAACGAATTTATTCGAAATTCGTTCGTTCGAAATAAAAATGAACGAATTTATTCGAAATTCGTTCGTTTCGAAATAAAAATGAACGAATTTATTCGAAATTCGTTCGTTCGAAATAAAAAATGAACGAATTTATTCGAAATTCGTTCGTTCGAAATAAAAATGAACGAATTTATTCGAAATTCGTTCGTTCGAAATAAAAATGAACGAATTTATTCGAAATACGTTCCTTCGGAATGAAAAATGAACGAATTTATTCGAAATTCGTTCGTTCGAAATAAAAATGAACGAATTTATTCGAAATTCGTTCGTTTGAAATGAAAAATGAACGAATTTATTCGAAATTCTTTCTTTCCAAATAAAAATGAACGAATTTATTCGAAATTCGTTCGTTCGAAATAAAAAATGAACGAATTTATTCGAAATTCGTTCGTTCGAAATAAAAATGAACGAATTTATTCGAAATTCGTTCGTTCGAAATAAAAATGAACGAATTTATTCGAAATTCGTTCGTTCGAAATAAAAATGAACGAATTTATTCGAAATTCGTTCGTTTGAAATAAAAAATGAACGAATTTATTCGAAATTCGTTCGTTCGAAATAAAAAATGAACGAATTTATTCGAAATTCGTTCGTTTGAAATAAAAATGAACGAATTTATTCGAAATTCGTTCGTTCGAAATAAAAATGAACGAATTTATTCGAAATTCGTTCGTTCGAAATAAAAAATGAACGAATTTATTCGAAATTCGTTCGTTCGAAATAAAAAATGAACGAATTTATTCGAAATTCGTTCGTTCGAAATAAAAATGAACGAATTTATTGGAAATTCGTTCGTTCGAAATAAATGAACGAATTTATTCGAAATTCGTTCGTTCGAAATAAAAATGAACGAATTTATTCGAAATTCGTTCGTTCGAAATAAAAATGAACGAATTTATTCGAAATTCGTTCGTTCGAAATAAAAAATGAACGAATTTATTCGAAATTCGTTCGTTCGGAATGAAAAATGAACGAATTTATTCGAAATTCGTTCGTTCGAAATAAAAAAGAACGAATTTATTCGACATTCGTTCGTTCACGAATTTATTCGAAATTTGTTCGTTTGAAATAAAAAATGAACGAATTTATTCGATATTCGTTCGTTCGGAATGAAAAATGAACGAATTTATTCGAAATTCGTTCGTTCGAAATAAAAAAGAACGAATTTATTCGAAATTCGTTCGTTCGAAATAAAAAATGAACGAATTTATTCGAAATTCGTTCGTTTGAAATAAAAAATGAACGAATTTATTCGAAATTCGTTCATTCGAAATAAAAAATGAACGAATATATTCGAAATTCGTTCGTTCGAAATAAAAATGAACGAATTTATTCGAAATTCGTTCGTTCGAAATAAAAAATGAACGAATTTATTCGAAATTCGTTCGTTCGAAATAAAAATGAACGAATTTATTGGAAATTCGTTCGTTCGAAATAAAAAATGAACGAATTTATTCGAAATTTGTTCGTTTGAAATAAAAAATGAACGAATTTATTCGAAATTCGTTCGTTCGAAATAAAAATGAACGAGTTTATTCGAAATTCGTTCGTTCGAAATAAAAAATGAACGAATTTATTCGAAATTCGTTCGTTCGAAATAAAAAATGAACGAATTTATTCGAAATTCGTTCGTTCGAAATAAAAAATGAACGAATTTATTCGAAATTCGTTCGTTCGAAATAAAAAATGAACGAATTTATTCGAAATTCGTTCGTTCGAAATAAAAAATGAACGAATTTATTCGAAATTCGTTCGTTTGAAATAAAAAATGAACGAATTTATTCGAAATTCGTTCGTTCGAAATAAAAAATGAACGAATTTATTCGAAATTCGTTCGTTCGAAAAAAAAATGAACGAATTTATTCGAAATTCGTTCGTTCGAAATAAAAAATGAACGAATTTATTCGAAATTCGTTCGTTTGAAATAAAAAATGAACGAATTTATTCGAAATTCGTTCGTTCGAAATAAAAAATGAACGAATTTATTCGAAATTCGTTCGTTCGAAATAAAAAATGAACGAATTTATTCGAAATTCGTTCGTTCGAAATAAAAAATGAACGAATTTATTCGAAATTCGTTCGTTCGAAATAAAAAATGAACGAATTTATTCGAAATTCGTTCGTTCGAAATAAAAATGAACGAATTTATTCGAAATTCGTTCGTTCGAAATAAAAATGAACGAATTTATTCGAAATTCGTTCGTTCGAAATAAAATGAACGAATTTATTCGAAATTCGTTCGTTCGAAATAAAAATGATCGAATTTATTCGAAATTCGTTCGTTCGAAATAAAAATGAACGAATTTATTCGAAAATCGTTCGTTCGAAATAAAAATGAACGAATTTATTCGAAAATCGTTCGTTCGAAATGAAAATGAACGAATTTATTCGAAATTTGTTCGTTCGAAATAAAAAATGAACGAATTTATTCGAAAATCGTTCGTTCGAAATAAAAATGAACGAATTTATTCGAAATTCGTTCGTTCGAAATAAAAATGAACGAATTTATTCGAAAATCGTTCGTTCGAAATAAAAATGAACGAATTTATTCGAAATTCGTTCGATCGAAATGAAAATGAACGAATTTATCCAAAATTCGTTCGTTCGAAATAAAAAATGAACGAATTTATTCGAAATTCGTTCGTTCGAAATAAAAATGAACGAATTTATTCGAAATTCGTTCGTTCGAAATAAAATGAACGAATTTATTCGAAATTCGTTCGTTCGAAATAAAAATGAACGAATTTATTCGAAATTCGTTCGTTCGAAATAAAAAATGAACGAATTTATTCGAAATTCGTTCGTTCGAAATAAAATGAACGAATTTATTCGAAATTCGTTCGTTCGAAATAAAAAATGAACGAATTTATTGGAAATTCGTTCGTTTGAAATAAAAAATGAACGAATTTATTCGAAATTCGTTCGTTCGAAATAAAAATGAACGAATTTATTCGAAATTCGTTCGTTCGAAATAAAAAATGAACGAATTTATTCGAAATTCGTTCGTTCGAAAATAAAAATGAACGAATTTATTCGAAATTCGTTCGTTTGAAATAAAAAATGAACGAATTTATTCGAAATTCGTTCGTTCGAAATAAAAATGAACGAATTTATTCGAAATTCGTTCGTTTGAAATAAAAATGAACGAATTTATTCGAAATTCGTTCGTTCGAAATAAAATGAACGAATTTATTCGAAATTCGTTCGTTCGAAATAAAAATGAACGAATTTATTCGAAATTCGTTCGTTCGAAATAAAAATGAACGAATTTATTCGAAATTCGTTCGTTCGAAATAAAAAATGAACGAATTTATTCGAAATTCGTTCGTTCGAAATAAAAAATGAACGAATTTATTCGAAATTCGTTCGTTCGAAATAAAAATGAACGAATTTATTCGAAATTCGTTCGTTCGAAATAAAAATGAACGAATTTATTCGAAATTCGTTCGTTTGAAATAAAATGAACGAATTTCTTCGAAATTCGTTCGTTCGAAATAAAAACTGAACGAATTTATTCGAAATTTGTTCGTTCGAAATAAAAAATGAACGAATTTATTCGAAATTCGTTCGTTCGAAATAAAAATGAACGAATTTATTCGAAATTCGTTCGTTCGAAATAAAAATGAACGAATTTATTCGAAATTCGTTCGTTCGAAATAAAATGAACGAATTTATTCGAAATTCGTTCGTTCGAAATAAAAATGAACGAATTTATTCGAAATTCGTTCGTTCGAAATAAAAAATGAACGAATTTATTCGAAATTCGTTCGTTCGAAATAAAAAATGAACGAATTTATTCGAAATTCGTTCGTTCGAAATAAAAAAGGAACGAATTTATTCGAAATTCGTTCGTTCGAAATAAAAAATGAACGAATTTATTCGAAATTCGATCGTTCGAAATAAAAATGAACGAATTTATTCGAAATTCGTTCGTTTGAAATAAAATGAACGAATTTATTCGAAATTCGTTCGTTCGAAATTAAAAATGAACGAATTTATTCGAAATTCGTTCGTTCGAAATAAAAAATGAACGAATTTATTCGAAATTCGTTCGTTCGAAATAAAAAATGAACGAATTTATTCGAAATTCGTTCGTTCGAAATAAAAATGAACGAATTTATTGGAAATTCGTTCGTTCGAAATAAAAAATGAACGAATTTATTCGAAATTTGTTCGTTTGAAATAAAAAATGATTGAATTTATTCGAAATTCGTTCGTTCGAAATAAAAAATGAACGAATTTATTCGAAATTCGTTCGTTTGAAATAAAAAATGAACGAATTTATTCGAAATTCGTTCGTTCGAAATGAAAAATGAACGAATTTATTCGAAATTCGTTCGTTTGAAATAAAAAATGAACGAATTTATTCGAAATTCGTTCGTTCGAAATAAAAAATGAACGAATTTATTCGAAATTCGTTCGTTCGAAAAAAAAATGAACGAATTTATTCGAAATTCGTTCGTTCGAAATAAAAAATGAACGAATTTATTCGAAATTCGTTCGTTTGAAATAAAAAATGAACGAATTTATTCGAAATTCGTTCGTTCGAAATAAAAAATGAACGAATTTATTCGAAATTCGTTCGTTCGAAATAAAAAATGAACGAATTTATTCGAAATTCGTTCGTTCGAAATAAAAATGAACGAATTTATTCGAAATTCGTTCGTTCGAAATAAAAATGAACGAATTTATTCGAAATTCGTTCGTTCGAAATAAAAATGAACGAATTTATTCGAAATTCGTTCGTTCGAAATAAAAATGAACGAATTTATTCGAAATTCGTTCGTTTGAAATAAAAATGAACGAATTTATTCGAAATTCGTTCGTTCGAAATAAAAAATGAACGAATTTATTCGAAATTCGTTCGTTCGAAATAAAAATGAACGAATTTATTCGAAATTCGTTCGTTCGAAATAAAAATGAACGAATTTATTCGAAATTCGTTCGTTTGAAATAAAAAATGAACGAATTTATTCGAAATTCGTTCGTTCGAAATAAAAATGAACGAATTTATTGGAAATTCGTTCGTTCGAAATAAAAAATGAACGAACTTATTCGAAACTCGTTCGTTCGAAATAAAATGAACGAATTTATTCGAAATTCGTTCGTTCGAAATAAAAATGAACGAATTTATTCGAAATTCGTTCGTTCGAAATAAAAAATGAACGAATTTATTCGAAATTCGTTCTTTCGAAATAAAAATGAACGAATTTATTCGAAAATCGATCGTTCGAAATAAAAATGAACGAATTTATTCGAAATTCGTTCGTTCGAAAATAAAATGAACGAATTTATTCGAAATTCGTTCGTTCGAAATAAAAAATGAACGAATTTATTCGAAATTTGTTCGTTCGAAATAAAAAATGAACGAATTTATTCGAAATTCGTTCGTTCGAAATAAAAATGAACGAATTTATTCGAAATTCGTTCGTTCGAAATAAAAAATGAACGAATTTATTCGAAATTCGTTCTTTCGAAATAAAAATGAACGAATTTATTCGAAATTCGTTCGTTCGAAATAAAAAATGAACGAATTTATTCGAAATTCGTTCGTTCGAAATAAAAATGAACGAATTTATTCGAAATTCGTTCGTTCGAAATAAAATGAACGAATTTATTCGAAATTCGTTCGTTCGAAATAAAAAATGAACGAATTTATTCGAAATTCGTTCGTTCGAAATAAAAATGAACGAATTTATTCGAAATTCGTTCGTTCGAAATAAAAAATGAACGAATTTATTCGAAATTCGTTCGTTCGAAATAAAAATGAACGAATTTATTCGAAATTCGTTCGTTCGAAATAAAAATGAACGAATTTATTCGAAATTCGTTCGTTCGAAATAAAAAATGAACGAATTTATTCGAAATTCGTTCGTTCGAAATAAAAATGAACGAATTTATTCGAAATTCGTTCGTTCGAAATAAAAATGAACGAATT
The DNA here is from genome assembly GCA_029168955.1 of Aplectana chamaeleonis. Taxonomy (NCBI): domain Eukaryota; kingdom Metazoa; phylum Nematoda; class Chromadorea; order Rhabditida; family Cosmocercidae; genus Aplectana; species Aplectana chamaeleonis. The sequence continues at coordinate 681,600 of JAPDOI010000176.1, forward strand.
TATTCGAAATTCGTTCGTTCGAAATAAAAAATGAACGAATTTATTCGAAATTCGTTCGTTCGAAATAAAATGAACGAATTTATTCGAAATTCGTTCGTTCGAAATAAAAATGAACGAATTTATTCGAAATTCGTTCGTTCGAAATAAAAATGAACGAATTTATTCGAAATTCGTTCGTTCGAAATAAAAAATGAACGAATTTATTCGAAATTCGTTCGTTCGAAATAAAAATGAACGAATTTATTCGAAATTCGTTCGTTCGAAATAAAATGAACGAATTTATTCGAAATTCGTTCGTTCGAAATAAAAAATGAACGAATTTATTCGAAATTCGTTCGTTTGAAATAAAAATGAACGAATTTATTCGAAATTCGTTCGTTCGAAATAAAAATGAACGAATTTATTCGAAATTCGTTCGTTTGAAATAAAAATGAACGAATTTATTCGAAATTCGTTCGTTCGAAATAAAAAATGAACGAATTTATTCGAAATTCGTTCGTTCGAAATAAAAAATGAACGAATTTATTCGAAATTCGTTCGTTCGAAATAAAAATGAACGAATTTATTCGAAATTCGTTCGTTCGAAATAAAAATGAACGAATTTATTCGAAATTCGTTCGTTCGAAATAAAAATGAACGAATTTATTCGAAATTCGTTCGTTCGAAATAAAAATGAACGAATTTATTCGAAATTCGTTCGTTCGAAATAAAAATGAACGAATTTATTCGAAATTCGTTCGTTCGAAATAAAAAATGAACGAATTTATTCGAAATTCGTTCGTTTGAAATAAAAATGAACGAATTTATTCGAAATTCGTTCGTTCGAAATAAAAAATGAACGAATTTATTCGAAATTCGTTCGTTCGAAATAAAAATGAACGAATTTATTCGAAATTCGTTCGTTCGAAACGAAAAATGAACGAATTTATTCGAAACTCTCTCGTTCGAAATAAGAAAAGAACGAATTTATTCGAAATTCGTTCGTTCGAAATAAAAATGAACGAATTTATTCGAAATTCGTTCGTTCGAAATAAAATGAACGAATTTATTCGAAATTCGTTCGTTCGAAATAAAATGAACGAATTTATTCGAAATTCGTTCGTTCGAAATAGAAAATGAACGAATTTATTCGAAATTCGTTCGTTCGAATTAAAAAATGAACGAATTTATTTGAAATTCGTTCGTTCGAAACAAAAAATGTACGAATTTATTCGAAATTCGTTCGTTCGAAATAAAAATGAACGAATTTATTCGAAATTCGTTCGTTCGAAATAAAAAATGAACGAATTTATTCGAAATTCGTTCGTTCGAAATAAAAATGAACGAATTTATTCGAAATTCGTTCGTTCGAAATAAAAATGAACGAATTTATTCGAAATTCGTTCGCTCGAAATAAAAATGAACGAATTTATTCGAAATTCGTTCGTTTGAAATAAAAATGAACGAATTTATTCGAAATTCGTTCGTTCGAAATAAAAATGAACGAATTTATTCGAAATTCGTTCGTTCGAAATAAAAATGAACGAGTTTATTCGAAATTCGTTCGTTCGAAATAAAAAATGAACGAATTTATTCGAAATTCGTTCGTTCGAAATAAAAAATGAACGAATTTATTCGAAATTCGTTCGTTTGAAATAAAAAATGAACGAATTTATTCGAAATTCGTTCGTTCGAAATAAAAAATGAACGAATTTATTCGAAATTCGTTCGTTCGAAATAAAAATGAACGAATTTATTCGAAATTCGTTCGTTCGAAATAAAAATGAACGAATTTATTCGAAATTCGTTCGTTCGAAATAAAAAATGAACGAATTTATTCGAAATTCGTTCGTTCGAAATATAAAAATGAACGAATTTATTCGAAATTCGTTCGTTCGAAATAAAAATGAACGAATTTATTCGAAATTCGTTCGTTCGAAAATAAAAATGAACGAATTTATTCGAAATTCGTTCGTTCGAAATAAAAATGAACGAATTTATTCGAAATTCGTTCGTTCGAAATAAAATGAACGAATTTATTCGAAATTCGTTCGTTCGAAATAAAAAATGAACGAATTTATTCGAAATTCGTTCGTTCGAAAAAAAAATGAACGAATTTATTCGAAATTCGTTCGTTCGAAATAAAAAATGAACGAATTTATTCGAAATTCGTTCGTTCGAAATAAAAATGAACGAATTTATTCGAAATTCGTTCATTCGAAATAAAAATGAACGAATTTATTCGAAATTCGTTCGTTCGAAATAAAAAATGAACGAATTTATTCGAAATTCGTTCGTTCGAAATAAAAATGAACGAATTTATTCGAAATTCGTTCGTTCGAAATAAAAATGAACGAATTTATTCGAAATTCGTTCGTTCGAAATAAAAAATGAACGAATTTATTCGAAATTCGTTCGTTCGAAATAAAAAATGAACGAATTTATTCGAAATTCGTTCGTTTGAAATAAAAAATGAACGAATTTATTCGAAATTCGTTCGTTCGAAATAAAAAATGAACGAATTTATTCGAAATTCGTTCGTTTGAAATAAAAAATGAACGAATTTATTGGAAATTCGTTCGTTCGAAATAAAAAATGAACGAATTTATTCGAAATTCGTTCGTTCGAAATAAAAAATGAACGAATTTATTCGAAATTCGTTCGTTCGAAATAAAAAATGAACGAATTTATTCGAAATTCGTTCGTTTGAAATAAAAAATGAACGAATTTATTCGAAATTCGTTCGTTCGAAATAAAAAAATGAACGAATTTATTCGAAATTCGTTCGTTCGAAGTAAAAAATGAACGAATTTATTCGAAATTCGTTCGTTCGAATAAAAAAATGAACGAATTTATTCGAAATTCGTTCGTTCGAAATAAAAAAATGAACGAATTTATTCGAAATTCGTTCGTTCGAAATAAAAAAATGAACGAATTTATTCGAAATTCGTTCGTTCGAAATAAAAAATGAACGAATTTATTCGAAATTCGTTCGTTCGAAATAAAAAATGAACGAATTTATTCGAAATTCGTTCGTTCGAAATAAAATGAACGAATTTATTCGAAATTCGTTCGTTTGAAATAAAAATGAACGAATTTATTCGGAATTCGTTCGTTCGAAATAAAAAATAAACGAATTTATTGGAAATTCGTTCGTTCGAAACAAAAATTAACGAGTTTATTCAAAATTCGTTCGTTTGAAATAAAAAATGAACGAATTAATTCGAAATTCGTTCGATCGAAATAAAAAATGAACGAATTTATTCGAAATTCGTTCGTTCGAAATAAAAATGAACGAATTTATTCGAAATTCGTTCGTTCGAAATAAAAATGAACGAATTTATTCGAAATTCGTTCGTTCGAAAAAAAAATGAACGAATTTATTCGAAATTCGTTCGTTTGAAATAAAAATGAACGAATTTATTCGAAATTCGTTCGTTCGAAATAAAAAATGAACGAATTTATTCGAAATTCGTTCGTTCGAAATAAAAAATGAACGAATTTATTCGAAATTCGTTCGTTCGAAATAAAAAATGAACGAATTTATTCGAAATTCGTTCGTTTGAAATAAAAATGAACGAATTTATTCGAAATTCGTTCGTTCGAAATAAAAATGAACGAATTTATTCGAAATTCGTTCGTTCGAAATAAAATGAACGAATTTATTCGAAATTCGTTCGTTTGAAATAAAAATGAACGAATTTATTCGAAATTCGTTCGTTCGAAATAAAAAATGAACGAATTTATTCGAAATTCGTTCGTTCGAAATAAAAATGAACGAATTTATTCGAAATTCGTTCGTTCGAAATAAAAATGAACGAATTTATTCGAAATTCGTTCGTTCGAAATAAAATGAACGAATTTATTCGAAATTCGTTCGTTCGAAATAAAAATGAACGAATTTATTCGAAATTCGTTCGTTCGAAATAAAAATGAACGAATTTATTCGAAATTCGTTCGTTTGAAATAAAAATGAACGAATTTATTCGAAATTCGTTCGTTCGAAATAAAAATGAACGAATTTATTCGAAATTCGTTCGTTCGAAATAAAAATGAACGAATTTATTCGAAATTCGTTCGTTCGAAATAAAAATGAACGAATTTATTCGAAATTCGTTCGTTCGAAATAAAAATGAACGAATTTATTCGAAATTCGTTCGTTCGCAATAAAAATGAACGAATTTATTCGAAATTCGTTCGTTCGCAATAAAAATGAACGAATTTATTCGAAATTCGTTCGTTCGAAATAAAAAATGAACGAATTTATTCGAAATTCGTTCGTTCGAAATAAAAAATGAACGAATTTATTCGAAATTCGTTCGTTCGAAATAAAAAAAATGAACGAATTTATTCGAAATTCGTTCGTTCGAAATAAAAAATGAACGAATTTATTCGAAATTCGTTCGTTCGAAATAAAAAATGAACGAATTTATTCGAAATTCGTTCGTTCGAAATAAAAATTAACGAATTTATTCGAAATTCGTTCGTTCGAAATAAAAAATGAACGAATTTATTCGGAATTCGTTCGTTCGAAATAAAAAATGAACGAATTTATTCGAAATTCGTTCGTTCGAAATAAAAAATGAACGAATTTATTCGAAATTCGTTCGTTCGAAATAAAAAATGAACGAATTTATTCGAAATTCGTTCGTTCGAAATAAAAAATGAACGAATTTATTCGAAATTCGTTCGTTCGAAATAAAATGAACGAATTTATTCGAAATTCGTTCGTTCGAAATAAAAAATGAACGAATTTATTCGAAATTCGTTCGTTCGAAATAAAAAATGAACGAATTTATTCGAAATTCGTTCGTTCGAAAAAAAATGAACGAATTTATTCGAAATTCGTTCGTTCGAGATAAAAATGAACGAATTTATTCGAAATTCGTTCGTTCGAAATAAAAATGAACGAATTTATTCGAAATTCGTTCGTTCGAAATAAAAAATGAACGAATTTATTCGAAATTCGTTCGTTCGAAATAAAAAATGAACGAATTTATTCGAAATTCGTTCGTTCGAAATAAAAATGAACGAATTTATTCGAAATTCGTTCGTTCGAAATAAAAAATGAACGAATTTATTCGAAATTCGTTCGTTCGAAATAAAAATGAACGAATTTATTCGAAATTCGTTCGTTCGAAATAAAAATGAACGAATTTATTCGAAATTCGTTCGTTCGAAATAAAAAATGAACGAATTTATTCGAAATTCGTTCGTTCGAAATAAAAAATGAACGAATTTATTCGAAATTCGTTCGTTCGAAATAAAAATGAACGAATTTATTCGAAATTCGTTCGTTCGAAATAAAATGAACGAATTTATTCGAAATTCGTTCGTTCGAAATAAAAATGAACGAATTTATTCGAAATTCGTTCGTTCGAAATAAAATGAACGAATTTATTCGAAATTCGTTCGTTCGAAATAAAAATGAACGAATTTATTCGAAATTCGTTCGTTCGAAATAAAAATGAACGAATTTATTCGAAATTCGTTCGTTCGAAATAAAAATGAACGAATTTATTCGAAATGCGTTCGTTCGAAATAAGAAATGAACGAATTTATTCGAAATTCGTTCGTTCGAAATAAAAAATGAACGAATTTATTCGAAATTCGTTCGTTCTAAATAAGAAATGAACCAATTTATTCGAACTTCGTTCGTTCGAAATAAAAAATGAACGAATTTATTCGAAAATCGTTCGTTCGAAATAAAAAATGAACGAATTTATTCGAAATTCGTTCGTTCGAAATAAAAATGAACGAATTTATTCGAAATTCGTTCGTTCGAAATAAAAAATGAACGAATTTATTCGAAAATCGTTCGTTCGAAATAAAAAATGAACGAATTTATTCGAAATTCGTTCGTTCGAAATAAAAATGAACGAATTTATTCGAAATTCGTTCGTTCGAAATAAAAATGAACGAATTTATTCGAAATTCGTTCGTTCGAAATAAAAATGAACGAATTTATTCGAAATTCGTTCGTTCGAAATAAAAAATGAACGAATTTATTCGAAAATCGTTCGTTCGAAATAAAAATGAACGAATTTATTCGAAATTCGTTCGTTCGAAATAAAAATGAACGAATTTATTCGAAAATCGTTCGTTCGAAATAAAAATGAACGAATTTATTCGAAATTCGTTCGTTCGAAATAAAAATGAACGAATTTATTCGAAATTCGTTCGTTCGAAATAAAAAATGAACGAATTTATTCGAAATTCGTTCGTTCGAAATAAAAATGAACGAATTTATTCGAAATTCGTTCGTTCGAAATAAAAATGAACGAATTTATTCGAAATTCGTTCGTTCGAAATAAAAAATGAACGAATTTATTCGAAATTCGTTCGTTCGAAATAAAAAATGAACGAATTTATTCGAAATTCGTTCGTTCGAAATAAAAATGAACGAATTTATTCGAAATTCGTTCGTTCGAAATAAAAATGAACGAATTTATTCGAAATTCGTTCGTTTGAAATAAAAATGAACGAATTTATTCGAAATTCGTTCGTTCGAAATAAAATGAACGAATTTATTCGAAATTCGTTCGTTCGAAATAAAAATGAACGAATTTATTCGAAATTCGTTCGTTCGAAATAAAAATGAACGAATTTATTCGAAATTCGTTCGTTCGAAATAAAAAATGAACGAATTTATTCGAAATTCGTTCGTTCGAAATAAAAATGAACGAATTTATTCGAAATTCGTTCGTTCGAAATAAAAATGAACGAATTTATTCGAAATTCGTTCGTTCGAAATAAAAATGAACGAATTTATTCGAAATTCGTTCGTTCGAAATAAAAAATGAACGAATTTATTCGAAATTCGTTCGTTCGAAATAAAAATGAACGAATTTATTCGAAATTCGTTCGTTCGAAATAAAAAATGAACGAATTTATTCGAAATTCGTTCGTTCGAAATAAAAATGAACGAATTTATTCGAAATTCGTTCGTTCGAAATAAAAATGAACGAATTTATTCGAAATTCGTTCGTTCGAAATAAAAATGAACGAATTTATTCGAAATTCGTTCGTTCGAAATAAAAAATGAACGAATTTATTCGAAATTCGTTCGTTCGAAATAAAAATGAACGAATTTATTCGAAATTCGTTCGTTCGAAATAAAAATGAACGAATTTATTCGAAATTCGTTCGTTCGAAATAAAAATGAACGAATTTATTCGAAATTCGTTCGTTCGAAATAAAATGAACGAATTTATTCGAAATTCGTTCGTTCGAAATAAAAAATGAACGAATTTATTCGAAATTCGTTCGTTCGAAATAAAAATGAACGAATTTATTCGAAATTCGTTCGTTCGAAATAAAAAATGAACGAATTTATTCGAAATTCGTTCGTTCGAAATAAAATGAACGAATTTATTCGAAATTCGTTCGTTCGAAATAAAAATGAACGAATTTATTCGAAATTCGTTCGTTTGAAATAAAAATGAACGAATTTATTCGAAATTCGTTCGTTCGAAATAAAAATGAACGAATTTATTCGAAATTCGTTCGTTCGAAATAAAAATGAACGAATTTATTCGAAATTCGTTCGTTCGAAATAAAAATGAACGAATTTATTCGAAATTCGTTCGTTCGAAATAAAAATGAACGAATTTATTCGAAATTCGTTCGTTCGAAATAAAAATGAACGAATTTATTCGAAATTCGTTCGTTCGAAATAAAAAATGAACGAATTTATTCGAAATTCGTTCGTTTGAAATAAAAAATGAACGAATTTATTCGAAATTCGTTCGTTCGAAATAAAAAATGAACGAATTTATTCGAAATTCGTTCGTTCGAAATAAAAAATGAACGAATTTATTCGAAATTCGTTCGTTCGAAATAAAAAATGATTGAATTTATTCGAAATTCGTTCGTTCGAAATAAAAAATGAACGAATTTATTCGAAATTCGTTCGTTCGAAATAAAAAATGAACGAATTTATTCGAAATTCGTTCGTTTGAAATAAAAAATGAACGAATTTATTCGAAATTCGTTCGTTCGAAATAAAAAATGAACGAATTTATTCGAAATTCGTTCGTTCGAAATAAAAATGAACGAATTTATTCGAAATTCGTTCGTTTGAAATAAAAATGAACGAATTTATTCGAAATTCGTTCGTTCGAAATAAAAAATGAACGAATTTATTCGAAATTCGTTCGTTCGAAATAAAAATGAACGAATTTATTCGAAATTCGTTCGTTCGAAATAAAAATGAACGAATTTATTCGAAATTCGTTCGTTCGAAATAAAAAATGAACGAATTTATTCGAAATTCGTTCGTTCGAAATAAAAATGAACGAATTTATTCGAAATTCGTTCGTTCGAAATAAAATGAACGAATTTATTCGAAATTCGTTCGTTCGAAATAAAAAATGAACGAATTTATTCGAAATTCGTTCGTTCGAAATAAAAATGAACGAATTTATTCGAAATTCGTTCGTTCGAAATAAAAATGAACGAATTTATTCGAAATTCGTTCGTTCGAAATAAAAATGAACGAATTTATTCGAAATTCGTTCGTTCGAAATAAAAATGAACGAATTTATTCGAAATTCGTTCGTTCGAAATAAAAAATGAACGAATTTATTCGAAATTCGTTCGTTCGAAATAAAAATGAACGAATTTATTCGAAATTCGTTCGTTTGAAATAAAAATGAACGAATTTATTCGAAATTCGTTCGTTCGAAATAAAAAATGAACGAATTTATTCGAAATTCGTTCGTTCGAAATAAAAATGAACGAATTTATTCGAAATTCGTTCGTTCGAAATAAAAATGAACGAATTTATTCGAAATTCGTTCGTTCGAAATAAAAATGAACGAATTTATTCGAAATTCGTTCGTTCGAAATAAAATGAACGAATTTATTCGAAATTCGTTCGTTCGAAATAAAATGAACGAATTTATTCGAAATTCGTTCGTTCGAAATAAAAATGAACGAATTTATTCGAAATTCGTTCGTTCGAAATAAAAAATGAACGAATTTATTCGAAATTCGTTCGTTCGAAATAAAATGAACGAATTTATTCGAAATTCGTTCGTTCGAAATAAAATGAACGAATTTATTCGAAATTCGTTCGTTCGAAATAAAAATGAACGAATTTATTCGAAATTCGTTCGTTCGAAATATAAAATGAACGAATTTATTCGAAATTCGTTCGTTCGAAATGAAAAATGAACGAATTTATTCGAAATTCGTTCGTTCGAAATAAAAAATGAACGAATTTATTCGAAATTCGTTCGTTCGAAATAGAAAATGACCGAATTTATTCGAAATTCGTTCGTTCGAAATATAAAATGAACGAATTTATTCGAAATTCGTTCGTTCGAAATGAAAAATGAACGAATTTATTCGAAATTCGTTCGTTCGAAATAAAAAAAGAACGAATTTATTCGACATTCGTTCGTTCGAAATGAAAAATGAACGAATTTATTCGAAATTCGTTCGTTCGAAATAAAATGAACGAATTTATTCGAAATTCGTTCGTTCGAAATAAAAATGAACGAATTTATTCGAAATTCGTTCGTTCGAAATAAAAATGAACGAATTTATTCGAAATTCGTTCGTTCGAAATAAAAATGAACGAATTTATTCGAAATTCGTTCGTTCGAAATAAAAATGAACGAATTTATTCGAAATTCGTTCGTTCGAAATAAAATGAACGAATTTATTCGAAATTCGTTCGTTCGAAATAAAATGAACGAATTTATTCGAAATTCGTTCGTTCGAAATAAAAAATGAACGAATTTATTCGAAATTCGTTCGTTCGAAATAAAAATGAACGAATTTATTCGAAATTCGTTCGTTCGAAATAAAAATGAACGAATTTATTCGAAATTCGTTCGTTCGAAATAAAAATGAACGAATTTATTCGAAATTCGTTCGTTCGAAATAAAAATGAACGAATTTATTCGAAATTCGTTCGTTCGAAATAAAAATGAACGAATTTATTCGAAATTCGTTCGTTCGAAATAAAAAATGAACGAATTTATTCGGAATTCGTTCGTTCGAAATAGAAAATTAACGAATGTATTCGAAATACAAATGAACGAATTTATTCGAAATTCGTTCGTTCGAATTAAAAAAATGAACGAATTTATTCGAAATTCGTTCGTTCGAAATAAAAAATGAACGAATTTATTCCAAATTCGTTCGTTCGAAATGAAAAATGAACGAATTTATTCGGAATTCGTTCGTTCGAAATAGAAAATTAACGAATGTATTCGAAATTCGTTCGTTCGAAATAAAAAATGAACGAATTTATTCCAAATTCGTTCGTTTGGAATAAAAATGAATGAATTTATTCGAAATTCGTTCGTTCGAAATAAAAAATGAACGAATTTATTCGGAATTCGTTCGTTCGAAATGAAAAATGAACGAATTTATTCGGAATTCGTTCGTTCGAAATAAAAATGAACGAATTTATTCCAAATTCGTTCGTTCGAAATAAAAATGAACGAATTTATTCGAAATTCGTTCGTTCGAAATAAAAATGAACGAATTTATTCGAAATTCGTTCGTTCGAAATAAAAATGAACGAATTTATTCGAAATTCGTTCGTTCGAAATAAAAAATGAACGAATTTATTCGAAATTCGTTCGTTCGAAATAAAAATGAACGAATTTATTCGAAATTCGTTCGTTCGAAATAAAAATGAACGAATTTATTCGAAATTCGTTCGTTCGAAATAAAAAATGAACGAATTTATTCGAAATTCGTTCGTTCGAAATAAAAAATGAACGAATTTATTCGAAATTCGTTCGTTCGAAATAAAAATGAACGAATTTATTCGAAATTCGTTCGTTCGAAATAAAAATGAACGAATTTATTCGAAATTCGTTCGTTCGAAATAAAAATGAACGAATTTATTCGAAATTCGTTCGTTCGAAATAAAAATGAACGAATTTATTCGAAATTCGTTCGTTCGAAATAAAAAATGAACGAATTTATTCGAAATTCGTTCGTTCGAAATAAAATGAACGAATTTATTCGAAATTCGTTCGTTCGAAATAAAAAATGAACGAATTTATTCGAAATTCGTTCGTTCGAAATAAAAATGAACGAATTTATTCGAAATTCGTTCGTTCGAAATAAAAATGAACGAATTTATTCGAAATTCGTTCGTTCGAAATAAAAAATGAACGAATTTATTCGAAATTCGTTCGTTCGAAATAAAAAATGAACGAATTTATTCGAAATTCGTTCGTTCGAAATAAAAATGAACGAATTTATTCGAAATTCGTTCGTTCGAAATAAAAATGAACGAATTTATTCGAAATTCGTTCGTTCGAAATAAAAAATGAACGAATTTATTCGAAATTCGTTCGTTCGAAATAAAAATGAACGAATTTATTCGAAATTCGTTCGTTCGAAATAAAATGAACGAATTTATTCGAAATTCGTTCGTTCGAAATAAAAAATGAACGAATTTATTCGAAATTCGTTCGTTCGAAATAAAAATGAACGAATTTATTCGAAATTCGTTCGTTCGAAATAAAAATGAACGAATTTATTCGAAATTCGTTCGTTCGAAATAAAAATGAACGAATTTATTCGAAATTCGTTCGTTCGAAATAAAATGAACGAATTTATTCGAAATTCGTTCGTTCGAAATAAAAATGAACGAATTTATTCGAAATTCGTTCGTTCGAAATAAAATGAACGAATTTATTCGAAATTCGTTCGTTCGAAATAAAAATGAACGAATTTATTCGAAATTCGTTCGTTCGAAATAAAAAATGAACGAATTTATTCGAAATTCGTTCGTTCGAAATAAAAATGAACGAATTTATTCGAAATTCGTTCGTTCGAAAATAAAAATGAACGAATTTATTCGAAATTCGTTCGTTCGAAATAAAAATGAACGAATTTATTCGAAATTCGTTCGTTCGAAATAAAAAATGAACGAATTTATTCGAAATTCGTTCGTTCGAAATAAAAATGAACGAATTTATTCGAAATTCGTTCGTTCGAAATAAAAATGAACGAATTTATTCGAAATTCGTTCGTTCGAAATAAAAAAATGAACGAATTTATTCGAAATTCGTTCGTTCGAAATAAAAAATGAACGAATTTATTCGAAATTCGTTCGTTCGAAATAAAAAATGAACGAATTTATTCGAAATTCGTTCGTTTGAAATAAAAAATGAACGAATTTATTCGAAATTCGTTCGTTCGAAATAAAAAATGAACGAATTTATTGGAAATTCGTTCGTTCGAAATAAAAAATGAACGAATTTATTCGAAATTCGTTCGTTCGAAATAAAAAATGATTGAATTTATTCGAAATTCGTTCGTTCGAAATAAAAAATGAACGAATTTATTCGAAATTCGTTCGTTCGAAATAAAAAATGATTGAATTTATTCGAAATTCGTTCGTTCGAAATAAAAAATGAACGAATTTATTCGAAATTCGTTCGTTCGAAATAAAAAATGAACGAATTTATTCGAAATTCGTTAGTTCGAAATAAAAAATGAACGAATTTATTCGAAATTCGTTCGTTCGAAATAAAAATGAACGAATTTATTCGAAATTCGTTCGTTCGAAATAAAAATGAACGAATTTATTCGAAATTCGTTCGTTCGAAATAAAAAATGAACGAATTTATTCGAAATTCGTTCGTTCGAAATAAAAATGAACGAATTTATTCGAAATTCGTTCGTTCGAAATAAAAAATGAACGAATTTATACAAAATTCGTTAGTTCGAAATAAAAAATGAACGAATTTATTCAAAACTCGTTCGTTCGAAATAAAAAATGAACGAATTTATTCGAAATTCGTTCGTTCGAAATCAAAAATGAACGAATTTATTCGAAATTCGTTCGTTCGAAATAGAAAATGAACGAATTTATTCGAAATTCGTTCGTTCGAAATAAAAATGAACGAATTTATTCGAAATTCGTTCGTTCGAAATAAAAAATGAACGAATTTATTCGGAATTCGTTCGTTCGAATTAAAAAAATGAACGAATTTATTCGAAATTCGTTCGTTCGAAATGAAAAATGAACGAATTTATTCCAAATTCGTTCGTTTGGAATAAAAATGAACGAATTTATTCCAAATTCGTTCGTTCGAAATAAAAATGAACGAATTTATTCGAAATTCGTTCGTTCGAAATAAAAATGAACGAATTTATTCGAAATTCGTTCGTTCGAAATAAAATGAACGAATTTATTCGAAATTCGTTCGTTCGAAATAAAAATGAACGAATTTATTCGAAATTCGTTCGTTCGAAATAAAAAATGAACGAATTTATTCGAAATTCGTTCGTTCGAAATAAAAATGAACGAATTTATTCGAAATTCGTTCGTTCGAAATAAAAAATGAACGAATTTATTCGAAATTCGTTCGTTCGAAATAAAAATGAACGAATTTATTCGAAATTCGTTCGTTCGAAATAAAAATGAACGAATTTATTCGAAATTCGTTCGTTCGAAAATAAAATGAACGAATTTATTCGAAATTCGTTCGTTCGAAATAAAAAATGAACGAATTTATTCGAAATTCGTTCGTTCAAAAATAAAATGAACGAATTTATTCGAAATTCGTTCGTTCGAAATAAAATGAACGAATTTATTCGAAATTCGTTCGTTCGAAATAAAAATGAACGAATTTATTCGAAATTCGTTCGTTTGAAATAAAAATGAACGAATTTATTCGAAATTCGTTCGTTCGAAATAAAAATGAACGAATTTATTCGAAATTCGTTCGTTCGAAATAAAAAATGAACGAATTTATTCGAAATTCGTTCGTTTGAAATAAAAAATGAACGAATTTATTCGAAATTCGTTCGTTCGAAATAAAATGAACGAATTTATTCGAAATTCGTTCGTTCGAAATAAAAATGAACGAATTTATTCGAAATTCGTTCGTTCGAAATAAAAATGAACGAATTTATTCGAAATTCGTTCGTTCGAAATAAAAATGAACGAATTTATTCGAAATTCGTTCGTTCGAAATAAAAAATGAACGAATTCATTCGAAATTCGTTCGTTCCAAATAAAAAATGAACGAATTTATTCGAAATTCGTTCGTTCGAAATAAAAAATGAACGAATTTATTCGAAATTCGTTCGTTCCAAATAAAACATGAACGAATTTATTCGAAATTCGTTCGTTCGAAATAAAAAATGAACGAATTTATTCGAAATTCGTTCCTTCGAAATAAAAAATGAACGAATTTATTCGAAATTCGTTCGTTCCAAATAAAACATGAACGAATTTATTCGAAATTCGTTCGTTCGAAATAAGAAATGAACGAATTTATTCGAAATTCGTTCGTTCGAAATAAAAAATGAACGAATTTATTCGAAATTCGTTCGTTCGAAATAAGCAATGAACGAATTTATTCGAAATTCGTTCGTTCGAAATAAAAATGAACGAATTTATTCGAAATTCGTTCGTTCGAAATAAAAAATGAACGAATTTATTCGAAATTCGTTCGTTCGAAATAAAAATGAACGAATTTATTCGAAATTCGTTCGTTCGAAATAAAAATGAACGAATTTATTCGAAATTCGTTCGTTCGAAATAAAAATGAACGAATTTATTCGAAATTCGTTCGTTCGAAATAAAAATGAACGAATTTATTCGAAATTCGTTCGTTCGAAATAAAATGAACGAATTTATTCGAAATTCGTTCGTTCGAAATAAAAATGAACGAATTTATTCGAAATTCGTTCGTTCGAAATAAAAATGAACGAATTTATTCGAAATTCGTTCGTTCGAAATAAAAAATGAACGAATTTATTCGAAATTCGTTCGTTCGAAATAAAAAATGAACGAATTTATTCGAAATTCGTTCGTTCGAAATAAAAAATGAACGAATTTATTCGAAATTCGTTCGTTCGAAATAAAAATGAACGAATTTATTGGAAATTCGTTCGTTTGAAATAAAAATGAACGAATTTATTCGAAATTCGTTCGTTCGAAATAAAATGAACGAATTTATTCGAAATTCGTTCGTTCGAAATAAAAAATGAACGAATTTATTCGAAATTCGTTCGTTCGAAATAAAATGAACGAATTTATTCGAAATTCGTTCGTTCGAAATAAAAATGAACGAATTTATTCGAAATTCGTTCGTTCGAAATAAAAATGAACGAATTTATTCGAAATTCGTTCGTTCGAAATAAAAATGAACGAATTTATTCGAAATTCGTTCGTTCGAAATAAAAATGAACGAATTTATTCGAAATTCGTTCGTTCGAAATAAAAAATGAACGAATTTATTCGAAATTCGTTCGTTCGAAATAAAAATGAACGAATTTATTCGAAATTCGTTCGTTCGAAATAAAAAATGAACGAATTTATTCGAAATTCGTTCGTTCGAAATAAAATGAACGAATTTATTCGAAATTCGTTCGTTCGAAATAAAAAATGAACGAATTTATTCGAAA
This sequence comes from Aplectana chamaeleonis, assembly GCA_029168955.1. Lineage (NCBI taxonomy): Eukaryota > Metazoa > Nematoda > Chromadorea > Rhabditida > Cosmocercidae > Aplectana > Aplectana chamaeleonis. The sequence continues at coordinate 696,978 of JAPDOI010000176.1, forward strand.
TTCGTTCGTTCGAAATAAAAATGAACGAATTTATTCGAAATTCGTTCGTTCGAAATAAAAATGAACGAATTTATTCGAAATTCGTTCGTTTGAAATAAAAATGAACGAATTTATTCGAAATTCGTTCGTTCGAAATAAAAAATGAACGAATTTATTCGAAATTCGTTCGTTCGAAATAAAAATGAACGAATTTATTCGAAATTCGTTCGTTCGAAATAAAAATGAACGAATTTATTCGAAATTCGTTCGTTCGAAATAAAAATGAACGAATTTATTCGAAATTCGTTCGTTCGAAAATAAAATGAACGAATTTATTCGAAATTCGTTCGTTCGAAATAAAAATGAACGAATTTATTCGAAATTCGTTCGTTCGAAATAAAAATGAACGAATTTATTCGAAATTCGTTCGTTCGAAATAAAAAATGAACGAATTTATTCGAAATTCGTTCGTTCGAAATAAAAATGAACGAATTTATTCGAAATTCGTTCGTTCGAAATAAAAAATGAACGAATTTATTCGAAATTCGTTCGTTCGAAATAAAAATGAACGAATTTATTCGAAATTCGTTCGTTCGAAATAAAAAATGAACGAATTTATTCGAAATTCGTTCGTTCGAAATAAAAATGAACGAATTTATTCGAAATTCGTTCGTTTGAAATAAAAATGAACGAATTTATTCGAAATTCGTTCGTTCGAAATAAAAATGAACGAATTTATTCGAAATTCGTTCGTTCGAAATAAAAATGAACGAATTTATTCGAAATTCGTTCGTTCGAAATAAAATGAACGAATTTATTCGAAATTCGTTCGTTCGAAATAAAATGAACGAATTTATTCGAAATTCGTTCGTTCGAAATAAAAATGAACGAATTTATTCGAAATTCGTTCGTTCGAAATAAAAATGAACGAATTTATTCGAAATTCGTTCGTTCGAAATAAAAAATGAACGAATTTATTCGAAATTCGTTCGTTCGAAATAAAAATGAACGAATTTATTCGAAATTCGTTCGTTCGAAATAAAAATGAACGAATTTATTCGAAATTCGTTCGTTCGAAATAAAAAATGAACGAATTTATTCGAAATTCGTTCGTTCGAAATAAAAAATGAACGAATTTATTCGAAATTCGTTCGTTCCAAATAAAAATGAAAGAATTTATTGGAAATTCGGTCTTTCGAAATAAAAAAGAACGAATTTATTCGAAATTCGTTCGTTCGAAATAAAAAATGAACGAATTTATTCGAAATTCGTTCGTTCACAATAAAAATGAACGAATTTATTCGGAATTCGTTCGTTCGAAATAAAAAATGAACGAATTTATTCGAAATTCGTTCGTTCGAAATAAGAAATGAACGAATTCATTCGGAATTCGTTCGTTCGAAATAAAAAATGAACGAATTTATTCGAAATTCGTTCGTTCACAATAAAAATGAACGAATTTATTCGAAATTCGTTCGTTCGAAATAAAAAATGAACGAATTTATTCGGAATTCGTTCGTTCGAAATAAAAAATGAACGAATTTATTCGAAATTCGTTCGTTTGAAATAAAAAATGAACGAATTTATTCGAAATTCGTTCGTTCGAAATAAAAAAAAGTGAACGAATTTATTCGAAATTCGTTCGTTTGAAATAAAAATGAACGAATTTATTCGAAATTCGTTCGTTCAAAAAAAAATGAACGAATTTATTCGAAATTCGTTCGTTCGAAATAAAAATGAACGAATTTATTGGAAATTCGTTCGTTCGAAATAAAAAATGAACGAATTTATTCGAAATTCGTTCGTTCGAAATAAAAAATGAACGAATTTATTCGAAATTCGTTCGTTCGAAATAAAAATGAACGAATTTATTCGAAATTCGTTCGTTAGAAATAAAAAATGAACGAATTTTATTCGAAATTCGTTCGTTCGAAATAAAAAATGAACGAATTTATTCGAAATACGTTCGTTCGAAATAAAAAATGAACGAATTTATTCGAAATTCGTTCGTTTGAAATAAAAAATGAACGAATTTATTCGAAATTCGTTCGTTCGGAATGAAAAATGAACGAATTTATTCGAAATTCGTTCGTTCGGAATAAAAATGAACGAATTTATTCGAAATTCGTTCGTTCGAAATAAAAAATGAACGAATTTATTCGAAATTCGTTCGTTCGAAATAAAAATGAACGAATTTATTCGAAATTCGTTCGTTCGAAATAAAAAATGAACGAATTTATTCGAAATTCGTTCGTTTGAAATAAAAAATGATTGAATTTATTCGAAATTCGTTCGTTCGAAATAAAAAATGAACGAATTTATTCGAAATTCGTTCGTTCGAAATAAAAAATGAACGAATTTATTCGAAATTCGTTCGTTCGAAATAAAAAATGAACGAATTTATTCGAAATTCGTTCGTTCGAAATAAAAAATGAACGAATTTATTCGAAATTCGTTCGTTCGAAATAAAAAATGAACGAATTTATTCGAAATTCGTTCGTTCGAAATAAAAAATGAACGAATTTATTCGAAATTCGTTCGTTCGAAATAAAAAATGAACGAATTTATTCGAAATTCGTTCGTTCGAAAAAAATGAACGAATTTACTCGAAATTCGTTCGTTCGGAATAAAAAACGAACGAATTTATTCGAAATTCGTTCGTTCGAAATAAAAAATGAACGAATTTATTCGAAATTCGTTCGTTCGAAATAAAAATGAACGAATTTATTCGAAATTCGTTCGTTCGAAATGAAAATGAACGAATTTATTCGAAATTCGTTCGTTCGAAATAAAATGAACGAATTTATTCGAAATTCGTTCGTTCGAAATAAAAATGAACGAATTTATTCGAAATTCGTTCGTTCGAAATAAAATGAACGAATTTATTCGAAATTCGTTCGTTCGAAATAAAAAATGAACGAATTTATTCGAAATTCGTTCGTTTGAAATAAAAAATGAACGAATTTATTCGAAATTCGTTCGTTCGAAATAAAAATGAACGAATTTATTCGAAATTCGTTCGTTTGAAATAAAAATGAACGAATTTATTCGAAATTCGTTCGTTCGAAATAAAAAATGAACGAATTTATTCGAAATTCGTTCGTTCGAAATAAAAATGAACGAATTTATTCGAAATTCGTTCGTTCGAAATAAAATGAACGAATTTATTCGAAATTCGTTCGTTCGAAATAAAATGAACGAATTTATTCGAAATTCGTTCGTTCGAAATAAAAATGAACGAATTTATTCGAAATTCGTTCGTTCGAAATAAAAATGAACGAATTTATTCGAAATTCGTTCGTTCGAAATAAAAAATGAACGAATTTATTCGAAATTCGTTCGTTCGAAATAAAAATGAACGAATTTATTCGAAATTCGTTCGTTCGAAATAAAAATGAACGAATTTATTCGAAATTCGTTCGTTCGAAATAAAAATGAACGAATTTATTCGAAATTCGTTCGTTCGAAATAAAAAATGAACGAATTTATTCGAAATTCGTTCGTTCGAAATAAAAAATGAACGAATTTATTCGAAATTCGTTCGTTCGAAATAAAAATGAACGAATTTATTCGAAATTCGTTCGTTCGAAATAAAAAATGAACGAATTTATTCGAAATTCGTTCGTTCGAAATAAAAATGAACGAATTTATTCGAAATTCGTTCGTTCGAAATAAAAATGAACGAATTTATTCGAAATTCGTTCGTTCGAAATAAAAATGAACGAATTTATTCGAAATTCGTTCGTTCGAAATAAAAAATGAACGAATTTATTCGAAATTCGTTCGTTCGAAATAAAAATGAACGAATTTATTCGAAATTCGTTCGTTCGAAATAAAAATGAACGAATTTATTCGAAATTCGTTCGTTCGAAATAAAAATGAACGAATTTATTCGAAATTCGTTCGTTCGAAATAAAAATGAACGAATTTATTCGAAATTCGTTCGTTCGAAAATAAAAATGAACGAATTTATTCGAAATTCGTTCGTTTGAAATAAAAATGAACGAATTTATTCGAAATTCGTTCGTTCGAAATAAAAAATGAACGAATTTATTCGAAATTCGTTCGTTCGAAATAAAAATGAACGAATTTATTCGAAATTCGTTCGTTCGAAATAAAAAATGAACGAATTTATTCGAAATTCGTTCGTTCGAAATAAAAATGAACGAATTTATTCGAAATTCGTTCGTTCGAAATAAAAATGAACGAATTTATTCGAAATTCGTTCGTTCGAAATAAAAATGAACGAATTTATTCGAAATTCGTTCGTTCGAAATAAAAAATGAACGAATTTATTCGAAATTCGTTCGTTCGAAATAAAAAATGAACGAATTTATTCGAAATTCGTTCGTTTGAAATAAAAATGAACGAATTTATTCGAAATTCGTTCGTTCGAAATAAAAATGAACGAATTTATTCGAAATTCGTTCGTTCGAAATAAAAAATGAACGAATTTATTCGAAATTCGTTCGTTCGAAATAAAAATGAACGAATTTATTCGAAATTCGTTCGTTCGAAATAAAAAATGAACGAATTTATTCGAAATTCGTTCGTTCGAAATAAAATGAACGAATTTATTCGAAATTCGTTCGTTCGAAATTAAAAATGAACGAATTTATTCGAAATTCGTTCGTTCGAAATAAAAAATGAACGAATTTATTCGAAATTCGTTCGTTCGAAATAAAAAATGAACGAATTTATTCGAAATTCGTTCGTTCGAAATAAAAATGAACGAATTTATTCGAAATTCGTTCGTTTGAAATAAAAATGAACGAATTTATTCGAAATTCGTTCGTTCGAAATAAAAAATGAACGAATTTATTCGAAATTCGTTCGTTCGAAATAAAAATGAACGAATTTATTGGAAATTCGTTCGTTCGAAATAAAAAATGAACGAATTTATTCGAAATTTGTTCGTTTGAAATAAAAATGAACGAATTTATTCGAAATTCGTTCGTTCGAAATAAAAATGAACGAATTTATTCGAAATTCGTTCGTTCGAAATAAAAATGAACGAATTTATTCGAAATTCGTTCGTTCGAAATAAAAAATGAACGAATTTATTCGAAATTCGTTCGTTCGAAATAAAAATGAACGAATTTATTCGAAATTCGTTCGTTCGAAATAAAAAATGAACGAATTTATTCGAAATTCGTTCGTTCGAAATAAAAATGAACGAATTTATTCGAAATTCGTTCGTTCGAAATAAAAAATGAACGAATTTATTCGAAATTCGTTCGTTCGAAATAAAATGAACGAATTTATTCGAAATTCGTTCGTTCGAAATAAAAAATGAACGAATTTATTCGAAATTCGTTCGTTCGAAATAAAAATGAACGAATTTATTCGAAATTCGTTCGTTCGAAATAAAAATGAACGAATTTATTCGAAATTCGTTCGTTCGAAATAAAAATGAACGAATTTATTCGAAATTCGTTCGTTCGAAATAAAAAATGAACGAATTTATTCGAAATTCGTTCGTTCGAAATAAAAATGAACGAATTTATTCGAAATTCGTTCGTTCGAAATAAAAATGAACGAATTTATTCGAAATTCGTTCGTTCGAAATAAAAAATGAACGAATTTATTCGAAATTCGTTCGTTTGAAATAAAAATGAACGAATTTATTCGAAATTCGTTCGTTCGAAATAAAAAATGAACGAATTTATTCGAAATTCGTTCGTTCGAAATAAAAATGAACGAATTTATTCGAAATTCGTTCGTTCGAAATAAAAATGAACGAATTTATTCGAAATTCGTTCGTTCGAAATAAAAATGAACGAATTTATTCGAAATTCGTTCGTTTGAAATAAAATGAACGAATTTATTCGAAATTCGTTCGTTCGAAATAAAAATGAACGAATTTATTCGAAATTCGTTCGTTTGAAATAAAAATGAACGAATTTATTCGAAATTCGTTCGTTCGAAATAAAATGAACGAATTTATTCGAAATTCGTTCGTTCGAAATAAAAATGAACGAATTTATTCGAAATTCGTTCGTTCGAAATAAAAAATGAACGAATTTATTCGAAATTCGTTCGTTCGAAATAAAAAATGAACGAATTTATTCGAAATTCGTTCGTTCGAAATAAAAATGAACGAATTTATTCGAAATTCGTTCGTTCGAAATAAAAATGAACGAATTTATTCGAAATTCGCTCGTTCGAAATAAAAATGAACGAATTTATTCGAAATTCGTTCGTTCGAAATAAAAAATGAACGAATTTATTCGAAATTCGTTCGTTCGAAATAAAAATGAACGAATTTATTCCAAATTCGTTCGTTCGAAATAAAAAATGAACGAATTTATTCGAAATTCGTTCGTTCGAAATAAAAATGAACGAATTTATTCGAAATCCGTTCGTTCGAAATAAAAAATGAACGAATTTATTCGAAATTCGTTCGTTCGAAATAAAAATGAACGAATTTATTCGAAATTCGTTCGTTCGAAATAAAAATGAACGAATTTATTCGAAATTCGTTCGTTTGAAATAAAAATGAACGAATTTATTCGAAATTCGTTCGTTCGAAATAAAAATGAACGAATTTATTCGAAATTCGTTCGTTCGAAATAAAAATGAACGAATTTATTCGAAATTCGTTCGTTCGAAATAAAAATGAACGAATTTATTCGAAATTCGTTCGTTCGAAATAAAAATGAACGAATTTATTCGAAATTCGTTCGTTTGAAATAAAAATGAACGAATTTATTCGAAATTCGTTCGTTCGAAATAAAAAATGAACGAATTTATTCGAAATTCGTTCGTTCGAAATAAAAATGAACGAATTTATTCGAAATTCGTTCGTTCGAAATAAAAATGAACGAATTTATTCGAAATTCGTTCGTTCGAAATAAAAATGAACGAATTTATTCGAAATTCGTTCGTTCGAAATAAAAAATGAACGAATTTATTCGAAATTCGTTCGTTTGAAATAAAAATGAACGAATTTATTCGAAATTCGTTCGTTCGAAATAAAAATGAACGAATTTATTCGAAATTCGTTCGTTCGAAATAAAAAATGAACGAATTTATTCGAAATTCGTTCGTTCGAAATAAAAATGAACGAATTTATTCGAAATTCGTTCGTTCGAAATAAAAATGAACGAATTTATTCGAAATTCGTTCGTTCGAAATAAAAATGAACGAATTTATTCGAAATTCGTTCGTTCGAAATAAAAATGAACGAATTTATTCGAAATTCGTTCGTTCGAAATAAAAATGAACGAATTTATTCGAAATTCGTTCGTTCGAAATAAAAATGAACGAATTTATTCGAAATTCGTTCGTTCGAAATAAAAATGAACGAATTTATTCGAAATTCGTTCGTTCGAAATAAAAATGAACGAATTTATTCGAAATTCGTTCGTTTGAAATAAAAAATGAACGAATTTATTCGAAATTCGTTCGTTCGAAATAAAAAATGAACGAATTTATTCGAAATTCGTTCGTTTGAAATAAAAATGAACGAATTTATTCGAAATTCGTTCGTTCGAAATAAAAATGAACGAATTTATTCGAAATTCGTTCGTTCGAAATAAAAAATGAACGAATTTATTCGAAATTCGTTCGTTCGAAATAAAATGAACGAATTTATTCGAAATTCGTTCGTTTGAAATAAAAATGAACGAATTTATTCGAAATTCGTTCGTTCGAAATAAAAATGAACGAATTTATTCGAAATTCGTTCGTTTGAAATAAAAATGAACGAATTTATTCGAAATTCGTTCGTTCGAAATAAAAATGAACGAATTTATTCGAAATTCGTTCGTTCGAAATAAAAATGAACGAATTTATTCGAAATTCGTTCGTTCGAAATAAAAAATGAACGAATTTATTCGAAATTCGTTCGTTCGAAATAAAATGAACGAATTTATTCGAAATTCGTTCGTTCGAAATAAAAATGAACGAATTTATTCGAAATTCGTTCGTTTGAAATAAAAATGAACGAATTTATTCGAAATTCGTTCGTTCGAAATAAAAAATGAACGAATTTATTCGAAATTCGTTCGTTCGAAATAAAAATGAACGAATTTATTCGAAATTCGTTCGTTCGAAATAAAAAAGGAACGAATTTATTCGAAATTCGTTCGTTCGAAATAAAAAAGAACGAATTTATTCGAAATTCGTTCGTTCGAAATAAAAATGAACGAATTTATTCGAAATTCGTTCGTTCGAAATGAAAAAAGAACGAATTTATTCGAAATTCGTTCGTTCGAAATTAAAATGAACGAATTTATTCGAAATTCGTTCGTTCGAAATAAAAATGAACGAATTTATTCGAAATTCGTTCGTTCGAAATAAAAAATGAACGAATTTATTCGAAATTCGTTCGTTCGAAATAAAAATGAACGAATTTATTCGAAATCCGTTCGTTCGAAATAAAAAATGAACGAATTTATTCGAAATTCGTTCGTTCGAAATAAAAATGAACGAATTTATTCGAAATTCGTTCGTTCGAAATAAAAAATGAACGAATTTATTCGAAATTCGTTCGTTCGAAATAAAAAATGAACGAATTTATTCGAAATTCGTTCGTTCGAAATAAAAAATGAACGAATTTATTCGAAATTCGTTCGTTCGAAATAAAAAATGAACGAATTTATTCGAAATTCGTTCGTTCGAAATAAAAAATGAACGAATTTATTCGAAATTCGTTCGTTCGAAATAAAAAATGAACGAATTTATTCGAAATTCGTTCGTTTGAAATAAAAATGAACGAATTTATTCGAAATTCGTTCGTTCGAAATAAAAATGAACGAATTTATTCGAAATTCGTTCGTTCGAAATAAAAATGAACGAATTTATTCGAAATTCGTTCGTTCGAAATAAAAAATGAACGAATTTATTCGAAATTCGTTCGTTCGAAATAAAAAATGAACGAATTTATTCGAAATTCGTTCGTTCGAAATAAAAAATGAACGAATTTATTGGAAATTCGTTCGTTTGAAATAAAAAATGATTGAATTTATTCGAAATTCGTTCGTTCGAAATAAAAAATGAACGAATTTATTCGAAATTCGTTCGTTTGAAATAAAAAATGAACGAATTTATTGGAAATTCGTTCGTTCGAAATAAAAAATGAACGAATTTATTCGAAATTCGTTCGTTTGAAATAAAAAATGAACGAATTTATTCGAAACTCGTTCGTTCGAAATAAAAAATGAACGAATTTATTCGAAATTCGTTCGTTCGAAATAAAAAATGAACGAATTTATTCGAAATTCGTTCGTTCGAAATAAAAATGAACGAATTTATTCGAAATTCGTTCGTTCGAAATAAAAATGAACGAATTTATTCGAAATTCGTTCGTTCGAAATAAAAATGAACGAATTTATTCGAAATTCGTTCGTTTGAAATAAAAATGAACGAATTTATTCGAAATTCGTTCGTTCGAAATAAAAAATGAACGAATTTATGCGAAATTCGTTCGTTCGAAATAAAAAATGAACGAATTTATTGGAAATTCGTTCGTTCGAAATAAAAAATGAACGAATTTATTCGAAATTCGTTCGTTTGAAATAAAAAATGAACGAATTTATTCGAAATTCGTTCGTTCGAAATAAAAATGAACGAATTTATTCGAAATTCGTTCGTTTGAAATAAAAAATGAACGAATTTATTCGAAATTCGTTCGTTCGAAATAAAAATGAACGAATTTATTCGAAATTCGTTCGTTTGAAATAAAAATGAACGAATTTATTCGAAATTCGTTCGTTCGAAATAAAAATGAACGAATTTATTCGAAATTCGTTCGTTCGAATTAAAAAATGAACGAATTTATTCGAAATTCGTTCGTTCGAAATAAAAAATGAACGAATTTATTCGAAATTCGTTCGTTCGAAATAAAAAGAGAACGAATTTATTCGAAATTCGTTCGTTCGAAATAAAAATGAACGAATTTATTCGAAATTCCTTCGGTCGAAATAAAAATGAACGAATTTATTCGAAGTTCTTTCGTTCGAAATAAAAAATGAACGAATTTATTCGAAATTCGTTCGTTCGAAATAAAAAAATGCACGAATTTATTCGAAATTCGTTCGTTCGAAATAAAAATGAACGAATTTATTCGAAATTCGTTCGTTCGAAATAAAAATGAACGAATTTATTCGAAATTCGTTCGTTCGAAATAAAAATGAACGAATTTATTCGAAATTCGTTCGTTCGAAATAAAAATGAACGAATTTATTCGAAATTCGTTCGTTCGAAATAAAAATGAACGAATTTATTCGAAATTCGTTCGTTCGAAATAAAAAATGAACGAATTTATTCGAAATTCGTTCGTTCGAAATAAAAATGAACGAATTTATTCGAAATTCGTTCGTTCGAAATAAAAATGAACGAATTTATTCGAAATTCGTTCGTTCGAAATAAAAAATGAACGAATTTATTCGAAATTCGTTCGTTCGAAATAAAAAATGAACGAATTTATTCGAAATTCGTTCGTTCGAAATAAAAAATGAACGAATTTATTCGAAATTCGTTCGTTCGAAATAAAAATGAACGAATTTATTCGAAATTCGTTCGTTCGAAATAAAAAATGAACGAATTTATTCGAAAATCGTTCGTTCGAAATAAAAATGAACGAATTTATTCGAAATTCGTTCGTTCGAAATAAAAATGAACGAATTTATTCGAAATTCGTTTGTTCCAAATAAAAAATGAACGAATTTATTCGAAATTCGTTCGTTTGAAATAAGAAATGAAAGAATTTATTCGAAATTCGTTTGTTCCAAATAAAAAATGAACGAAATTATTCGAAATTCGTTCGTTTGAAATAAAAATGAACGAATTTATTCGAAATTCGTTCGTTCGAAATAAAAATGAACGAATTTATTCGAAATTCGTTCGTTCGAAATAAAAATGAACGAATTTATTCGAAATTCGTTCGTTCGAAATAAAAATGAACGAATTTATTCGAAATTCGTTCGTTCGAAATAAAAATGAACGAATTTATTCGAAATTCGTTCGTTCGAAATAAAAATGAACGAATTTATTCGAAATTCGTTCGTTCGAAATAAAAATGAACGAATTTATTCGAAATTCGTTCGTTCGAAATAAAAAATGAACGAATTTATTCGAAATTCGTTCGTTCGAAATAAAAATGAACGAATTTATTCGAAATTCGTTCGTTTGAAATAAAAATGAACGAATTTATTCGAAATTCGTTCGTTCGAAATAAAAATGAACGAATTTATTCGAAATTCGTTCGTTTGAAATAAAAATGAACGAATTTATTCGAAATTCGTTCGTTCGAAATAAAAATGAACGAATTTATTCGAAATTCGTTCGTTTGAAATAAAAATGAACGAATTTATTCGAAATTCGTTCGTTCGAAATAAAAAATGAACGAATTTATTCGAAATTCGTTCGTTCGAAATAAAAAATGAACGAATTTATTCGAAATTCGTTCGTTCGAAATAAAAATGAACGAATTTATTCGAAATTCGTTCGTTCGAAATAAAAATGAACGAATTTATTCGAAATTCGTTCGTTCGAAATAAAAATGAACGAATTTATTCGAAATTCGTTCGTTCGAAATAAAAAATGAACGAATTTATTCGAAATTCGTTCGTTCGAAATAAAATGAACGAATTTATTCGAAATTCGTTCGTTTGAAATAAAAATGAACGAATTTATTCGAAATTCGTTCGTTCGAAATAAAAAATGAACGAATTTATTCGAAATTCGTTCGTTTGAAATAAAAATGAACGAATTTATTCGAAATTCGTTCGTTCGAAATAAAAAATGAACGAATTTATTCGAAATTCGTTCGTTTGAAATAAAAATGAACGAATTTATTCGAAATTCGTTCGTTCGAAATAAAAATGAACGAATTTATTCGAAATTCGTTCGTTTGAAATAAAAAATGAACGAATTTATTCGAAATTCGTTCGTTCGAAATAAAAATGAACGAATTTATTCGAAATTCGTTCGTTCGAAATAAAAATGAACGAATTTATTCGAAATTCGTTCGTTCGAAATAAAAAATGAACGAATTTATTCGAAATTCGTTCGTTTGAAATAAAAATGAACGAATTTATTCGAAATTCGTTCGTTTCGAAATAAAAAATGAACGAATTTATTCGAAATTCGTTCGTTCGAAATAAAAATGAACGAATTTATTCGAAATTCGTTCGTTTGAAATAAAAAAATGAACGAATTTATTCGAAATTCGTTCGTTCGAAATAAAAAATGAACGAATTTATTCGAAATTGGTTCGTTCGAAATAAAAATGAACGAATTTATTCGAAATTCGTTCGTTCGAAATAAAAAATGAACGAATTTATTCGAAATTCGTTCGTTCGAAATAAAAAATGAACGAATTTATTCGAAATTCGTTCGTTTGAAATAAAAAATGAACGAATTTATTCGAAATTCGTTCGTTCGAAATAAGAAATGAACGAATTTATTCGAAATTCGTTCGTTTGAAATAAAAAATGAACGAATTTATTCGAAATTCGTTCGTTCGAAATAAAATGAACGAATTTATTCGAAATTCGTTCGTTCGAAATAAAAATGAACGAATTTATTCGAAATTCGTTCGTTCGAAATAAAAATGAACGAATTTATTCGAAATTCGTTCGTTTGAAATAAAAATGAACGAATTTATTCGAAATTCGTTCGTTCGAAATAAAAATGAACGAATTTATTCGAAATTCGTTCGTTTGAAATAAAAATGAACGAATTTATTCGAAATTCGTTCGTTCGAAATAAAAAATGAACGAATTTATTCGAAATTCGTTCGTTTGAAATAAAAATGAACGAATTTATTCGAAATTCGTTCGTTCGAAATAAAAATGAACGAATTTATTCGAAATTCGTTCGTTTGAAATAAAAATGAACGAATTTATTCGAAATTCGTTCGTTCGAAATAAAAATGAACGAATTTATTCGAAATTCGTTCGTTTGAAATAAAAATGAACGAATTTATTCGAAATTCGTTCGTTCGAAATAAAAAATGAACGAATTTATTCGAAATTCGTTCGTTCGAAATAAAAATGAACGAATTTATTCGAAATTCGTTCGTTCGAAATAAAAAATGAACGAATTTATTCGAAATTCGTTCGTTTGAAATAAAAATGAACGAATTTATTCGAAATTCGTTCGTTCGAAGTAAAAAATGAACGAATTTATTCGAAATTCGTTCGTTTGAAATAAAAAATGAACGAATTTATTCGAAATTCGTTCGTTCGAAGTAAAAAATGAACGAATTTATTCGAAATTCGTTCGTTTGAAATAAAAAATGAATGAATTTATTGGAAATTTATTCGAAATTCGTTCGTTCGAAGTAAAAAATGAACGAATTTATTCGAAATTCGTTCGTTTGAAATTAAAAATGAATGAATTTATTGGAAATTTATTCGAAATTCGTTCGTTCGAAATAAAAAAATGAACGAATTTATTCGAAATTCGTTCGTTCGAAGTAAAAAATGAACGAATTTATTCGAAATTCGTTCGTTTGAAATAAAAAATGAACGAATTTATTCGAAATTCGTTCGTTCGAAATAAAAAATGAACGAATTTATTCGAAATTCGTTCGTTCGAAATAAAAAATGAACGAATTTATTCGAAATTCGTTCGTTCGAAATAAAAATGAACGAATTTATTGGAAATTCGTTCGTTCGAAATAAAAAATGAACGAATTTATTCGAAATTCGTTCGTTTGAAATAAAAAAAATGAACGAATTTATTCGAAATTCGTTCGTTCGAAATAAAAATGAACGAATTTATTCGAAATTCGTTCGTTTGAAATAAAAATGAACGAATTTATTCGAAATTCGTTCGTTCGAAATAAAAAATGAACGAATTTATTCGAAATTCGTTCGTTCGAAATAAAAATGAACGAATTTATTCGAAATTCGTTCGTTCGAAATAAAAATGAACGAATTTATTCGAAATTCGTTCGTTTGAAATAAAAATGAACGAATTTATTCGAAATTCGTTCGTTCGAAATAAAAATGAACGAATTTATTCGAAATTCGTTCGTTTGAAATAAAAAATGAACGAATTTATTCGAAATTCGTTCGTTCGAAATAAAAATGAACGAATTTATTCGAAATTCGTTCGTTTGAAATAAAAATGAACGAATTTATTCGAAATTCGTTCGTTCGAAATAAAAATGAACGAATTTATTCGAAATTCGTTCGTTCGAAATAAAAATGAACGAATTTATTCGAAATTCGTTCGTTCGAAATAAAAATGAACGAATTTATTCGAAATTCGTTCGTTTGAAATAAAATGAACGAATTTATTCGAAATTCGTTCGTTCGAAATAAAAATGAACGAATTTATTCGAAATTCGTTCGTTCGAAATAAAAATGAACGAATTTATTCGAAATTCGTTCGTTCGAAATAAAATGAACGAATTTATTCGAAATTCGTTCGTTCGAAATAAAAAATGAACGAATTTATTCGAAATTCGTTCGTTCGAAATAAAAATGAACGAATTTATTCGAAATTCGTTCGTTTGAAATAAAATGAACGAATTTATTCGAAATTCGTTCGTTCGAAATAAAAATGAACGAATTTATTCGAAATTCGTTCGTTCGAAATAAAAATGAACGAATTTATTCGAAATTCGTTCGTTCGAAATAAAAAATGAACGAATTTATTCGAAATTCGTTCGTTCGAAATAAAAAAATGAACGAATTTATTCGAAATTCGTTCGTTCGAAGTAAAAAATGAACGAATTTATTCGAAATTCGTTCGTTTGAAATAAAAAATGAACGAATTTATTCGAAATTCGTTCGTTCGAAATAAAAAATGAACGAATTTATTCGAAATTCGTTCGTTTGAAATAAAAATGAACGAATTTATTCGAAATTCGTTCGTTCGAAATAAAAATGAACGAATTTATTCGAAATTCGTTCGTTTGAAATAAAAAAATGAACGAATTTATTCGAAATTCGTTCGTTCGAAATAAAAATGAACGAATTTATTCGAAATTCGTTCGTTTGAAATAAAAATGAACGAATTTATTCGAAATTCGTTCGTTCGAAATAAAAATGAACGAATTTATTCGAAATTCGTTCGTTTGAAATAAAAAATGAACGAATTTATTCGAAATTCGTTCGTTCGAAATAAAAATGAACGAATTTATTCGAAATTCGTTCGTTCGAAATAAAAATGAACGAATTTATTCGAAATTCGTTCGTTCGAAATAAAAATGAACGAATTTATTCGAAATTCGTTCGTTTGAAATAAAAAATGAACGAATTTATTCGAAATTCGTTCGTTCGAAATAAAAATGAACGAATTTATTCGAAATTCGTTCGTTTGAAATAAAAATGAACGAATTTATTCGAAATTCGTTCGTTCGAAATAAAATGAACGAATTTATTCGAAATTCGTTCGTTCGAAATAAAAATGAACGAATTTATTCGAAATTCGTTCGTTCGAAATAAAAATGAACGAATTTATTCGAAATTCGTTCGTTTGAAATAAAAATGAACGAATTTATTCGAAATTCGTTCGTTCGAAATAAAAATGAACGAATTTATTCGAAATTCGTTCGTTTGAAATAAAAATGAACGAATTTATTCGAAATTCGTTCGTTCGAAATAAAAATGAACGAATTTATTCGAAATTCGTTCGTTTGAAATAAAAAATGAACGAATTTATTCGAAATTCGTTCGTTTGAAATAAAAATGAACGAATTTATTCGAAATTCGTTCGTTCGAAATAAAATGAACGAATTTATTCGAAATTCGTTCGTTCGAAATAAAAATGAACGAATTTATTCGAAATTCGTTCGTTTGAAATAAAAATGAACGAATTTATTCGAAATTCGTTCGTTCGAAATAAAAAATGAACGAATTTATTCGAAATTCGTTCGTTTGAAATAAAAATGAACGAATTTATTCGAAATTCGTTCGTTCGAAATAAAAATGAACGAATTTATTCGAAATTCGTTCGTTTGAAATAAAAATGAACGAATTTATTCGAAATTCGTTCGTTCGAAATAAAAATGAACGAATTTATTCGAAATTCGTTCGTTTGAAATAAAAATGAACGAATTTATTCGAAATTCATTCGTTTGAAATAAAAAATAAACGAATTTATTCGAAATTCATTCGTTCGAAATAAAAAATGAGCGATTCTGTCCGAAATTCGTTCGTTCAAAATAAAAAATGAACGATTTTGCCCGAAATTCGTTCGTTTGAAATAAAAAATAAACGAATTTATTCGAAATTCGTTCGTTCGAAATAAAAAATGAACGATTTTATCCGAAATTACTCCGAAATTATCCGAAATTATCCGAAATACAGAACATGATAAAGCCAATCTGCTAGCTGACCACTTCATCAAATCTTTCCAAGAAGATAACGGCACAATTCCTCAAACTACTGTAGGCGTGACTGAACAAATGGAGAGTTTTCCGTGGTTTCACTCTAGTCAGATCTATGATCTTATTATGCATTGGCCTAAATCGTCTTCTCTCACACCTGATTTCCTTCCTCTATTTTTCATTCAAAAAGTGGCTCCTGCCATTTCCGGGCCTCTCGTACATTTTCAATCAATCAATGTTTGGTGAGGTACCGTCTCGATGGAAACACTCCTATGTAACTCCAATCTTGAAAAAGCAGCCAGCTTTTGATCCTAGTTATTATCGTCCTGTCAGTATAACTTCTCTTTTTTGCAGGATCTTTGAGAAAATTCTCAAAAAACACATAACTGACCACCTCTGGGGTAATAATTTAATTCCGCGAAATCAGCATGGTTTTGTTCCAGGACGCTCGGTTGAGACAAACCTAATAGAATCCTTGAATGACTGGACTGAAGCGTTGGACAATAAACATGAATGCGATGTAATCTACTTTGACTTCGCCAAAGCGTTTGATAGAGTTTCACACAGGAAACTCTTACATAAACTGCAAGTGTTCGGGCTCCATCCTATACTTCTCAATTGGATCGCTCAATATCTCAATGACAGGACATTTCAGGTCAGAGTAGGAAGCACCTATTCTGACGTGAAACCCATCTTGAGCGGAGTTCCACAGGGCGGGGTGCTGTCTCCTGTGCTTTTCAATATTTACACAGCTGATATTCCACAGATATTTTCCAGTGTAGGGTACAATGCCAAATTTATGCAGACGATTTGAAAATTTATAAAACAATATCAAAACCAGAGGATGAATCAAGTCTCCAACAAGCTGTAGATATGGTTGAGGGATGGTCCAGAACATGGCAACTGCCTTTGGCTCCACATAAAACCGTTTTCATGCGACTGAGTTCCTGTGCACCAAACGTGTTGCAGACACCTTCATATATGATTGCTCAGGCTCCCATTTCTTCTGTCAAGTCAGTAAAGGATCTTGGTTTCCATTACACCAATAGGCTGGATTTCTCCAGTCATATAAAGATCCGCTCCCATATGGCTATTACTAAAACCTACCACCTTTTCAAGTGTCTCTCAGTTAAGAATAAGGCTTTACTACTGCGAGCATACAAAACTTACATCCGACCGATTGTGGAATCAAACACAACAATTTTTTGCCCCACCATGAAAAAAGACATCTACATTGTAGAGAAAGTTCAGAATAATTTCACGCGCAAGCTGCTGGCAAGGGTCGGAGGTTTCTTATATTCGAAAATCCCAAGAGCATCGATTAGAAACCGGTACCTTGGGCTTTCGACCCTTGAATCTCGGCGCAGGGTATTTGACGCATGCATGGTTCACAAGTTGCTACATAACTCCGTAGTTATCGGAATTAACAACGTTTTCAAGACCGTTCTATCACGAACAAGGGGAAATCGTTGGAAAATTTCACTTGGACGGCCGAGAACAGGTTTGCGCGCGAGATGTTTCACCTATCGGGCTGGAAGTGCTTACCTCAAGCTCACAAAGAACATGTCAGTATCGATGACACAAGGCCAGTTCAAACGGCATGTTGAGAAATTATTACTCACTAGTGAAACGTCAAAGTAATTCGAAACCGATCCTATTTCCTCTCTCTTATATCTTGTCTTTTTTTTGTGTTTCATCAATTTGTAGAGTTCACAAAGTATTTCTGTATTAATCATCTCGGTTGTTGCGTTATCCTTATTCGACCATTGTTATCTAACGATTGCCTTAAGCGAACGTAATAAACATAAACATAAACAAACATAAAATTCGTTCGTTCGAAATAAACAAAAAATGAACGATTTTATCCGAAATTCGTTCGTTTGAAATAAAAAATAAACGAATTTATTCGAAATTCGTCCGTTCAAAATAAAAAATGAACGAATTTGTTCGAAATTCGTTCGTTCGAAATAAAAAATGAACGATTTTATCCGAAATTCGTTCGTTTGAAATAAAAAATAAACGAATTTATTCGAAATTCGTTCTTTCGAAATAAAAAAATGAACGATTTTATTCGAAATTCGTTCGTTCGAAATAAAAAATAAACGAATTTATTCGAAATTCGTTCGTTCGAAACAAAAAATGAACGATTTTATCCGAAATTCGTTCGTATGAAATAAAAAATAAACGAATTTATTCGAAATTCGTTCGTTCGAAACAAAAAATGAACGATTTTATCCGAAATTCGTTCGTTTGAAATAAAAATTAAACGAATTTATTCGAAATTCGTTCGTTCGAAATAAAAAAAATGAACGATTTTATTCGAAATTCGTTCGTTCGAAATAAAAAATAAACGAATTTATTCGAAATTCGTTCGTTCGAAATAAAAAATAAACGAATTTATTCGAAATTCGTTCGTTCGAAACAAAAAATGAACGATTTTATCCGAAATTCGTTCGTATGAAATAAAAAATGAACGATTTTATTCGAAATTCGTCCGTTCAAAATAAAAAATGAACGATTTTGCCCGAAATTCGTTTGTTTGAAATAAAAAATAAACGAATTTATTCGAAATTCGTTCGTTCGAAATAAAAAATAAACGAATTTATTCGAAATTCGTTCGTTCGAAATAAAAAATAAACGAATTTATTCGAAATTCGTTCGTTCGAAACAAAAAATGAACGATTTTATCCGAAATTCGTTCGTTTGAAATAAAAATTAAACGAATTTATTCGAAATTCGTTCGTTCGAAATAAAAAAATGAACGATTTTATTCGAAATTCGTCCGTTCAAAATAAAAAATGAACGATTTTGCCCGAAATTCGTTTGTTTGAAATAAAAAATAAACGAATTTATTCGAAATTCGTTCGTTCGAAATAAAAAATAAACGAATTTATTCGAAATTCGTTCGTTCGAAACAAAAAATGAACGATTTTATCCGAAATTCGTTCGTTTGAAATAAAAAATGAACGATTTTATCCGAAATTCGTTCGTTTGAAATAAAAAATAAACGAATTTATTCGAAATTCGTTCGTTCGAAATAAAAAAATGAGCGATTTTGTCCGAAATTCGTTCGTTTGAAATAAAAATTAAACGAATTTATTCGAAATTCGTTCGTTTGAAATAAAAAATAAACGAATTTATTCGAAATTCGTTCGTTCGAAATAAAAAATAAACGAATTTATTCGAAATTCGTTCGTTCGAAACAAAAAATGAACGATTTTATCCGAAATTCGTTCGTATGAAATAAAAAATAAACGAATTTATTCGAAATTCGTTCGTTCGAAATAAAAAATAAACGAATTTATTCGAAATTCGTCCGTTCAAAATAAAAAATGAACGATTTTATCCGAAATTCGTTCGTTTGAAATAAAAAATAAACGAATTTATTCGAAATTCGTTCGTTTGAAATAAAAAATAAACGAATTTATTCGAAATTCGTTCGTTTGAAATAAAAAATAAACGATTTTATTCGAAATTCGTTCGTTTGAAATAAAAAATAAACGATTTTATCCGAAATTCGTTCGTTCGAAATAAGAAAATGAACGATTTTATCCGAAATTCGTTCGTTTGAAATAAAAAATAAACGAATTTATTCGAAATTCGTTCGTTCGAAATAAAAAAATGAGCGATTTTGTCCGAAATTCGTTCGTTTGAAATAAAAAATAAACGAATTTATTCGAAATTCGTCCGTTCAAAATAAAAAATGAACGATTTTGCCCGAAATTCGTTTGTTTGAAATAAAAAATGAGCGATTTGATCCGAAATTCGTTCGTTTGAAATAAAAAATAAACGAATTTATTCGAAATTCGTTCGTTCGAAATAAAAAATGAGCGATTTTGTCCGAAATTCGTTCGTTTGAAATAAAAAATAAACGAATTTATTCAAAATTCGTCCGTTTAAAATAAAAAATGAACGATTTTGTCCGAAATTCGTTCGTTTGAAATAAAAAATAGACGAATTTATTCGAAATTCGTTCGTTCGAAATAAAAAATAAACGAATTTATTCGAAATTCGTTCGTTCGAAATAAAAAATGAACGATTTTGCCCGAAATTCGTTTGTTTGAAATAAAAAATGAGCGTTTTGATCCGAAATTCGTTCGGTTGAAATAAAAAATAAACGAATTTATTCGAAATTCGTTCGTTCGAAATAAAAAAAATGAGCGATTTTGTCCGAAATTCGTTCGTTTGAAATAAAAAATAAACGAATTTATTCAAAAATCGTCCGTTTAAAATAAAAAATGAACGATTTTGTCCGAAATTCGTTCGTTTGAAATAAAAAATAAACGAATTTATTCGAAATTCGTTCGTTCGAAATAAAAAATGAACGATTTTATCCGAAATTCGTTCGTTTGAAATAAAAAATAAACGAATTTATTCGAAATTCGTTCGTTCGAAATAAAAAAATGAACGATTTTATTCGAAATTCGTTCGTTCGAAATAAAAATTTATAAAAATCGAAATAAATGAAAATTAGAAAATCTATATCTTCAGAGTGGAAAATGAATTTTGGGAATTTCAGCTTCTGCATGAAGCTGACCAGTTCGGAACCTGGTAGAGTACCAACGACACATTTAAACCTCATGAATAGTCTCAAAACCAGAAAATTGAGAATTTTGAGTCTTCAGAGTGAAATTTGAATTTTCTAAATTTCAGCTTCTGAGTGAAGCTGATCACTTTCAACCTGGCACGCCCTCCACGACACATTCCAACCTGCTGAATGGTCTTACGAACAAAAATTAGAAAATTTATATCTTCAGAGTGGAAAATGAATTTTGGGAATTTCAGCTTCTGCATGAAGCTGACTAGTTCCGAACATGGTAGAATACCAACGACACATTTAAACCTCATGAATAGTCTCAAAACCAGAAAATTGAGAATTTTGAGTCTTCAGAGTGAAATTTGAATTTTCTAAATTTCAGCTTCTGAGTGAAGCTGACCAGTTCGGAACCTGGTAGAGTACAAACGACACATTTAAACCTCATGAATAGTCTCAAAACCAGAAAATTGAGAATTTTGAGTCTTCAGAGTGAAATTTGAATTTTCTAAATTTCAGCTTCTGAGTGAAGCTGATCACTTTCAACCTGGCACGCCCTCCACGACACATTCCAACCTGCTGAATGGTCTTACGAACAAAAATTAGAAAATTTATATCTTCAGAGTGGAAAATGAATTTTGGGAATTTCAGCTTCTGCATGAAGCTGACTAGTTCCGAACATGGTAGAATACCAACGACACATTTAAACCTCATGAATAGTCTCAAAACCAGAAAATTGAGAATTTTGAGTCTTCAGAGTGAAATTTGAATTTTCTAAATTTCAGCTTCTGAGTGAAGCTGATCACTTTCAACCTGGCACGCCCTCCACGACACATTCCAACCTGCTGAATGGTCTTACGAACAGAAATTAGAAAATTTATATCTTCAGAGTGGAAAATGAATTTTGGGAATTTCAGCTTCTGCATGAAGCTGACCAGTTCGGAACCTGGTAGAGTACAAACGACACATTTAAACCTCATGAATAGTCTCAAAACCAGAAAATTGAGAATTTTGAGTCTTCAGAGTGAAATTTGAATTTTCTAAATTTCAGCTTCTGAGTGAAGCTGATCACTTTCAACCTGGCACGCCCTCCACGACACATTCCAACCTGCTGAATGGTCTTACGAACAAAAATTAGAAAATTTATATCTTCAGAGTGGAAAATGAATTTTGGGAATTTCAGCTTCTGCATGAAGCTGACCAGTTCGGAACATGGTAGAATACCAACGACACATTTAAACCTCATGAATAGTCTCAAAACCAGAAAATTGAGAATTTTGAGTCTTCAGAGTGAAATTTGAATTTTCTAAATTTCAGCTTCTGAGTGAAGCTGATCACTTTCAACCTGGCACGCCCTCCACGACACATTCCAACCTGCTGAATGGTCTTACGAACAAAAATTAGAAAATTTATATCTTCAGAGTGGAAAATGAATTTTGGGAATTTCAGCTTCTGCATGAAGCTGACCAGTTCGGAACCTGGTAGAGTACAAACGACACATTTAAACCTCATGAATAGTCTCAAAACCAGAAAATTGAGAATTTTGAGTCTTCAGAGTGAAATTTGAATTTTCTAAATTTCAGCTTCTGAGTGAAGCTGATCAGTTTCAACCTGGCACGCCCTCCACGACACATTCCAACCTGCTGAATGGTCTTACGAACAAAAATTAGAAAATTTATATCTTCAGAGTGGAAAATGAATTTTGGGAATTTCAGCTTCTGCATGAAGCTGACCAGTTCGGAACATGGTAGAATACCAACGACACATTTAAACCTCATGAATAGTCTCAAAACCAGAAAATTGAGAATTTTGAGTCTTCAGAGTGAAATTTGAATTTTCTAAATTTCAGCTTCTGAGTCAAGCTGATCACTTTCAACCTGGCACGCCCTCCACGACACATTCCAACCTGCTGAATGGTCTTACGAACAGAAATTAGAAAATTTATATCTTCAGAGTGGAAAATGAATTTTGGGAATTTCAGCTTCTGCATGAAGCTGACCAGTTCGGAACCTGGTAGAGTACAAACGACACATTTAAACCTCATGAATAGTCTCAAAACCAGAAAATTGAGAATTTTGAGTCTTCAGAGTGAAATTTGAATTTTTCTAAATTTCAGCTTCTGAGTGAAGCTGATCACTTTCAACCTGGCACGCCCTCCACGACACATTCCAACCTGCTGAATGGTCTTACGAACAAAAATTAGAAAATCTATATCTTCAGAGTGGAAAATGAATTTTGGGAATTTCAGCTTCTGCATGAAGCTGACCAGTTCGGAACCTGGTAGAGTACAAACGACACATTTAAACCTCATGAATAGTCTCAAAACCAGAAAATTGAGAATTTTGAGTCTTCAGAGTGAAATTTGAATTTTCTAAATTTCAGCTTCTGAGTCAAGCTGATCACTTTCAACCTGGCACGCCCTCCACGACACATTCCAACCTGCTGAATGGTCTTACGAACAAAAATTAGAAAATTTATATCTTCAGAGTGGAAAATGAATTTTGGGAATTTCAGCTTCTGCATGAAGCTGACCAGTTCGGAACCTGGTAGAGTACCAACGACACATTTAAACCTCATGAATAGTCTCAAAACCAGAAAATTGAGAATTTTGAGTCTTCAGAGTGAAATTTGAATTTTCTAAATTTCAGCTTCTGGAGTGAAGCTGATCACTTTCAACCTGGCACGCCTCCACGACACATTCCAACCTGCTGAATGGTCTTACGAACAAAAATTAGAAAATTTATATCTTCAGAGTGGAAAATGAATTTTGGGAATTTCAGCTTCTGCATGAAGCTGACTAGTTCCGGAACATGGTAGAATACCAACGACACATTTAAACCTCATGAATAGTCTCAAAACCAGAAAATTGAGAATTTTGAGTCTTCAGAGTGAAATTTGAATTTTCTAAATTTCAGCTTCTGAGTCAAGCTGATCACTTTCAACCTGGCACGCCCTCCACGACACATTCCAACCTGCTGAATGGTCTTACGAACAGAAATTAGAAAATTTATATCTTCAGAGTGGAAAATGAATTTTGGGAATTTCAGCTTCTGCATGAAGCTGACTAGTTCCGAACATGGTAGAATACCAACGACACATTTAAACCTCATGAATAGTCTCAAAACCAGAAAATTGAGAATTTTGAGTCTTCAGAGTGAAATTTGAATTTTCTAAATTTCAGCTTCTGAGTCAAGCTGATCACTTTCAACCTGGCACGCCCTCCACGACACATTCCAACCTGCTGAATGGTCTTACGAACAGAAATTAGAAAATTTATATCTTCAGAGTGGAAAATGAATTTTGGGAATTTCAGCTTCTGCATGAAGCTGACTAGTTCCGGAACCTGGTAGAATACCAACGACACATTTAAACCTCATGAATAGTCTCAAAACCAGAAAATTGAGAATTTTGAGTCTTCAGAGTGAAATTTGAATTTTCTAAATTTCAGCTTCTGAGTGAAGCTGATCACTTTCAACCTGGCACGCCCTCCACGACACATTCCAACCTGCTGAATGGTCTTACGAACAAAAATTAGAAAATTTATATCTTCAGAGTGGAAAATGAATTTTGGGAATTTCAGCTTCTGCATGAAGCTGACTAGTTCCGAACATGGTAGAATACCAACGACACATTTAAACCTCATGAATAGTCTCAAAACCAGAAAATTGAGAATTTTGAGTCTTCAGAGTGAAATTTGAATTTTCTAAATTTCAGCTTCTGAGTGAAGCTGATCACTTTCGAGCTGGCGCGCCCTCCACGACACATTCCTACCTGCTGAATGGTCTTACGAACAGAAATTAGAAAATTTATATCTTCAGAGTGGAAAATGAATTTGGGGAATTTCAGCTTCTGCATGAAGCTGACTAGTTCCGGAACATGGTAGAATACCAACGACACATTTAAACCTCATGAATAGTCTCAAACCAGAAAATTGAGAATTTTGAGTCTTCAGAGTGAAATTTGAATTTTCTAAATTTCAGCTTCTGGAGTCAAGCTGATCACTTTCAACCTGGCACGCCCTCCACGACACATTCCAACCTGCTGAATGGTCTTACGAACAGAAATTAGAAAATTTATATCTTCAGAGTGGAAAATGAATTTTGGGAATTTCAGCTTCTGCATGAAGCTGACTAGTTCCGAACATGGTAGAATACCAACGACACATTTAAACCTCATGAATAGTCTCAAAACCAGAAAATTGAGAATTTTGAGTCTTCAGAGTGAAATTTGAATTTTCTAAATTTCAGCTTCTGGAGTGAAGCTGATCACTTTCAACCTGGCACGCCCTCCACGACACATTCCAACCTGCTGAATGGTCTTACGAACAGAAATTAGAAAATTTATATCTTCAGAGTGGAAAATGAATTTTGGGAATTTCAGCTTCTGCATGAAGCTGACTAGTTCCGGAACATGGTAGAATACCAACGACACATTTAAACCTCATGAATAGTCTCAAACCAGAAAATTGAGAATTTTGAGTCTTCAGAGTGAAATTTGAATTTTTCTAAATTTCAGCTTCTGAGTGAAGCCGATCAGTTTCAACCTGGCACGCCCTCCACGACACATTCCAACCTGCTGAATGGTCTTACGAACAGAAATTAAAAAATTTATATCTTCAGAGTGGAAAATGAATTTTGGGAATTTCAGCTTCTGCATGAAGCTGACTAGTTCCGGAACATGGTAGAATACCAACGACACATTTAAACCTCATGAATAGTCTCAAAACCAGAAAATTGAGAATTTTGAGTCTTCAGAGTGAAATTTGAATTTTCTAAATTTCAGCTTCTGAGTCAAGCTGATCACTTTCAACCTGGCACGCCCTCCACGACACATTCCAACCTGCTGAATGGTCTTACGAACAGAAATTAGAAAATTTATATCTTCAGAGTGGAAAATGAATTTTGGGAATTTCAGCTTCTGCATGAAGCTGACTAGTTCCGAACATGGTAGAATACCAACGACACATTTAAACCTCATGAATAGTCTCAAAACCAGAAAATTGAGAATTTTGAGTCTTCAGAGTGAAATTTGAATTTTCTAAATTTCAGCTTCTGAGTGAAGCTGATCAGTTTCAACCTGGCACGCCCTCCACGACACATTCCAACCTGCTGAATGGTCTTACGAACAGAAATTAGAAAATTTATATCTTCAGAGTTGAAAATGCATTTTGGGGGTTTCAGCTTCTGCATGAAGCTGACTAGTTCCGGAACATGGTAGAATACCAACGACACATTTAAACCTCATGAATAGTCTCAAACCAGAAAATTGAGAATTTTGAGTCTTCAGAGTGAAATTTGAATTTTCTAAATTTCAGCTTCTGAGTGAAGCTGATCACTTTCAACCTGGCACGCCCTCCACGACACATTCCAACCTGCTGAATGGTCTTACGAACAGAAATTAGAAAATTTATATCTTCAGAGTGGAAAATGAATTTTGGGAATTTCAGCTTCTGCATGAAGCTGACTAGTTCCGAACATGGTAGAATACCAACGACACATTTAAACCTCATGAATAGTCTCAAAACCAGAAAATTGAGAATTTTGACTCTTCAGAGTGAAATTTGAATTTTTCTAAATTTCAGCTTCTGGAGTGAAGCTGATCAGTTTCAACCTGGCACGCCCTCCACGACACATTCCAACCTGCTGAATGGTCTTACGAACAGAAATTAGAAAATTTATATCTTCAGAGTGGAAAATGAATTTTGGGAATTTCAGCTTCTGCATGAAGCTGACTAGTTCCGAACATGGTAGAATACCAACGACACATTTAAACCTCATGAATAGTCTCAAAACCAGAAAATTGAGAATTTTGAGTCTTCAGAGTGAAATTTGAATTTTCTAAATTTCAGCTTCTGGAGTCAAGCTGATCACTTTCAACCTGGCACGCCCTCCACGACACATTCCAACCTGCTGAATGGTCTTACGAACAAAAATTAGAAAATTTATATCTTCAGAGTGGAAAATGAATTTTGGGAATTTCAGCTTCTGCATGAAGCTGACTAGTTCCGGAACATGGTAGAATACCAACGACACATTTAAACCTCATGAATAGTCTCAAAACCAGAAAATTGAGAATTTTGAGTCTTCAGAGTGAAATTTGAATTTTCTAAATTTCAGCTTCTGAGTGAAGCTGATCACTTTCAACCTGGCACGCCCTCCACGACACATTCCAACCTGCTGAATGGTCTTACGAACAAAAATTAGAAAATTTATATCTTCAGAGTGGAAAATGAATTTTGGGAATTTCAGCTTCTGCATGAAGCTGACTAGTTCCGAACATGGTAGAATACCAACGACACATTTAAACCTCATGAATAGTCTCAAAACCAGAAAATTGAGAATTTTGAGTCTTCAGAGTGAAATTTGAATTTTCTAAATTTCAGCTTCTGAGTGAAGCTGATCAGTTTCAACCTGGCACGCCCTCCACGACACATTCCAACCTGCTGAATGGTCTTACGAACAAAAATTAGAAAATTTATATCTTCAGAGTGGAAAATGAATTTCGGGAATTTCAGCTTCTGCATGAAGCTGACTAGTTCCGAACATGGTAGAATACCAACGACACATTTAAACCTCATGAATAGTCTCAAAACCAGAAAATTGAGAATTTTGAGTCTTCAGAGTGAAATTTGAATTTTCTAAATTTCAGCTTCTGGAGTGAAGCTGATCACTTTCAACCTGGCACGCCCTCCACGACACATTCCAACCTGCTGAATGGTCTTACGAACAAAAAATTAGAAAATTTATATCTTCAGAGTGGAAAATGAATTTTGGGAATTTCAGCTTCTGCATGAAGCTGACTAGTTCCGAACATGGTAGAATACCAACGACACATTTAAACCTCATGAATAGTCTCAAAACCAGAAAATTGAGAATTTTGAGTCTTCAGAGTGAAATTTGAATTTTCTAAATTTCAGCTTCTGGAGTGAAGCTGATCACTTTCAACCTGGCACGCCCTCCACGACACATTCCAACCTGCTGAATGGTCTTACGAACAAAAATTAGAAAATTTATATCTTCAGAGTGGAAAATGAATTTTGGGAATTTCAGCTTCTGCATGAAGCTGACTAGTTCCTGAACATGGTAGAATACCAACGACACATTTAAACCTCATGAATAGTCTCAAAACCAGAAAATTGAGAATTTTGAGTCTTCAGAGTGAAATTTGAATTTTCTAAATTTCAGCTTCTGAGTGAAGCTGATCACTTTCAACCTGGCACGCCCTCCACGACACATTCCAACCTGCTGAATGGTCTTACGAACAGAAATTAGAAAATTTATATCTTCAGAGTGGAAAATGAATTTTGGGGATTTCAGCTTCTGCATGAAGCTGACTAGTTCGGAACATGGTAGAATACCAACGACACATTTAAACCTCATGAATAGTCTCAAAACCAGAAAATTGAGAATTTTGAGTCTTCAGAGTGAAATTTGAATTTTTCTAAATTTCAGCTTCTGAGTCAAGCTGATCACTTTCAACCTGGCACGCCCTCCACGACACATTCCAACCTGCTGAATGGTCTTACGAACAAAAATTAGAAAATCTATATCTTCAGAGTGGAAAATGAATTTTGGGAATTTCAGCTTCTGCATGAAGCTGACTAGTTCCGAACATGGTAGAATACCAACGACACATTTAAACCTCATGAATAGTCTCAAAACCAGAAAATTGAGAATTTTGAGTCTTCAGAGTGAAATTTGAATTTTCTAAATTTCAGCTTCTGGAGTGAAGCTGATCACTTTCAACCTGGCACGCCCTCCACGACACATTCCAACCTGCTGAATGGTCTTACGAACAAAAATTAGAAAATTTATATCTTCAGAGTGGAAAATGAATTTTGGGAATTTCAGCTTCTGCATGAAGCTGACTAGTTCTGAACATGGTAGAATACCAACGACACATTTAAACCCTCATGAATAGTCTCAAAACCAGAAAATTGAGAATTTTAAGTCTTCAGAGTGAAATTTGAATTTTCTAAATTTCAGCTTCTGAGTGAAGCTGATCACTTTCAACCTGGCACGCCCTCCACGACACATTCCAACCTGCTGAATGGTCTTACGAACAAAAATTAGAAAATTTATATCTTCAGAGGAAAATGAATTTTGGGAATTTCAGCTTCTGCATGAAGCTGACTAGTTCCGAACATGGTAGAATACCAACGACACATTTAAACCTCATGAATAGTCTCAAAACCAGAAAATTGAGAATTTTGAGTCTTCAGAGTGAAATTTGAATTTTCTAAATTTCAGCTTCTGAGTGAAGCTGATCACTTTCAACCTGGCACGCCCTCCACGACACATTCCAACCTGCTGAATGGTCTTACGAACAAAAATTAGAAAATTTATATCTTCAGAGTGGAAAATGAATTTTGGGAATTTCAGCTTCTGCATGAAGCTGACTAGTTCCTGAACATGGTAGAATACCAACGACACATTTAAACCTCATGAATAGTCTCAAAACCAGAAAATTGAGAATTTTGAGTCTTCAGAGTGAAATTTGAATTTTTCTAAATTTCAGCTTCTGGAGTGAAGCTGATCACTTTCAACCTGGCACGCCCTCCACGACACATTCCAACCTGCTGAATGGTCTTACGAACAAAAATTAGAAAATTTATATCTTCAGAGTGGAAAATGAATTTTGGGAATTTCAGCTTCTGCATGAAGCTGACTAGTTCCGAACATGGTAGAATACCAACGACACATTTAAACCTCATGAATAGTCTCAAAACCAGAAAATTGAGAATTTTGAGTCTTCAGAGTGAAATTTGAATTTTCTAAATTTCAGCTTCTGAGTGAAGCTGATCACTTTCAACCTGGCACGCCCTCCACGACACATTCCAACCTGCTGAATGGTCTTACGAACAAAAATTAGAAAATTTATATCTTCAGAGTGGAAAATGAATTTTGGGAATTTCAGCTTCTGCATGAAGCTGACTAGTTCCGGAACCTGGTAGAGTACCAACGACACATTTAAACCTCATGAATAGTCTCAAAACCAGAAAATTGAGAATTTTGAGTCTTCAGAGTGAAATTTGAATTTTCTAAATTTCAGCTTCTGAGTGAAGCTGATCACTTTCAACCTGGCACGCCCTCCACGACACATTCCAACCTGCTGAATGGTCTTACGAACAAAAATTAGAAAATCTATTTCTTCAGAGTGAAAAATGAATTTCGGGAATTTCAGCTTCTGCATGAAGCTGACTAGTTCCGAACATGGTAGAATACCAACGACACATTTAAACCTCATGAATAGTCTCAAAACCAGAAAATTGAGAATTTTGAGTCTTCAGAGTGAAATTTGAATTTTCTAAATTTCAGCTTCTGAGTGAAGCTGATCACTTTCAACCTGGCACGCCCTCCACGACACATTCCAACCTGCTGAATGGTCTTACGAACAAAAATTAGAAAATCTATATCTTCAGAGTGGAAAATGAATTTTGGGAATTTCAGCTTCTGCATGAAGCTGACCAGTTCGGAACCTGGTAGAATACCAACGACACATTTAAACCTCATGAATAGTCTCAAAACCAGAAAATTGAGAATTTTGAGTCTTCAGAGTGAAATTTGAATTTTCTAAATTTCAGCTTCTGAGTGAAGCTGATCACTTTCAACCTGGCACGCCCTCCACGACACATTCCAACCTGCTGAATGGTCTTACGAACAAAAATTAGAAAATTTATATCTTCAGAGTGGAAAATGAATTTTGGGAATTTCAGCTTCTGCATGAAGCTGACTAGTTCCGAACATGGTAGAATACCAACGACACATTTAAACCTCATGAATAGTCTCAAAACCAGAAAATTGAGAATTTTGAGTCTTCAGAGTGAAATTTGAATTTTCTAAATTTCAGCTTCTGAGTGAAGCTGATCACTTTCAACCTGGCACGCCCTCCACGACACATTCCAACCTGCTGAATGGTCTTACGAACAGAAATTAGAAAATTTATATCTTCAGAGTGGAAAATGAATTTTGGGAATTTCAGCTTCTGCATGAAGCTGACTAGTTCCGAACATGGTAGAATACCAACGACACATTTAAACCTCATGAATAGTCTCAAAACCAGAAAATTGAGAATTTTGAGTCTTCAGAGTGAAATTTGAATTTTCTAAATTTCAGCTTCTGAGTGAAGCTGATCACTTTCAACCTGGCACGCCCTCCACGACACATTCCAACCTGCTGAATGGTCTTACGAACAAAAATTAGAAAATTTATATCTTCAGAGTGGAAAATGAATTTTGGGAATTTCAGCTTCTGCATGAAGCTGACTAGTTCCGAACATGGTAGAATACCA
Organism: Aplectana chamaeleonis; assembly: GCA_029168955.1. Classification (NCBI taxonomy): domain Eukaryota; kingdom Metazoa; phylum Nematoda; class Chromadorea; order Rhabditida; family Cosmocercidae; genus Aplectana; species Aplectana chamaeleonis. The sequence continues at coordinate 728,072 of JAPDOI010000176.1, forward strand.
ACGACACATTTAAACCTCATGAATAGTCTCAAAACCAGAAAATTGAGAATTTTGAGTCTTCAGAGTGAAATTTGAATTTTCTAAATTTCAGCTTCTGGAGTGAAGCTGATCACTTTCAACCTGGCACGCCCTCCACGACACATTCCAACCTGCTGAATGGTCTTACGAACAAAAATTAGAAAATTTATATCTTCAGAGTGGAAAATGAATTTTGGGAATTTCAGCTTCTGCATGAAGCTGACTAGTTCCGAACATGGTAGAATACCAACGACACATTTAAACCTCATGAATAGTCTCAAAACCAGAAAATTGAGAATTTGAGTCTTCAGAGTGAAATTTGAATTTTCTAAATTTCAGCTTCTGAGTGAAGCTGATCACTTTCAACCTGGCACGCCCTCCACGACACATTCCAACCTGCTGAATGGTCTTGCGAACAAAAATTAGAAAATTTATATCTTCAGAGTGGAAAATGAATTTTGGGAATTTCAGCTTCTGCATGAAGCTGACTAGTTCCGAACATGGTAGAATACCAACGACACATTTAAACCTCATGAATAGTCTCAAACCAGAAAATTGAGAATTTTGAGTCTTCAGAGTGAAATTTGAATTTTCTAAATTTCAGCTTCTGAGTGAAGCTGATCACTTTCAACCTGGCACGCCCTCCACGACACATTCCAACCTGCTGAATGGTCTTACGAACAAAAATTAGAAAATTTATATCTTCAGAGTGGAAAATGAATTTTGGGAATTTCAGCTTCTGCATGAAGCTGACCAGTTCGGAACCTGGTAGAATACCAACGACACATTTAAACCTCATGAATAGTCTCAAAACCAGAAAATTGAGAATTTTGAGTCTTCAGAGTGAAATTTGAATTTTCTAAATTTCAGCTTCTGAGTGAAGCTGATCACTTTCAACCTGGCACGCCCTCCACGACACATTCCAACCTGCTGAATGGTCTTACGAACAAAAATTAGAAAATTTATATCTTCAGAGTGAAAAATGAATTTTGGGAATTTCAGCTTCTGCATGAAGCTGACTAGTTCCGGAACATGGTAGAATACCAACGACACATTTAAACCTCATGAATAGTCTCAAAACCAGAAAATTGAGAATTTTGAGTCTTCAGAGTGAAATTTGAATTTTCTAAATTTCAGCTTCTGAGTGAAGCTGATCACTTTCAACCTGGCACGCCCTCCACGACACATTCCAACCTGCTGAATGGTCTTACGAACAAAAATTAGAAAATTTATATCTTCAGAGTGGAAAATGAATTTTGGGAATTTCAGCTTCTGCATGAAGCTGACTAGTTCCGAACATGGTAGAATACCAACGACACATTTAAACCTCATGAATAGTCTCAAAACCAGAAAATTGAGAATTTTGAGTCTTCAGAGTGAAATTTGAATTTTCTAAATTTCAGCTTCTGAGTGAAGCTGATCACTTTCAACCTGGCACGCCCTCCACGACACATTCCAACCTGCTGAATGGTCTTACGAACAAAAATTAGAAAATTTATATCTTCAGAGTGGAAAATGAATTTTGGGAATTTCAGCTTCTGCATGAAGCTGACTAGTTCCGAACATGGTAGAATACCAACGACACATTTAAACCTCATGAATAGTCTCAAAACCAGAAAATTGAGAATTTTGAGTCTTCAGAGTGAAATTTGAATTTTCTAAATTTCAGCTTCTGAGTGAAGCTGATCATTTTCAACCTGGCACGCCCTCCACGACACATTCCAACCTGCTGAATGGTCTTACGAACAAAAAATTAGAAAATTTATATCTTCAGAGTGGAAAATGAATTTTGGGAATTTCAGCTTCTGCATGAAGCTGACTAGTTCCGGAACATGGTAGAATACCAACGACACATTTAAACCTCATGAATAGTCTCAAAACCAGAAAATTGAGAATTTTGAGTCTTCAGAGTGAAATTTGAATTTTCTAAATTTCAGCTTCTGAGTGAAGCTGATCACTTTCAACCTGGCACGCCCTCCACGACACATTCCAACCTGCTGAATGGTCTTACGAACAAAAAATTAGAAAATTTATATCTTCAGAGTGGAAAATGAATTTTGGGAATTTCAGCTTCTGCATGAAGCTGACTAGTTCCGAACATGGTAGAATACCAACGACACATTTAAACCTCATGAATAGTCTCAAAACCAGAAAATTGAGAATTTTGAGTCTTCAGAGTGAAATTTGAATTTTCTAAATTTCAGCTTCTGAGTGAAGCTGATCACTTTCAACCTGGCACGCCCTCCACGACACATTCCAACCTGCTGAATGGTCTTACGAACAAAAAATTAGAAAATTTATATCTTCAGAGTGGAAAATGAATTTTGGGAATTTCAGCTTCTGCATGAAGCTGACTAGTTCCGGAACATGGTAGAATACCAACGACACATTTAAACCTCATGAATAGTCTCAAAACCAGAAAATTGAGAATTTTGAGTCTTCAGAGTGAAATTTGAATTTTCTAAATTTCAGCTTCTGAGTGAAGCTGATCACTTTCAACCTGGCACGCCCTCCACGACACATTCCAACCTGCTGAACGGTCTTACGAACAAAAAATAGAAAATTTATATCTTCAGAGTGGAAAATGAATTTTGGGAATTTCAGCTTCTGCATGAAGCTGACTAGTTCCGAACATGGTAGAATACCAACGACACATTTAAACCTCATGAATAGTCTCAAAACCAGAAAATTGAGAATTTTGAGTCTTCAGAGTGAAATTTGAATTTTCTAAATTTCAGCTTCTGAGTGAAGCTGATCACTTTCAACCTGGCACGCCCTCCACGACACATTCCAACCTGCTGAATGGTCTTGCGAACAAAAATTAGAAAATTTATATCTTCAGAGTGGAAAATGAATTTTGGGAATTTCAGCTTCTGCATGAAGCTGACTAGTTCCGGAACATGGTAGAATACCAACGACACATTTAAACCTCATGAATAGTCTCAAAACCAGAAAATTGAGAATTTTGAGTCTTCAGAGTGAAATTTGAATTTTCTAAATTTCAGCTTCTGAGTGAAGCTGATCACTTTCAACCTGGCACGCCCTCCACGACACATTCCAACCTGCTGAATGGTCTTACGAACAAAAATTAGAAAATTTATATGTTCAGAGTGGAAAATGAATTTTGGGGAATTTCAGCTTCTGCATGAAGCTGACCAGTTCGGAACCTGGTAGAGTACCAACGACACATTTAAACCTCATGAATAGTCTCAAAACCAGAAAATTGAGAATTTTGAGTCTTCAGAGTGAAATTTGAATTTTCTAAATTTCAGCTTCTGAGTGAAGCTGATCACTTTCAACCTGGCACGCCCTCCACGACACATTCCAACCTGCTGAATGGTCTTACGAACAAAAATTAGAAAATTTATATCTTCAGAGTGGAAAATGAATTTTGGGAATTTCAGCTTCTGCATGAAGCTGACTAGTTCCGAACATGGTAGAATACCAACGACACATTTAAACCTCATGAATAGTCTCAAAACCAGAAAATTGAGAATTTTGAGTCTTCAGAGTGAAATTTGAATTTTCTAAATTTCAGCTTCTGAGTGAAGCTGATCACTTTCAACCTGGCACGCCCTCCACGACACATTCCAACCTGCTGAATGGTCTTACGAACAAAAATTAGAAAATTTATATCTTCAGAGTGGAAAATGAATTTTGGGAATTTCAGCTTCTGCATGAAGCTGACCAGTTCGGAACCTGGTAGAGTACCAACGACACATTTAAACCTCATGAATAGTCTCAAAACCAGAAAATTGAGAATTTTGAGTCTTCAGAGTGAAATTTGAATTTTTCTAAATTTCAGCTTCTGAGTGAAGCTGATCACTTTCAACCTGGCACGCCCTCCACGACACATTCCAACCTGCTGAATGGTCTTACGAACAAAAATTAGAAAATTTATATCTTCAGAGTGGAAAATGAATTTTGGGAATTTCAGCTTCTGCATGAAGCTGACTAGTTCCGAACATGGTAGAATACCAACGACACATTTAAACCTCATGAATAGTCTCAAAACCAGAAAATTGAGAATTTTGAGTCTTCAGAGTGAAATTTGAATTTTCTAAATTTCAGCTTCTGAGTGAAGCTGATCACTTTCAACCTGGCACGCCCTCCACGACACATTCCAACCTGCTGAATGGTCTTACGAACAAAAATTAGAAAATTTATATCTTCAGAGTGGAAAATGAATTTTGGGAATTTCAGCTTCTGCATGAAGCTGACCAGTTCGGAACCTGGTAGAGTACCAACGACACATTTAAACCTCATGAATAGTCTCAAAACCAGAAAATTGAGAATTTTGAGTCTTCAGAGTGAAATTTGAATTTTCTAAATTTCAGCTTCTGAGTGAAGCTGATCACTTTCAACCTGGCACGCCCTCCACGACACATTCCAACCTGCTGAATGGTCTTACGAACAAAAATTAGAAAATTTATATCTTCAGAGTGGAAAATGAATTTCGGGAATTTCAGCTTCTGCATGAAGCTGACTAGTTCGGAACCTGGTAGAATACCAACGACACATTTAAACCTCATCAATGGTCTCAAAACCAGAAAACTGAAAATTTTAGCGTTCAGAGTGAAATTTGAAATTTTTGAATTTCAGCTTTTGCGTGAAGCCGATAATTCTAAAACTGGTATCCCTGAGTGGTACATTCAACTTCTTGGCTGGTCAGTAATCTGGGAAAACGAAACGTTACTGTCTTCAGAGTAGATTTCCAAGGTTCACATGTAAAGGTTTAAGATATGACTGCTTGAGGATGAAGCTTGATCCTACTGGAGCTCACTTGCCGAATTTCAGCTTCACTGTCCCTGATAGCAGCTCGAAACGGAGCTCCATTTCACTCATCGCATGCGCGACACCTTTAGCCGCTACCCGGCATTGGCGATCTGCCATCGTTAGGGAGGCCCAGTGCAATTATCTCCCTCCCCACCATAAAACGTGCCCACTGGTATTGGCGGCAAACCCTTTTTGGGTGCCTCTTGGCCGCCCCCCAACCCCCTATTGTGCTGACATATGTACTGGCGTGCTCTGAGGAAGTCAAGGTGTGAACGACGCGCGAACGCTGATCGACTACGCGGGATTGCGTACGTCCGCAATTTTCCGTATACAAGCAAAATTAATCAATAAGTGATCTTATTCTTTCTATTTCACTGTAATGCAACTTTTTCATCTTTTATCTGTATCTTTTATCGCCTCTTTTTGCTTTCGTTATGACAATTTGTTGTATTAATGACAAAACAAAAAAATACGTCGGGAGCAAATGATGCTTAGAATTTTTCTCGTAGGGTAAGTATACAGAATAGAATATTTTTCAGTGAAATGAGACTGAATTATGCACCTGTCGTTTGTATGCCATGAAAATTGAAAAAAAAACGAATAACTTCGAAACTTCACTAAAATCCATTTCTGACAGACTCAGTCTGAAACTACAGAAAAATAGACGATGAAAACCTATCGGAGAAAAAGAGTGGAAGACATAGGCCCTTAGTAAAGCCGGCGAAAATTTTAGTTCAGCCTATCTGAATCCATGTTCTGAAAAGGATTCAGATGAGCGGCACACTTTTCAAACGTACGTGTTGTAGGATAGCGACCTAGGCTAAACAGAGAAAGTCAGCAACAAACAAGTTGTTGAATCACTCAGTCAGATCTGACTGAATCGATTCAGTCAGATCTGACTGACTTCTTGGCTAGAGGAGAAGGAAACAGCGTGCCATGGCAGGAGTGCGCTCGAGACTGTTTTAAGGAGCAAAGCAGTAACTTGAATAATTCAGCTGAGATTTCGGCTTATCAATGTATAATTATCAATATCAGCTTCTACGAAACAAACAGCATTTCATCTATTGAGAAACGGAGCATGGAGTTGGTCGATTCGTGAACGACCACGTAAAGAATAATGGTCGGTTGTTCTTGTCATCACAGGTATCATCATGCCCCCATCATCATGGCTTTGCAAGACTGACCGCTTGAATGCAATATATCGCTCGATACGATTTCGGACTCGTCTGAGCCCTGTCTGAATCGTTTCAGGCTCGTCTTATCACCCATTCAGATGATCCTGACTGAGTGGTGGGTTTACTACGGGCCATAGTAGTGAACACGCTTCAGAAGAATTTAGACGCTCCTTTGGTCCCTGATGAGGCAAGAAAAAATGATGAAAAAATTGCAATGCAACGCGACGTGATCGACGTGAAGCGATCATCATTTGCGCGTCAAATCCGATGTATCGCGCCTCTTCACTGTGAACACCTCGCGACGCAGCGACGCGACGTCGCCTAATCGATACGTACGCTGATTATAAAGTCGCGTCGCGCCGCGAATGAATTCTAGACGCCGCCTAATGGCCGCTAAATAATGCTCTCCAAGAGTTGTATGCGTACACGCATTCCTGAGGCATGATTTAGATTTTAATAACGCCGTCGATTCAACTATCCAAGTTTGCGGTACTTGACCCTGCCTAGCATCTGGAGTCCCGGCCCAGCCGCTGGAGGCCCTGGTGGCTGCTCGGCGAGTAGATCAGCTAAAACTCTGAAAGTGAGTGCCTTTAATGATAATCTACCCGTCATTGACGTATCATTGCTACCATCAATGCCTTATTGATCATTTGTGCAGTATCGTAGATATTCTATTACAGGTAGAATAAGGGCTTTCAGATTTACACTCTCTTTTCATTTGAAAAAAAAAGTTCAAACGCAATCCATATTTTTTTCTGAAAAATTTTCTGTTGCTGTTTTCTGGCCGTTTTTGTCTTTCTGTTTCATGAAAAAAATTTCCGCACACCCCTGTACCCGACTGCCGAAATAGCACGGCCAAATCTAAAACGTCGACAAACCACGGCACTGTACCGCATTCTTCCGTAACATCGTAAACGGATGTCAAATCTGTGTTTAGCAGCCCCAAAGGTTGCTATCGCGGCCACTTAGCCACTCCTATTTTTGCTTGCCGCCACGATTTTGGAAGGGAAGGAAAACCCGGGGTTGGTGTTATCAATGCGCGGCGGCTTGGAAAAATGGGATTGGCCAAGTGCGATTGCCATGTGGCTAGTAGCCACATGGCAATCGCACGTGGCCACTGGCTACCCATGTTAGAATCGCCCTATTTGCCTCCTTAGAAGGAGTGTGGGCAAAAAAATTTAGCTCTTGCGTTTGGAAAATGGAACAGTGAAGTAGTGAAAAAATGAATCAAGCCTTGAAAAGCACGTCGATTTCTTTACATATTACAGCTAATTTTCATAACTTTTGTTGAACCAGCCCGAGTATTCGAATTCGAATAATATTCGAATATTCACCTTCTCCGAATAGCTGAATTCGAATAATGTTCGAATATTCACACTTTTCGAATATTCGAATGTTCGAATAAAAATTCGTTCGAAAAATTCGAATATTTATTCGAACTCGAATATTCGGTCCTCACTATAATGAGCAGCCGGTATCGTAGCGGCGATCCCACATTCAGTGTGAAACAGCAGCACGGCATCAGTTCTCACAAACAAGGGAAGGTCATAAGCTATTCGGGGGGGGGCACTCGAGCAATTGAAATGATTCATCCATGAAAATGGAAATTTTTGCTGATATCATATGCCTGATAGCGTTATCAGACATTGTTTTCACGGAAACTTAATGGAAACACTTCGATTTTTGGAGGCGGTACCATTCATTCTTCATCTGAATCCTGTGTACCCTCCCACAACTAGTTTTGCCCCCAAGAGAATCCTGACTAGCGACTCGACTAGAGAATCCTGACTGAACGTGAAGAACGTAATTCTATCTGAAAATGTTCAAGCCTGTCACAGTAAATAAGAATGTGTACCTCACCTCTAGTCCTTGATCTCGAAGAGTCATAATCTTATAACAATCAGTTATTGTGCATGTAATGCATTTAACTACCTGAAATCACCGGGAAATCTTTATAAATAGAACTAAAAACGGATATCGCTCTTGTGTTAAGCGTCCCTGATAACCGCTGGTCAAATTGTGGACGAATTATGGACAAAACATTCTCAATTAGTGTTCATTTTCCCGTTGAATTGAGCTTTGCTTATGCTTACCTTGTTATTGAGAACCCAGGACGTCCATCTATTTCGCACTGCATCTGGTTCGGGGTTAAATTTAGCGTACAGTTGACCGCAATGTTAAAAGGACATGGTGGGGTTGCGGACTCGCACTAAATTACGGTAGAACCTGGCACTTTGCCAGGGGTGGTAGTAAACCAGCCAGAACTGGGAGTTTGAAACCGTGATCATGTCGCAATAATCGTGAGGAATTGATGCTTGAGACATTGATGTAACCTTCAATCTTATTGGCATCTGTCTCATAATATTTGTTTGCAAAACTAGCCATGGGTGATGAACTCGCGAGCCACTATTCAATAACAACGACACATCGCTCTGCACCATACGTCGACGAAGGGCAGCTAGAAGAAGTGGGTGACATCTCAAACCATTGCACACGCTTGTGCAAAACTGGGTGTACGGGCCGGGGAGAGGGGCGTTCCCATCACCTCGCTGAAGGCATCAGCGCGACATTGCGCTGCGCCAAGAAACCACGAGGAGACAGACCATCGAGAGGCTTTCAAGGCTATTTAAACTTGTGTCTTACAATCACGATCAACACATTCTCGACAGGGATATCAGGGTGGGTGCTGTTCTGTCCAGGTTGTCAATAGCGCGCGCGCAGTGGCCGCCGTAAACTTGAGACAGCCGGCTGCAGGTATACTGTAGTTTAGAAAAACTCGTCATTTCCAATGGTTTTTAGCGGGAAAAGCAGGGGATTGCTCGTCTTACCCTCGGGGAGGTCAATTTCGAGCGTTTCAGCACTGACTGCCTACTGATAGGTTATCAAACAGCACTGATAAAGCTAAAATTGGTTGTATTGAACATTTTTCAGCGGGAAAAGTAGGGATTTGCCCATATTGCGCTCAGGAAACTCAATTTCAAGCGTTCCTGCTTGGGTCGCTCACTGATAAGTTATCAAATGACACTGATAAGGGTAAAACTCGTTGTATTGGATCAGTTTCAGCGAGAAAAGCAGGGATTCGCTCATTTTACCCTCACAAAGGTCAAATTTGAGCATTTCATCACTGATCATTCACTGATAAGTTATCAAAGAACACTGATAAGGGGAAAACTCGTTGTATTGAATCAGTTTTAGCGGGAAAAGCAGGGATTCGCTTACTTCACCCTCACGAAAGTCAAATTTGAGCATTTCATCACTGATCATCCACTGATAAGTTATCAAATAACAGTGATAAGGTTAAAACTCGTTGTACCGAATCATTTTCAGCGGGATAAGCAGGGATTTGCTTGTCTTACCCTCAGGATGATTATTTTTGAGCTTTCCTGCTGGGGTCGCTACCTGATAAGTTATCAAATACCACTGATAAGGGTAAAACTCGTTGTATTGAATCATTTTCAGCGGCAAAAGCAGGGATTCGCTTGTCTTACCCTCAGGAAAGTCAAATTTGAGCATTTCATCACTGATAATTTACTGATAAGTTATCAAATAGTACTGATAAAGTTGAAAGTCGTTGTACTGAATCATTTTCAGCGGTATAAGCAGGAATTTTCTTGTCTTACCCTCAGGATGGTTATTTTTGAGCATTGCATCACTGATTACACACTGATAAGTTATCAAATAACACTGATAAGAGTAAAACTCGTTGTTTAAATTATTTTCAGCGGAAATGCAGAGAACTTCTCCTGTCACCTTTACAAAAATCAATCTAAGCGTTTTGTCAGAGACTGCTCACTGATACCTCGAAAATGAACTGACAATGGTAAAAAAGGTCATAATCCATGTGTTCGAAAACAAGACCTTGCGAAAGTCGACCATAAGCAAGGTGAGTATACCAGAATGTTCTTGCAGTGATAGTTATATAGCATATCAAGCATATCAAGAAATAGCATATCAAGGATAGCATATCAAGCGATGCTCATGAGGTTTAAACTCGTTTGATTGAAGGATCTTGAGCGAGAAGAGCAGGAACTTGCTATTGTTTTTCTCAGCGAGGTCAGATCAGACTATTTCAGTAGTGATCGATCACTGCCACCTTTTATGTTAGAGCAAAGGTTAAAACGCGTTATATCAAATGATTTTAAGCAAGAAAACTACGATTCCTCGCGTTCTGTCCCGCAAGATCGATCTCCAGTGTTCCCGCACTGATTTCACATTGCCATCATACCAGATTAATGCGATGGGTAAAACTTGTCATAATCCATGACTTCGAGCGCTAAATCAGGAGTCAGCCGGTTTGCCCATATAATCGCTTTTGAATGCTCTGACACTGTTCGCTCATTGGTACATTATTAAGTGAAACAGGTAATGTTAAAACACGCCATATCCGAGACATATTCATGATAGCAGATTGGAAAAAATAATAGAAGACTCTGATGTCCTTCGAGGACGCCGTAAAGAAATTATTTAACATTTAAAGCCGAATTTATAGAAAGCTGATCAGTTCACCGTTACTGATCGTTACTGGTCGTTGCAAGACGGTTGACCCTGCTCGGTCGTCCCACAAGTAATTGTGCGTCATTAACCATGTGCAGAAATCGTTACTAGCGCGCGCGAAATCCGCTAATGTCTGCAGGCACTATATTGTGAAAGTCACAGTAGACGACGTGCTGACCTAAGGAAAGTCGGTCAGTATAAATAGCTGGATGATCCATTGTCTGAATCCAACTCTATGCTGCCGTCCAACACATACATGGAATAGCTCTTCGTCAACAGCATCCCTCAAGAGTACTAGTCTGCTGTGGCCTACCCAAGCCTTCAAGGTAACAAAATTTGAATGTTTTCAATGGAATTCCGGCTGATGAACTTTGACGTTGTATCTTGAAGCAACAATGCAACTCCCCAGTGCTTCGATAAACGGAAGCGAGAGCGTATCAGGTATAATTCCAGAGATCTAACTCGGAGTAAAGTTTTGTACTGTACAACTAAAGTCTTCTCCAGGTATTACACCGTTTGCTGCACTTTATACATGCGCCGGGACATCTTCGACTGTTACTACGATTTCGCCTGCTATCCCTCTGCAACGCGGTATCAGTGCGAGACGAGGTAGTTCATAGTATAGTTGTACAATTTCGAAAAAAATGTCGAACGTACGAAAATCGAAATTTTTTCGTTCGAAATATTCTCGAACGAACGAAAAATGAAAAAACTTCGTTCGAAAAAATTTCGAACGAACGAAAATCGAAAAATTTTGCAAAGCTTTTAAGAACGGCATAATGTTTCCGTTACGCGCTTGATTTAGTTTTGAGAAGTTTAACGAAGAAGCTTGTGAAATGATCGACCACCGAAACGTATTTTTGGTCAGTTTACCTTATTTCCTAACTTTTTTATTACTCCAGACTATTTTACGCCAAATCGTTTCTTAAAATATTTCAAGACATTTTTAGATTTTTTTTCGATTTTTAAATGGCATTCCCAAATCGTTACTTTTATCAGGAAACTAAATTTTCAGAAATTTCACATGATTTTCCAGAAGGTTCTCCTTCCGACTTCAATTTTGCTTTACGATAAAAATCGAACACGTGTGGAATATTCATTCTCTAACTGAGTGTTGTAAATGAATTTTGGACTAGTTTCGAGATTCGTTAAATTATTTCGAACGAAAAATTTTCAAATTTCGTTAGTTCGACATTTTTTTCCGAAATTGTACACCTATAATAGCTACGTATAAGGACTGGAAGAAAACTTCTAATCGCTGTAATTCTAGGATTCCAGTCGTTCTCAATTGCCGCTCTACTGGGTGACAACAATTCCCCAGAAAGTGAGTCGCACATTAATTTAAAGTCAGTCTTCACCATAATCTTTGATTTTAAGATTATTCGCTAAATCGATTGTTTGGCCCTCGGGTAGCCAAACAATGTGCATTTATCGAACGCGTAATTTTTTAGATAACTTTTTGAAGAATTTTGACGTTCCAGTGCTCCATTCTCATAACACGCTATTTGAGGCGAATCGTTTTTGTAGAAAAAAGAAACGAAGGCTTTGTCATTGTTCAATTCATTTGTGAAGGTCACGTGCTGTCTGTTCAGTACCGTATAATGGGTATACGAATGTACAATACCCGCGCTAAGTTTTGTAAAAACGGGGAGCATTTGGCAAACTTTGCAAAAAAGCGTCCGATGCATGAAACTTTTTTGAATGAAGACTTTTTCAAATTCTGAAATCTGCATGCTTTCTTCATAAATTTGGTGCAGGTGAGAGCATCTCAACGTTAGCGTAAGTTGAATTTTCGAAATCCTTTATTTAAGAACCCGGGGCTTTCGCAACAAAACTCCGATTTTCAGGTAGCTCTCAGGCGTGTTTAGTGAAAGATTTCGAGAATTCAACAAACACCATTCTTGAGATTTTCTCACCTGCACTCTTTATGAAGAAATTATGGAGAAATTATGAATTTATGAAGAAAGCATGCAGATTCCTCTTCCATTACTTGTTCAATTACTGCTCAAAGTTTAGCAGCACTTCGCCGCGCGCGACGTTTTTGAAAACCGATTGCAAAACTATTTCCTTCAAAAACAAAGCGATTTTAGGAAATTTGGCCCACAGGTTACATTTTTAGGTAGCAATTTGATCTGTGAATATGATAGCGTTTTTAAGAATTAGAAAAAGTCTTCATTCAAAAAAGTTACTACATGCATCGGACGCTTTTTTTGCCAAGTTTGCCAGATGCTCCCCCCGTTTTTGCAAAACTTAGCGCGGGTATTGTAGCTTCGTCAACTTAGGTCCATCTCCAAATCTACAAAACCCTTCCGCGAACTCTACACGATTGGCACCTACCGGTCAGGCTGACGGTCCCGCAGCAAACGCTTTACCGCCACCTACGGATCAAGCTGACGGTCCCGCAGCAGACGCTTTGCCTGCCGGTACTGATCAAGCAGGCGGTTCCGCAGCAGACGCACCACCGACTAAGTTTCTGGGAGAGAGGCACCAAAGCAAATATGGAAAACGCGATGTGTTACTCTACCAGATACCTGGAACTAGAATGGTCCATAGTTTTGCATTCAAACGCAAACTCAAGCGATCAGGCGTGGACATCTACATCTGCAGAGGTTGCCAACAGTCGGGAAGATACGTGAAAATCGAGGTAAGTCAAAAAACGCAGTAAGCCCTAACCAGGGAATCTCGCATGGTGTTCCCCCGGATCAGAAAGCTGATGAATGTTTCTAGTCATCTCTGACACGCTTTCTTCGAATCTGAAAACGCACTTTACCTATAGACCGTATTTCCCACCTTTTTCTATCAAAAACGCGCATTAGTGTTTGCGAAAAAAAAAGAAAAAAGGCGCTCATTTATACCAATTAGAGGGCTCTGGAAGCGTTCTAAAAAACGTTCCAGATTTGACTTAAAGTTCTCTCAGGGGGGTTATTCGGGGCGCTGATCACGAATCTGGGGTTTGTTTGACGATTTTCCGATTTTTTCGACTTGACTCGTCCAAAGCTTTACATCGGGGGAAATTTTGATTGTAAATGGCGACTTTTGCCGATTTCCGGAGTGCTACAGTAGTTTCGGCTCAAATTGTTCCTCTGATGATTATTTGCAGTTCTAAACACGAATCTGCAATCCGTTTATCGATTTTTATGGATTACGGTAGGGTAAACGGTAGCTTGGTGAAAGTCTCAGATTTGGCTCAAAAGTGAGCGACTCAAGCAGGAAAGCTCAAAAATAACCATCCTGAGGGTAAGACAAGCAAATCCCTGCTTATCCCGCTGAAAATGATTCAGTACAACGAGTTTTAACCTTATCAGTGTTATTTGATAATTTATCAGTGAATGATCAGTGATGAAATGCTCAAATTTGACTTTCGTGAGGGTTAAATGAGCGAATCCCTGCTTTTCCCGCTGAAACTGATCCAATGCAACGGGTTTTACCCATATCAGTGTTCTTTGATAACTTATCAGTGAATGATCAGTGATGAAATGCTCAAATTTGACCTTTGTGAGGGTAAAATGAGCGAAACCCTGCTTTTCCCGCTGAAACTGATCCAATACAAAAAGTTTTACCCTTATCAGTGTCATTTGATAACTTATCAGTGAGCGACCCAAGCAGGAACGCTTGAAATTGAGTTTCCTGAGCGCAAGATGGGCAAAACCCTACTTTTCCCGCTGAGAATTTTCCAATACAACCAATTTTAGCTTTATCAGTGCTGTCTGATAACCTATCAGTAGGCAGTCAGTGCTGAAACGCTCGAAATTGACCTCCTCGAGGGTAAGACGAGCAAATCCCTGCTTTTTCCGCTAAAAACCATTGGAAATGACGAGTTTTCCTAAACTACAGTATACCTGCAGCCGGCTGTCTCAAGTTTACGGCGGCCACTGCGCGCGCGCGCTATTGACAACCTGGACAGAACAGCCCCCTCCCGGGATATCAGCTATGATCCTGATAACAGCAAAAATCATAGTTTTCAACGATAGTGCAATCTTTTTCCCGTGTTCACTAAACGTAGTGCAATCTTTTTCCCGTGTTCACTAAACGTTTCAACCATCCTGAACAGCACACTTCCTCCTAAGAGATGATAGCCGTGTTTTTGTCGATTGCTTCGTGAAGTAGATTACTTTCCCTCTGACTGCTCTTTGTTTGTGTACCTCTCATGATATGTGTTCCGGATTTTTCTTTTCATTCTACCCGAGCTAGAGTTGCGAACTCAAGTAGAACTGGCCCATAAATCTGTCAAGGGAATAGCTGTACGAGAATCCGCTGCAAGATAGGTTTCAAAATTCAGATTTTTCACGAAAAATTACCTTTGGATTTTTTCCGGTTTTTTTTTTCGACTTTGTCTGTTTTTCTGCATTTTGTTACTAACTTTTGCCATGACATCCTACTTTTTTGAAGTATGATTGATAATTTCCTCATAAACACAGTCAAAAATACTGCAACTTTTCCCTCTTCCCGGTTTTCGCATCCACCACATGAGGCCGGGATCATACTTACCCCGACGAGCTCAATGTTTACCATCAGTATCAACCGAAAATCTAATATGCGTGATATGCACAGTCGCCGACGTCGATCGCGGAAAGTATGATCCCGGCCTAAAGACAGGGAGAGTAGGTACCAGTCTTGGTGCAGAATCGAGTAATTGTTTGAATAATATTCGACTGATTCTAATATTCGATTCATTGAGGAAATCATATCAAGTGTTTTTCCAATATTCGGTTCATTCGGCATTTCCAACTAATCGGTTTTCCAAATACAATACCGCCCCTATCTTTTGGTCATTGGGCGCGCTAGAGCGCCGGAGCGCGCCGTTTGGCGTCGTTTTTGAATAACTCGCTTCAAAGTGGCCCAATCGGAAAACGGAAGCCAAATTCGGAATCAGCATCAAAATGCGATCTACTGAATGTATAAAAATTCAAAATGGAACTCAGTGGAAGATTTTGGGTTACGGTAGCCATCCAATGTCCCTCGTGTCCAAATGGGGCTGGTGTTTAAGTGTTGTTATAAGTGGATTTCTTGACGTTTTCTCGTATTTAGCACATTTATATGCCATTTGTTATCCTCTGTGTTTCGTCTGAAACATTTTTACAGCGAAGAAAATAATAAAAGTTCATAAAAAAAGTCATTTTTCCTGACAGTTTATGGAGTTTAATGTGACAAAATCACAAAGTTCTTCTATAGTAAAGACTTATTCTGGGATAAATTGCAAAACTTTGAAAAGAAATCAGGCATTAGAAGTTAAACGGAAATCGCGCCTTAAACTCAAGTTAATTATTTGATTTCACATTCAAAAAAGGTAGGTATCAGAGCGCATTTCAACAACCATGTAAGGAATTTGCTTTGCAATCTTTGTTTTTTTCTCCTCACACGAAGAAATCGTGTCCAGAATCAGCCAGTGTACGGAAATGCACCAAAAATGAACAGTTCAAAAAAAATTGCATTCAAAAATTAAAATTTTTATACAGTGACCAATTTCAATTTTCATGCTGAAATACTCCTCGAGTTCTATATTCTTCGTGTATAGCGCATGAATTTGTTCGGAAATTGTTTCAAAAATATAGAATTCCTAACCTTTTCCAATTATTTTTCAAAAAAATAATTAAATTATCGAAAGTGAATTTTTACTGAGACCACAAATTTTGAATTCCTTTCCGAATTTCTCTTTGAATTCCATGTATTTCTAGCTTCATTATATGAATTTATTTCAAAAATGTGGGAATCGTGAAAATCTTCAAACCTTTTTCCCGTGAAAAACAGATGAAATTTGAATTTTCTCTTAATTTCCATTTTCAGTGTGAAAACTTTCTAGGAATGTTTCACTGTTCATGTAGAGCGCATTAATTTCATCAGCATTCATTTTAAAAATGCTGAATTAAAAAAAAATCAATTCTTTCCGCGAAAAAAAAAAAATTGAGAATTTCAAAGTTGAATTTTCATTATTAGAACAATTTTTTAATTTTGATACCAGAACCTTCTTTGGACCCCATGAATCTCGTCACAAGAGATTGTTTCGAAAATAAGATAATATCTTATTCTTTGTATATTTTGGTTATGGCAACCAATATATATATATATATTTGTTTGTATGTACATATGTACATACATATGTACATATGTATACATATATATTATATATGTGCTGTATGTTTTGGTTGAGTGCTTCGCGCTCACTTTAGTGGCATTTCTTTCATATCCAGGTTTATCTGGATTTATGAGAAGAAATGGGTTATGATACTCCAGCGAAAATTTATTCGCGCTTCAGTGAACATTTCTGAAACCCATGTAGAAGTTTTCATAGAAAACGATTCAACTTCGGTTTTGCAAAAAATAATGATAGCAAAAGTTCAATATTTGCACCGACGTCAAACAATTCGAATTTAAGCTTTACCAACGCGCTTGTCACATATAAAAGAGAAAAAGGATTGCGATTGAGCCTCAAAGTGTGAACGAGAATACCTAAGTGGTCATGAAAAAATCAGGGACCAAACTCAGCTGTTCATGCTCAAAACTATTTTCCTCAGAGTATATTGATCCCATATCATTCCATATCTTGATAATGAAGCAAAACGCTCACACACAAAATTGTAATGAGCCAAGCCTCTAAATAGGCAACAAAGAAAATCTCAAAAGTGGATGCGAAAATAATAGATTTTTTCGTTTATGGAATTCTG
The DNA here is from genome assembly GCA_029168955.1 of Aplectana chamaeleonis. Lineage (NCBI taxonomy): Eukaryota > Metazoa > Nematoda > Chromadorea > Rhabditida > Cosmocercidae > Aplectana > Aplectana chamaeleonis. The sequence goes on from JAPDOI010000176.1 coordinate 745,197, forward strand.
AGCTCAGAATCCGATCTTGGCTTACTATTGACAGATGACTGTCATCAGAATGAAATCGACGAAATCCGTGCTTGCTCACAGAAACACCCAATTAACATTCGTATTCACAGAAAAATCTCATACGCCAAATTTCGTTCGAAATGTGATTCGGAGAGGCAAGATATGCGCAGAAAACGACCAGCGTTTTCACAGAAAACAAATTTGAAAAAAAAATGAATCCGCTGATCCAGCAGCGATTCTTTCACGCTAGTGCTCAGTTGCGAATATGTGGGTTGTGGCAAATATCACAGCTCTTCCAAATGTGCCCTAAATTCCTGCTGGCATCGATATGCCCTCGTCCGGGTAATTACGGACTTCGCACCTCCAGTTGGACGTGTCAGGGCACTACAACCCAATGCCAGGAGGAATCTAGGGCACATTCAAAGGAGCCATGATATTTTCCACAACCTACATATTCGCATCTGTACACCAGCGTGAGAGAATCGTTGCCGGATCATTGGATTCATACTTTTTCAAATTTTGTTTTCTGTGAAAACGTTGGTCGTTTTCTGCGCATATCTTCCCTCTCCGAATCACATTTCGAACAATATTTGGCGTATGAGTTTTTTCTGTGAGAAGAAATGTTATTTGGGTTTTTCGTGAGCGAGCACGGATTTCGTCGACTTCACTCTAATGACAGTCATCTGTCAATAGTCATAATTCCATCTACGAAAAAATCTAAAATTTTCGCATCTACTTTTGAGATTTTCTTTGTTGCCTATTTAGAGGCTTGGCTCATTAGTTTTCTGTGTGTGAACGTTTCGCTTCATTATCAAGATATGGAATGATTTGGGATCAATACACTCTGAGGAAAATAGTTTTGAGCATGAACAGCTGAGTTTGGTTCCTGATTTTTTCATGACCACTTAGGTATTCTCGTTCACACTTTAAGGCTCAATCGCAATCCTTTTTCTCTTTTATATGTGACAAGCGCGTTGGTAAAGCTTAAATACGAATTGTTTGACGTCGGTGCAAATATTGAACTTTTGATATCATTAATTTTTTTGCAAAACCGAAGTTAAATCGTTTTCAATGAAAACTTCTACATGCGTTTCAGAAATGTTCACTGAAACGCGAATAAACTTTTGCTGCAGTATCATAACCCATTTCTTCTCATAAATCCAGATAAACCTGGATATGAAAGAATTGGCACTAAAGTGAGCGCGAAGCACTTTTTGAAAACAAATTTCTCACCCATTTTTCTATATTTTGGCCTCAAACTATTTTATAATGTAGAAATGGGTGCTCTCATCAGAAAGCAGAGTTATCATCGCTGCATTGCACATTGGAGCTTTTTAATAAGTGCTGAAACGCAACAGAAAAAAAAACGAAAAACGCGAAATTTCAAAAAAAAATTTTCTCGTTTTCGTGTTTCTTATATTCTGCTATTTTTTACTGATGCCCACTTGGACTTTTTCATAGCTAACTTCTTGGGAAAATCTTTTTTATAGAAGCTATACACTCGAGGACTTCATAAAAACTGGTCACGTCTCGCGGAACAATGTTGAGTAAACGATAATTTGGAAATCAGCTATCAAAAATGACCAGATAACTCACTGGTGGTGTCACCTACCTAGCTCTAAAGAAAGCACCAATCAAAACAAAGAAGTAAATTTGTTAGGGTCTTTGAATAGACATTGAATTTCCAAAAAAAAGTTTTTTTTAGTTTTTGGAATTTTTTCAAAAATGCCCGTTCGGCCAGAAAACTTTTCGGTGTATTCGTGGTTGTGCATATAAATCATTTGAATCATCATTATAGCATTACAATCAGCATAGGCCTGTCTGAGCCGAAAATTGATTTCAATCGGGCTCTGCAGTGCTGCATTGTAATTTTCATCCAGAGTATTTTCATTTCCAGCTCGCAGTTTTCTGACAAAATGTTTTACTCACGGTATACTGCATGTTTTGTATCACTTACAATTTTCTCGGATCATAAGCCGTTGTTTTGAAAATTTTTATGAGTTTCTGAAGACTCGTCATCCTTTCAGTTCAATTTCTCGAAAAAATTCAAAGTTTTCGAAATTTTTTCAAACTTCTTCGGCAGAGTCGCACGGCTGCCTCGAAAATGTCACAGAAGCAGAATCAACCGGGGAAGTTGCTAAACTCGGTAAACCGTTCCTGAATCGGACGCCGCACAAAAACGGCGGCGCCCCCCGCCTTTTTACCCTTGGCAGCCGACCGCACTGTACCTTTTTTGAATGTGAAATCAAATAATTAACTCGAGTTTAAGGCGCGATTTCCGTTTAACTTCTAATGCCTGATTTCTTCTCAAAGTTTTGCAATTTATTTCAGAATAAGTCACTATTATAGAAGAGCTTCGTGATTTCGCCACATTTAAATCCATAAATTGTTAGGAAAAATGACTTTTTTATGAACTTTTATTAATTTTTTCGCTGTAAAAATGTTTCAGACCAAACACAGAGGATAACAAATGGCATATAAATGTGCTAAATACGAGAAAACGTCAAGAAATCCACTTATAACAACACTTAAACACCAGCCCCATTTGGACACGAGGGACATTGGATGGCTACCATAACCCGAAATCTTCCACTGAGTTCCATTTTGAATTTTTATACATTCAGTAGATCGCATTTTTGATGCTGATTCCGAATTTGGCTTCCGTTTTCCGATTGGGCCACTTTGAAGCGAGTTATTCAAAAACGACGCCAAACGACGCGCTCCGGCGCTCTAGCGCGCCCAATGAACAAAAGACAGGGGCGGTATTGTACCTGTCTTATTCATAGTCGTAGCAATTAATTTTCGAAGATTCGACCAACTTATGGCATTGGAATATACATATAGTAGCAGGGAAAAATTTCTACCAGCATTGGTGAACTATTTGGAAATTATTCGAAAATTCACAAGGGCACTGATACGAAATTTTCAAATATTCATTCGAATGGAGTATGAGACAAGATATCTAGTTTTCTCATTCATTCAGGGAGATTCAATAGTCCTTACTTGATAGGTCGAAAAGGCGATCGCCATTATTCGAGTGTCGCCAATATTCGAGACGTACAGAATCTAACAGACTAGGCATTCGACGCTAAGTTTGCAATGAATGAGTGATACGAGTATATCATTTTTAGACCACCTCGATTGAGTGAATAATTGTAACAATTTCTTCCGAAAATCCATGAATTAATAATTTTCAATGATTTTTTTCGTATATCGCGAATGATTTAACAATTTCGGGTGAGACCACTTGAATGTTTCAAATGGATGAATAAACTCGAGAGCATTTCTTCCACTCGATCCGAATTATTCGCAAATATCTCACAAGTATCCATGTAAGTTTTCGAATTGTTTCCGAACGCTTGACTGCAACTGTTGCACAGCTTTTCGGCACTTGGACGTTGGAATGCTATGCCATACAGTTGGTCGAGTAACAAAAATCCTTCTACGACTCTTGACTTACTTGACTTAATCGGTTGGCTTTCGCCTGACGCGGTCATTCCGCATCTTCACCGAGGTGTGCCGTCCTAGTAGCCAGCCGTGAACATTTTTCACGGTCTTCAGCCTTAATTTGAACACATTCCATCCAGCTGTCACTATTCCATTTCCTGCAAAACGAAACCCCGCGCCTGAACAGTCTTTCGATGCCGAGTGACTTCAAATCCTCTTTAACCACATCCGTCCAGAACTTTCGCCTACGCCCAGGTGGCCGTTTCCAGACAGGATTTGGAAGCATTCTTAAAGCGTGTTGTACGAGACGATCCGGCGTTCTTCTTATTATATGCCCGAGCAGTCGAAGTCGACTTTCCATTGCTGCTTGAGATGGCGTTAGGAGATGCTGGCACCTCCCTCGTGTCAAGCGTTTATGTACTGCGTCGATTTCCTTGTAAAGGTCTTCGTTATGGCATACACGCGGCCAGAAATATCCAAGCAAACGCCTGAAAAGCTTCCTCTCCGTGCAATCCAACCTTTCCATCTGCGTCTCCGGTGCTGCCCACGTCTCCGATCCGTACATCATGATAGGGCGAATAGCGGATAGGTAGACGCGTAACTTGACTTCCTTCGCGATGGTGGTAGACCACAAACATTTGGTTAGAGAATTAAATGCAGACGTAGCTTTCGCACATCGTTGTCGAATATCCGCTGCATAACTACCATCGTTCTTCAGCAAACAGCCCAAATAACAGAAATCGTCCACCAGTTCGATACGTTGTCCGTCCACACAAACTCCCGTTGAAGGCCTCTGAGAGACCCACATCTGCTTGCACTTGTCGGGACGAAGACGAAGTCCACAGGCTGCGGCATACTTCGAAACGAGGTTCACAATCCTTTGCAGTTTTACGTTGTTTTCAGCGAATAACACGATGTCGTCGGCGTACTCCAGGTCGACAAGGGAGCGTCCTGATGGTGTTAGGATCACATCCGCAGGAAACTGTTCTGCAACTCTACGCATGATGTCATCAACGGCGAAGTTGAAAAGAAAAGGTCCTGCAATGGCTCCTTGCCTTACTCCTGTTCTCACCTCGAAAGCTGACGTAAATCCGACAGGTGTACGAACTGCTGCTGTTGTTCCTTTGTTCATGTCCTCGATTAACCGAACATACTTTTCCGGGACTCCATCTTCTCGCAGAGCATTGAGCAATCGATCACGATGAGGAGAGTCGAACGCGGCTTCAAAGTCCAAAAAAGCAAGCTGTAATGGCTTCGAATACCGCTGCCACGATTCAATTACTCTTCTCACGACGAACACTTGGTCGATGGTCGATCTTCCAGGTCGAAAACCGGCTTGCTCATCTCTGGTCGTTCTTTCACGATGTTTGATAAGTCGCTCGAGTATGATACGTTCTGAAACCTTGTACATGACACGAAGTAGAGAGATTCCTCTGTAGTTCTTAGGATCCGTGACGGATAGCTTCTTGTGAAGAGGTACGATGATCGCATGTCGAATCGGGTATCCTTCCGCTCATCCATATAGCGCGGATGGTGTTGGTCATTTCACGAATCCCAGACGGAGGAAGAGCTTTCAGCATTTCAGCAGTGATGTTGTCATCTCCACCAGCCTTTCCATTCTTCATTTTCCAGACACAATCCAAAACTTCAGACTCAGTCGGCGGTTCCTCACTGACATCTCAATGTGCTCTCTGAACATGCGGGAGCTCAGGTACTGATGGCGCTGGACGATTCAGTAGTGAACTGAAGTAATCCTTCCATATTGGCAGCGTCGCATCACCAACTGCAACTCCATTGGTAGTGTTCAAGACAGGAAAACATCTCTTCATCTTCCCGCTATACTGTCGCAGCAACGTGTAGGCTTTCCTCGGATTCTTCTCCTCCCAAGCCTTCTCGGACTCCTTAGCTCTACACGTCCACTCTCGCTCGCGGTCACTTTGAAGCTGCCGGAACAACTTCCTCCTCAGACGCTTCTCCTCCACGAAATTTCCTGCAGTTCGGAGAGCACATACTCTGTTGTAAGTAGATGTTGTTTCTTCTGAGACGTAGGCGAACGTCTTCTTAGGCTGTACAGCCGGGAGTGCCTCTTTCGAAGCGTCCTGGATGCACTTGACAAAAGAATCCGCGTCGCAAAGTTTCTTCTTAGTCCGTACTCCGATGTGAATAGAAACGCGTTGTCGAAAATTCCTTCTGCACTCTTCATTTCTGAGACTTGTCATGTCAATCCTCTGGAGAGGCTGAGCCCCTCGCTTCCTCTTATGAATCCTCGCAGTGAAGTTCAACAGAACAGGACGGTGATCCGAATCGAATGCGACATCCCACACAGCTCTAGATCTTCGAATGTCCGATACTGGAATATTCCTCGTCAGGACATAGTCAAGCTGTGGTTTCAAAGTTGTCATCTTCCGCTTCCGCTGCTCTTCTGGAGATAGCTGGGTTGGTCCCTGCCACGTAAGCTGATGGCGGCGATGATTCCTCTTGAATGTCGATGAAATAATCAGACCACTGCGTTCACAAAAGTCGGCAAGGCGGTAGCCATTGTCCGATGTTTGCTCCGCTGGGTAGAACCATTTACCGAGTACTTCGGATTCCTGATCAAGTCCCATCTTCGCATTTGCGTCAATCCCCACGACAACAGCATGTTGACAAGGTATCCTGGCCAGCAACGTATTTAGTTCCTCATAAAACGCATCCTTCGAATTGTCTTCGTATATATGTAATATGTAGAAGTATCCCGCACATTGCATAAAGGTGTCGCCGTCCGGCACACCAAGGCCTGTGGTCCATAACACCTTAGGATCCGTACCTAGGGTGTTCATGGAGTCTTTGGTCACAAGCCACAGTTTCGCCACTCTGAACTGTCGATCGCTGTCGAGTTATATCCAAAAAAACTGCGCTATCCAGACTTCTGAGCTATTTCCATGCACCGTTTGCTGCTTTGCAGGAAACCCGCCTCAAGGATAGACCCGTCATCAGCGTCGGAGAGTACACCATCTACTGCGGTAACGCTGACGATAGGAGAGTGGGAGGCTGTGCAATAGCTGTAAGGAAGGATTTCAATGGTATGGTCAAGGAGTTCGGCTCAACGTCGTGCCGGAATGCATTCGTACGACTGCGGGATCACAGAGGTTTCAATCTGTGGATAGTGAGTGCTCATGCGCCCACTGAAACCGCCGAAGACAATCCTACGACTCTAAGAACGGATATTTGGAAGACGGAATAACACACAATGCCGAATGAATATCGAGTTTTGAAAAAAAAACATTTGATTTTCTCCATCCAGCGTATTGAATATTCAAGTTTTTGAAACTTATTTGGATAATTACAAAAATAACAGAGTCACGAAAGAAATGAATACCAAACACATAAACACAGACGAAAAAATCCAAGGTCGTCTCAAAATCCCAAAAATGGAGCTTTCAAGTTTATCTTTAAGTGGATTTTAATTAATCCCGCTATTCTTCTTACAGCTTTCTCGGCCAGTGTCACCTAATTTCGCAGTATTCATTTGAGCCAAAAAGATTAAGAAGAAAAATCGTGAACATAAAGAGATGTACAAAAACAGAATCATCAAAAGAGAGCAATCAGCTGGATTGAGATTCGTTTATCAATCAACGGAAGGCAATACTCACTATTGATCGCGCTATCACCGCACATCACTAATGGTGCGCCTAGTCGTGTGGGAATTGACGTGCAGTTGGACCGTTCTTGGCCCATTTGCGGCACCGGTGATAATGGACGGGGAACTGGGAGTTGGCGGGTTTCAGTGAAAGGTTCTCGAGAGGACTTTTTGCTCTAACCCACCATCGTCGTCCAGCGCACTCCTCGATAGGCGCAGTGTCTCTTCGCTGGCCTGTGGAAAACGCTGATTACTTGGCGAAAGTCAATGTTCGCGATCGAGGGTTTTCTAATGGATAACATCATTGTTAACGGGTAGTAACATTGAAGTTTAGTTCTAGGAATTTCACAGAAGCTTATTTTGACCTTAAATATTAGAACACTGTTTTTTGTCCTGACTAATAATCTCATAATTAACATCGATGTTAAACATCTTAGTTAACATCATAGTTTGGCTGGTTTACTACCACCCCAGATTTCGTCATCGATCGGCGCCAACCGTCGTCTCTCTGCTCACGAGAATATCAGCTGTGGCGCCGATCGATGATGAAATCTGGCAAAGTGCCAGATTCTACCGTAGTTTTAGTGCGAGTCCGCAACCTCACCATGTCTTTTTAACATTGCGATCAACTGTATGTCATAGCGGACTGGCGTCGCGGGCACGCGACGCTTCGGTTTTGTACGCGTTGACGCGCCCGCCCCTCATCAGCTGATCATGTGGGGTTTTCCTCATTTTTCATGGCTTTTGCTATTTCTCACTTTTTTCAATAGCTTCGGGACTTTAAATTGTTATATTACAACCGTTTGTCGAAGATTTAATTTCAGGAATAGCGAAACCGCCCATTTTTGATGGTGTTTTTATTTCGTGGTGTTTCCCTATTAGAACCTGTACATACGTTACCGCATTTTGACTTCTCTAGCGAAATTTTCATTAATCATAAATCTTTCCGAAATTTCTTTAATTATTGTTTGGGCTGTCCCAATACTTCTCCAGAATCCTTTTTCCTGAATATGGGTCACGCCCGATTTTTTTTTGTCTGTGGACGGTTCCGATGCCGACGATTCCAGCCATCACTAAAATTAAAACTTTACCAATTGGTCGTTACATAACAAACGTAGCTTTGATAAATCAAAACTGTTTTGAAAAAAAAGGGACGCGGAAGCTCGAACGAAACCAATGCGTCGCGTGTCCGCAGCGCGAGTCCGCATTGGCACGCACTAACTTTAACCCCAAACCAGAGGATATGAGTGATCGTCGCTATATAACAGGTTGCGCGCCACTACTTGAAAAGGTGCGTCTCACTACCGAACAAGCCAGCACTCCACAAAGTAACAAGCTCGATGAAGCAATCAGCATGCAAGAGACGAAGTGGCGCGCAAGCTGTTTGAAATCTTCTGAGGCGGCATGCACGTACGCGGCGGGTTAGGTTGGGGTTAGACTGGGTTTGGAGCGTCGGCGCGTTTGATGATATCAGCGCGAGGGCTAAAAGGGGGTTAGGCTAGCACTGAAAAATCGTTCCCTCGCAAACCCTACGTAGAAGGGTGGGGCAACCGAAACCCCGTTGAGACACCAACTATTGATTATCTCCAGCACTCGCACAGCAATGATCAAACGCGCCGACGCCCCAAACCCTGCCTGACCCCAACCTAACCCGCCGCGTACGTGCATGCCGCCCCTGAGTAGGCCGCGCCTGTTTCGTCAAGACGTAGGGTACATATTTGGCGCTAAACTGTAAACTTTACACCCTTTTGGCGTGAATTTTTATTGTTTGCTCCACCATTCTGAGTCTCGTTTACTTCTTGCATTCCTGAAACTCATCGCTTCAATTATACTTGCATTCCAGTCAGTTTCAGTGGAATCTTTTTGATGCGGAGTATATCAAAACCCATGAGAATGGCATCATTACCACTAACGAAAGGTTTACAAAACATTTCTGACTTCAATAGAAATTTTCGGAAAATTAGCAAATGATTAATATCAGTCGACTGTTACTACTAATGTTCAAGTATATCTGTGTCATTGAAAATGAGCCGTATTTGAGAAAACCGTGTTTTTTCTATTCCCGCTGTGCCGTCCGTAGTTGTCAGTCTTTTTTTGCGCCAAATTGCGTCCGCCCGAGCGATTTCGAATCGCTGGACTTCCAGTCGAAGCGACCATCTATCAAAGGTTCTTTCGATAGATTGTAGATATTTTTGAAATCAGCATCGAGCGTTCCCTTTTTGATCGAACACACAGTTTCCCCTTCAAAGGCTTGTAAAAGTTTTTGAGATAACATTGGCAGGCTGCAACTGAAACGCTCATGCCGTTGGAAGCGTCAAAAACCAGTCAAAACTGCTATATTTGAACCAGATTGGATCGAAAATCTTCGCAGTCTCCGCCCATTCGCTTTGCAGCCTCCAACCCCGATACAAACGCGTCCATATTGATTGTTCCGAAATGGGAACACTGGCTAGTTTTTGAAGGTTGCAGTAAGCGTTCTAGTACAAGCCGTAGAAGTCTATTACCTTCACTATCACAACTGCATTACCGCTAGCACTGCTAATTCAACCGACAGCGTATGCTGCGGTGTAACTCGTCCACTTCCACACCATGACAAAAACAACCCGTTACTTCTCTATTTGCATCTGATTTCCGTTTGTTTCTTTTTTGTTAGTTTCCCATACTACCAGCTCCTAAGCTTCGATTTATGTCATAAAATCGACACCATATTTGAGCATGTAAGCTGCCTTTAACGACTCATATGGGCATAACACAGTCTGTACGCGGCACTCTCGAAACGCGATTCGAAACCAGATGAATTTCGTTTCCGAGTTTTCAATATATAATGGAAGCTCCAGTGCCCTAACAGCCATGTTGAAAAAATCACAAAAAAAGAATCACTGAAAACTGATTTTCCGGACCCTTTTTTCTTCGTTTTCATATCCCATTTACTCAATCGACATTTGAGAAAGACAGAGTCGATCGCGACGAATCGCTGCGTCGAGCCGTGATTTCTCAATCAAATCCCGTTAATCTTTCTTTCTGCTGATTTTTGAGAGAAGAAAGGTTGACCAATATGTGCAGAAAACACATTAATCACGTAATCATATGATATATTTCATCAACCTCCACTCATTTGTACTATATCACTTGTCGATCAATCACTTTCTTTTCTCATCCCCGAACCCTGAGAGACGTTTTCAGCTGGCGAAAAAAAAAACAGAAACAAACATTCCGGTTCAATTTTAGGATTACCAACTACGTGAATGGCCTTATCAAAGTCCATTTGAAGAAAATAACACAAAACAGGAATTTGGCTCTCAGCGCGCACGATGCCTTTGAAGACAGCATATACGCTCAAAAATGATATTAATTTCATGGCGTTAATCGAGGGCCTTGAGCTGTTAGTATTGAGAAATAACGAACATCGAAAAATTAATTGAAGCGGAGAGATAACGGTTCTGTCTGACTGGTTTGAGTGTGGACAAATTACACTGCACCGGTTGAAATAACGACAAATTGGTTGGGATAATTAAGCTAATACACTCGTACGGCCTTAACTAAAACGGTTACGCCGTCAGAGTCGTGAAAACGATTCAAAGTGAACGTATTCGAGCATTAAATATTGGGAAGGGTTTGCATTGAGAGGCGGAGCCCGCTGCGCTCGACTAGAAAATTTGGGGACCCTCAGTAGCATTAATTGAAAAAATCACATTTGTGAAATCAGTAGAACCTTTACAAAATAAGATTTGATCGAAATGATGAAAACGGCTGCAGAAATTATTCTCTCACAATCAGACACAATATAACTTTTTTCCTTCTCCTGCCCGATTTTAGGGATACGATAGGATACTCATTATTCAGTTGTGTTATATTAGTCTTTTGTCTGGAAACGTTTCTCTAGCGTTGCCGCATCACAAAATCGATTTCCTCGTAAGAACTGCCTGAAAGGCAGGGCCGGGCAAAATTTCGATTCTTAGATTTCCCGCTTAATCGGAGCGTAAGCTACAGGTAGTTCCAAGGAAAGCGCGAAAACTGTGGAAAACGGTCTTTTTTTCGAGTTATTCCAGCCACTTTAGAGAACCGCCGCATTGGCCATGTTTTAGCCATCGTTAACGCATTCTTCAAAACTGCCGTGTAAATATCGGTCAATCCGGCTATGATTATCATGCTGTGAACACCGTAATCCCTGACTTCAAGGCTGTTTCCTCCAGAAGTAAGGACACATAGTTTGTGAGACGTCCAGACTGTGTTCAGCAAGGCCATCCAATCTATTTAACCCAAACTTCGGTAGTGTCAAAATTTGACCGGACCTTGCCTTTAACGGGATATATACCTCAAAAAAGAACAAACGGATGTGAGATCCGTAAACTCTGGCAAAAGCTCCCTTGTAGCCCCGGAGGTAGAGGCAGATTTTGATGACGTTTTCCTCGGCGCATCAAGTTCCGCATTTACGCCACCGGCGACGACCAATCCACACAGTGAGCACTTCCTCGCGCCGGCAGGGCGTTTATGTGCACTTCCTCGCGCCAATTCAAGTCAATTATGACGTCATCATTCAGCGTTTTCGTCATTGATTCATTACCACTTTCGCCACTGGTAGGGGAGCTTTCAGATCTATCACATTTTGGCAGATCTTATCGGTGAAAACACCAAACTAAACATACGAATTGTTCCAAAATGGATCGATTAGTATGTTCTGTATTATGTTACCAAATATAAGAGCTGTGAGTGCGTTCTGACTATGAAAACTCCCTGATACTTCATTTGATAATTTTGTATTCGTACTGCTTTGTCGTCTTCATTTGCACATTCTTAATTACCACCGTTTTTCCCGAATAAACTCTACACATTACTTACACTAACCATTGAGTGTGTTTGTTAAAACCAAATCTTGCAAAGCGCCGAGATAGCCAGTTCGGAGGGCTGCCGATTACGAAACGTGATAAAACGTGATCACATTCACGAAAAAAAAATAGGTGAAGTTGTAGTGTGATCCTTTTTTCAGTTTGTTTTTCATATCACTTCAGTTTGTTATAGTTATAGGTTTGCTTCATATAAGGCCACGCTAATGACATGAATTTCTCGAAAAACCGAAAGAATACTTTCCGGAGAAAGTAGAACGTCGTGTTAAGCAGTTATCAAACCAGTCCTCCTCCTGTTCTAGAAGAAATCTGAAATTTAATCCCTGAAGTCTGAAAAACACCATGTAGTTTTTGAAAACAGCTTTTTTGCTAGCCCATCGAAATCTTCTTCTGGCCAAATGCACTATGGCATTCGAAAGCGCGTTTCGCCTTCTATCTAGAGCTTCTTGTCGCTTTTTTCCCTGTACCTTTCTCAAGTTCCACATCTCAATGTACTTATGTTGATTTTATTTTCCTATCAAGACGCCAAGTATACCGTTTTGAAGAATGGTTTGACTCCTCTGCACCGAAACAAATTCGCGTTTTTTTGCGTAGGGAATAGTTCACAATTTTGCTGAAAAAAAATGAGAATTTCGCAGTTCCTTAGTTCTGCAATACCTTTTAGGCACCAAAATGATCATTTCAACACCCCGAAGAATTCTCTGTTCAATATAACGTTTTTTTTTGCAAAAAATCGTGTTTCCTAGAATTCAGAACGAAAAAACCAACCACCGGTGTTTCAGAAATGTTTAAAATTCGTGGTGTAAGTTGCGTTAACAGGAATCCTCCGTGGTGCGGAGCTGCAGGTTGCGGTACCATTGACAACCAGGCATGCCGCGCCCACTTTATCTCGCACTTACTGCGCTCTCCACTCCACCTCTTGCTTTGGAGACACAAAGAAAAAGAGGTTATTATTGTGCCATCGATTGGCGTCTCTCGGATGATTGAGGTTTCGAAGCATATTTTGGCGAACATCAGCCACGACCATATGTGGATTCTGGAGCTGTAATCACAATTACACCTGTAAATGTATTCCCCGTACAACAATGTCTTAGAATTCCCACATTATTTTTATTTCTGACTGATCGGGAACAAATCTGACGCTCGTTCTCTCATAGCACCATGCGAATTCTTCAACAAAGTTAGTGAACAACTGAATTCTTTGCTAACGCTGCTGATTACACATGTGATAAAAAAGAAAAAGCCAAGAAAATCTATCAAAAAGGGGATCTACCAAGCAAATGCGTTCTGATGCTGAAGGAAACGTTCCAAGAGAAAAAAAGAGTAGTAGAGAAGCGGAGTGGACGAGTCTACAAAACAAGTACAAATATTTCTCAAGAACCGATTCCCGTGGCTGAAACTTTCAACTCGTGAAAGCAGCCCGTTTTGCTATGCTTCACAGAAGTACTCTCTCGTTTTGAGAATGACTTCTTTTTCTTCGGTTCCATTAGAAAATTCGTGCACTCAATACTCATTATTGAAAAGAAAATATGATGTTAGCCAATTCACACAAACCATTTCATTCTCCTGTTCAGAAAGGTAAACTAGTGAAAGGGCAGTAGCAAATTCAATTACCAACACATGAACCTTTTTCAACCAAGTAAAGTCCTTTCCTTCTTCGAAAACCCTAGAGCTCTTTGATGTGAAACACCACAGCGGTTTGTTCCATATAATTAAAAATTTTGATCACAGAAATCGGTTCTCCAGAAATAATGTTAATTCTCTGTAGACTCGCCCAGTCCACTTTCCTAATGTTTCTTTTGGTTGGAGCGTTTCTGCTAGTGCCGAAGCGCTTGTGCTTGGAAAAACTCATTCTGCTAGAATTGTACACTTTTCTTGGTAATACGTAGTAATACCCACGAGAAATCTCCACGGTTAGCCGATCGGTATAGTTTAATTTATAAACAGTAAGTGACCAACTTCTTAACCAGTTCTCCTATCCCACCCCATTAAAAAAAACACGGCTGGTAATGTGTTTTAGCGATTTGATCTAGAAATCTAACCTCCATTTCGCTTTTATTTGCAGTTTCCTGTAACACTATAATAGTAATGTGATTTTGAGAACGATTTCTACATTTTCATAGTTAAATTCTTTGAAAAACAACCGCTCCGCATCGACGACTGCGAGTAGCGAGGAAAGAAAGGGTATATCAAATATTCATTCGATAATTAGTAAGTAACCAACTTGTTTATCGGTTCCCCTATCCCACCCCTTCAAAAAAGCACAGCCTACAATGTCTTTCAGCAGATTGATTTAAAAATCGAATGTTCCAGAGATCCAGCCCTGTGTGCAAACTTTCTTGGCGGGAGCACTCAAGATTTAAGCATGAAATAGAAAGTTTCTTCCGAATCACATATCCTACAGACATTGCTTCCCTAGAGACTCCATCGAAATCCATCGATTTCTAAGAGCTGTATCTTTCACTTCTTTCTGAAATTCTGAGGGCTTCTCCCCTTCAAAACTTGGATAGCTCCCATCACTGTACTGCACAGTAAAAAAGCTGTAAATGACCCTCCGCGGAGACGCAGAGATAGCCAGTTTGCACTTTGGCCGGCCGAGAGAGTGCCAGGCCAGCTGGCAGCGCCTTTCTTTTCGTCCTCTGCGCTCATCATACTGACTCGAACACCCCACATGCCGAGTTGTCAATGCTCCGGAGACCGAGCTGCAAGGTTTGATGCCTTTGAGGCATCGTTTACGATGAATGTTGTTTTGGAATTTTTCGCATAGGATGGGAGCACTTGTACCTTATACAACAACTACATTGGAAAAACTGCAAAAAAATCACTGAAAGTGCGTTTTCGGACCGAAATTTCCTGAGTCGATCTGAGAAAAGAAGAGTTGATCGCCATGAATTGCCACGTTATCACGTGGTGATAAATTCCATCAACTTCCATCATTTACACTATATCATTTGTTGATAAAATATCAAATTTATTTTCTCATTAGAATCCAGATTGGTGGGCTTGCCGCTTTTGATGAGATTCGAGACAGACGTCCTATATCTCCTATATCTCACAATAATGCGTTGATGACCTAACAATCTTACCCTACGTTCCCAGGCGGGCTCAACCAATCAATAAAACCCAAAAATGATGAGTGGTTTTCAGCGCGTTCGATGCCTTCAAAGTCGATACAAAGCAGTTGAAGTTGCGAATCCTGCAAAGAAGTACAATTTAACGCAGTTCTCAAGTCAGTAAGATCAGATATTCCTTCAGCGATCGCAGCCTTGGTATTTTGGTAGTACACTGATATAAACAAGACACGTATTCGGTCTCGACAAAAAAAAACAAGATGAAATTCGAAAGTGATCGAGTAACGGGAGGCGACCAACAGCCTTAGGCCTCGGTCATAGCTGGCTGATCCGCGTAGCCAGCCCGGTCGATAATCATGAAGGATATGAATGAGCAACACAAAAACACTTGATGTAATGATATAAGGTAAGAAACTAACGATATCCATGATATCGATTTTCCACATAATTCATACATATTGACAGCGTCAGCCACAGCTGGCCACAACAGTGTTATTGCAACCTTCATCGTCCATGTTTTTCATACGTATCGACCGGGTTGGCCACGACAGGTTACGGCGATTTTTTCAACCAACTCTGACAGGGGTCTTAGGCGCTATCCATACTCCTCAACGTCAGCGCGTGACCCGCGGGCTTGACGTTAGGGTATGAATACTTTATACGCGCGTGAAGTGCTTCCAGAGACTACGAAACTACAGCGGCGACGCTATGGCGGAGAGGAATGAAGTGAGTCTTGACGTTTCCAGGCAAGCAAAATCTGTTCACGCGTTCACGGTCATGGATGCAGAGGATAGTACTGGAATCAATTGTTATGGTACGAATTGGAATTGATGATTTTCAAGTGATGAAAACTCGTTACGGCCGACCCTGTCATGGCGGAGCGGTCGTCACGCGCGGGAGTGGCAGCAAGCCATTCATACTCTAACGCCACGTCCTCGCGTCACGTGCGTGGCGCACTGGCGTTGAGAAGTATAAATAGCGCCTTAGGTACATAGATGATAGCACACGCTGTCAAATACTCTGTTGCAATCTTATCATAACAACCTTATCCACGCTATATTTTTGCACACCAACTGAATATTTCACACCTTTTTGGCATTTTGCTCTCCCTGTTGACGTTTTCGGTTCATACCGCATTTTCGGGTTACGATACCCTTATTCGATGTCGCTTCCATTACAGATTGTTAGCGCAGCGGCTGATAGAGAGTCGTGCGAATTCTAGCGCGTCTATGTCGCATTAAGCTAGCGTGCCTACGCAATAAAAGGCTCTATCAAGGTTGGTTTCAGATGCATCAAGGTGCCACACTTCTAGGATGAGCTATAACTTGCAGGTCTCAGGTGTTGAATCAGAGCATATCGATTGGTACACAATTCGTGGCGATCGGTTGGCTGTATTTTCTTGCTAAAGGGCTGGTTCTACGCAGTTATGAATTTACGGCTTGCGTTTGCGATAGTTTCTGCTCTAGCCAGGCTCTAGACAGGCTCGTGGATTGTGAGTGGAATCATTGTGAAAATATTGATTATCTTTTGTTGATTAGGGTGGTAAAAGGCAGCATTCACGATGGTCATTCCTGGTGACTTTCCACAGAAATGATAGGCCAGAAGGTTCTAGGCCCACGGGGTCGAAGGAACGACAGAAAACTAGCCAGGATTGACGAAATAACGGCTGCGAACAGGCGTTCTGAAGTCACCAAAACGCCTCATGCCCCCTTTCCGGCCCCTTCGACCTGAACAAATGAACACTCGAGATTGTCACAATAGGAATTAATCAAGTCAAGGGAGTACATACTGATAAGTGAGTTGAATGGCTTGATTACGTTGATAGGTATCATCCTTGATAGCGGTCGATTCCTTAACGCTCAAAAGTCAACGAAAGCAAGGAAGGGGACATCGAAAATGAGGTCTATCGTGAACACTGCGTTTAACCTGCGTTTATAAACTGTGAGGTAAGATTGTTATTATTCCATGCATAATACGAGATCTCTAAATGACGTTGTCTTGTTGTCCCTGAATAAAAGTTGTTATGCCTTATGGTCCTTTTATCATTCAAGGTGAATTTGCTGACCCTATAGTTTGGGCTGTTGACCTCGAACAGGGTTCGAACTCGAGCAAGAACAATGATAAAGGGGTCTCCTGCTAACACAGTGGACGCGCTCTGTTGCTATACTCTTCCAGGTCGAGTCAGCAAATGGAGAGTCAAAAGAAGCAGCATTCCGTCTGCGTCTCTGGCGCGCGCAACGTAGGCAAATCACGTATGCGTCGCAATATCTGCCTTACCGTAATCCAGAGAACAGAGTTCATGGATTTTTTCATGCACCTAAATTTTGCATTATTTTCGCTAGGAGTATTCGTATTACTAGCTAGATATGAATAAAAACACGGAGGACACGGTTTGATACAAACGAGGTGTTCCACAAAGTCTCTCAAAGTGTAATGCATCACAAGTGAGTATGAAGGGCATTTTAAGCCAAGATAATGCAAAAAAAATCATGACAAATGTGCAAAGCAAAAAAGAAATGGGAGAAAACCAAGAATCCTGTTTTTAGGATTACGGTAAGGCAGATACTGCGCAGCGTACGTGATTTGCATACTTCGCGCGCACCAGAGACGCAGAGGGGGCGCTGCTTCTTCAGACCCTTCGTTAACCGACTCGATCCGGAGAGAGTGTAAAGGGGGCGATTGTTGGGGCTGGGAAGGATTTCTGGGGGCAATTATGGGGCGAAACTAGCATAGCGAAAGGATGGCGAGATTGACGGCGCGTGAATCACCCCGCTTAATCCATACTGTGCTCCACAATGGAACACAATTGCTCCACAATTTACACTTACAGCGCATTTGTTGTTGGGCTTGAAGTCTCTATGTGGTGGGATACACGCGAACTTTCGTCAGAGAACACGATCAAAGGTATCCTCCGTGTGAAAACGAAATTTCCATCGCTCGTCGCGCGTGTGCGGGCGATGCTGCTCCCTTGGTTTTTTCTCTCGCTCTCTCTCGACTTCGTTCCGTACAGGCACGTGCAGGAACTAGGGTGTAGGCTGTAAAAGATGCGAAATTCTTATGGTTCCTACGCGTGCTGGTACGGAGCGGAGGTTAGAGACAGCGAGAGAGCGGAGGGCAGACGGAGGCTGCAGCATCGCGCGCGCCGCACGCGTCATGAGTGATGAGAATTTCGATTTCAGACGGAGGATAGTTTCATTTTAACACCGAAAGGAACCTTCTAAGCTAGCGACACGAATGTAGAATGATGTCGACCCCGTCTAAAATCGAGTAGTTTTTTCTCTGAAAAGATTAGCCAGTCGTGCCAGTCAAGTCAATGTGCCCCATCGGTATGATATACGGTGACGCGATTCCGCACGCGGCCCAAACGTGCAGTCAACACAAATGAAGCGTGATTGCGAATGGGCTAATACATAAACTAGCAAATTAAGGCGCTATTCACCATAAACTTCATTCATGAGTTTTCGGTGGTAAAGAGTTGTAGTTCTCAGAGGCGGAAAGCGTTCAAAGGCACAGTCCGAGCTAGTGTGTAAAATTTGACATTATGGTCCGGTAGCTGTATGTAGCAACCCTGCCAAACGCGAAATCTCAACTCATCAGAATAAGCGAGAACAATAGAGCCCCCCAACAGCACCCATTACCCCGCCCAGTTCAGGGATCTCGGTCTCAATAAGGACGAGACTCGCCATGGATTTGGGTCAGGATCTACGTACTCCCTCATGTTATAGGTCCAGCTTAAAGGCACAGGACACCCAAAAAAATTATTTTTCAGATTTCATGCTTATCTTGGAAAGGGTTACACTCTGATCACAATGGTATCTCTGAAATCGTCCAAGACCCCCTACTAACGGAGATATGGCTCCTTGAAGATGCCTGCATTTTGAGGGCCAAAATTTCGTGGACGAGTTGTCTCAGACCTGTATTTCTCTTCATTCGCGATCGCCGCACGAGAGCAAAACGGGACGAGGGGATAGACCGGAAAGGGAATGAAGAACGTCGACTCGGTTGAAAATCATCCATCCATCTAGCCGCTATTGAGATCGAAATTCAGGAAGGGGGCCGGGCCTGTGGTGGTGAGCGAAGGGGGTCGGGCCTGTGGTGGCCGCTCTTATCTCGCTTATTTGGAGGCATTGAGATCTCGCACTTGGCATGTGTTATACAGGAGTGGTCTTCTACACAATTACATGAAAATCTCAAAATTCATATCTGAGGGTGTACTGTGCCTTTAAAGGCACAGTCCAACCTCAGTATCGGTTTTCTGGTTTCCTACATATCTTGAGTACGGTCCCACGCTGATTCCAATGGTATCTCTGAAATCGTTTAAAACTT
Source organism: Aplectana chamaeleonis (assembly GCA_029168955.1). Taxonomy (NCBI): domain Eukaryota; kingdom Metazoa; phylum Nematoda; class Chromadorea; order Rhabditida; family Cosmocercidae; genus Aplectana; species Aplectana chamaeleonis. The sequence continues at coordinate 764,504 of JAPDOI010000176.1, forward strand.
CCTAGGAACGGAGTTATAGCCCTTCAAAAACTGAGCTACGGAATCATGGTGGACGAGTTTTCCGGAGCTTGTAACTTCGGTCATTTGCAACCTATGTGTGCGAGTAGACCAGAATAAAGAGAGAGGCTGAGAGTGAAGGGAAAAACGGGGCTACTGACCAGAAATCATCTCTCATATTACCACTATTGAGCTCGAAAGATCGTAAAAGGGGCGTGCCAAAGTGGCTTCCGGGCGTGGGCGCCATAGGGTGGCTTCCTCCTATATCTCGCTTATTCAGAGGAATTGAGAGCTCGCACTTGGCAGGTGTTATATGGGGTGTGTCTACTTCACAATTATGTGGAAAGCTCAAAATTCGCACCTGAGCTTGGACTGTGCCTTTAGGGGCAGTGTTCACGATGAAAAATGTGTTTTATTTTCCACTAGGAATGGGTAGTGGATGGGCACACTGTAACGTTGACGTCGAAAGAACGCATGAAAACGAGCCAGGAAGAGCCTCAAAAGAGCCCGAAGTTGCCACTTTGAGCGCTTGGCAAACCCCAAAAGCGCAACACACGCCAACTGACGTGAACTAATGAATGCTCAAGATTATGAGATGAGCGATGATTTCCAATCATTAGCCCCGTTCTTCCCTTCATTCTCAACTTCTCTCTTTACTGAGGTCAGCTCGCATACATAGGCTGCAAAATACGGAAGTTACTAGCTTCGGCCATTAAGTCACAATGTTTCCTTAGCTCAGTTTTTGAGGGACCATAACTCCGTTCCCAGAAGGTCTTGTACGATTTCGGAGGCATCATTGGAATCAGCATGAGGCCGTTTTCCAGATAGGCGAGAAAACAGAAAAAACGATTTGTTGTAGACGGCCGAGCTGCTGCAGACGAGTGAACTAATGGTTTATTAGTCACTGAAGAACTGTCATAAACAATGGTGATTGAGGCGCCCTCCTGACTACATCGTAGCCGGCGCGGGTTTGACGGGCTCGGTTAACATAGCAATTACGAGAGGCATTGCAAAACAACAATGACAGTGAAAGGTCACAATGGTCATAGAGCATGTGAACACAAACATAACACAGCTAGTGTTATTATTGTTCCTATAACACCTCCCCCCTTGAGTATCACACGTAGGTCTTCCTGGACGGGTTGACGACCATTCGCGAGGGAGGTTGGCGGTTCCGTGTAGAACGTCGTGGTTGTTGACGTGCGGAATGCGATGTTGATGGTGTGGGTGGTGGTGGTGCGTCAGATTGAGCACTGTGATTGAACAGAGGTAAATCGTATACTTCCAAGAGTTTGTTCGTTAAAGGCAGCATACACGCTCAAAAATGATATCAATTTTATGGAATGAATCGAAGGACTGAAGCTGTTAATATTCAGAGATAACAAAAAAAACCGGAAGAAAATCGACTGAAATGAAGATATAACGGTTCGTTTTATATTGGCCCAGATGTGGACGAGTTTTACCGCATTGGCTGGAATAGCGGAGCTAGCGACAAATTTGTTAGGATAACGACGCTAATGTATTCTTACGGCCCTTTCTGGAACTCTTACGACCCTAGAAGCATAAAAAATGAGCAGAAATGACCGTAATCGAGCCTTGAACATTTGTATTGAAGGGCGGAGCCCGTATCGGTGGGCGGAGAAAGGATGATTTTATGACTCAATACGGCTCAAATACGGTCATTTTAACTCGTTTTCAACTCTTCCAACTTCGTGAAGGCTCTTCTAGGGCCCTCAAGATCCCACTAATGTATTTATCTCAACAACTTTTTTGAGCGTGTATGTTGCCTTTAATGCAGCGTCATCTCTTGGTCGTAACTGATTGATGTGGCGCTTCCATTGTTCCGATCCGCAGCGCACTATGTAGGTAGAGCTCCCGGTACGACTGAGAACGATGCCAGGTGCCCGAGTACGCTTCTGTGTGCGGTAGTCTTTGGCGTACACAACGTCGTCGACATCGAAGTGACGACTTCGAACGCCATGTCGACGGTTGTAATGCTGCTCCATCTTGACGCCTCGTAGTCCATGAGTGGCGTCACTGGGAGACAACAGGTCGAGTTCGGTTCGCGATCGACGCCCCAGGAAGTTTTCGGCTGGGGAGAGTTGGTTTGGTCCAGACGGACACGGCGTCGATCTGTATGCCATGAGGAACGTTTGGAGTGCATCCGGCGTAGGTTCCTCCCCTTCAACTTTGCGAATCCTCGCTTGAAGGTATCCACAAAGCGTTCGGCTTGTCCGTTGCTTTGCGGGTGGAAGGGAGGCGTACGGAGATGAGTAATGCCCCGAGAACGGCAAAACGTCGCAAACTGCGCGGACGTGAATTGCGTGCCGTTATCAGTGACAAGAGTCTCCGGATTACCAAACTGTGCGAAGATCTCCTTCATCGCTAGAATAGTGGCAGATGACGTGATTGATGTCATCTGAACGATTTCTGGCCACTTGGAATACGCGTCTACTATAATCAAGTAGAACTGTCCTTCTAGCGGTCCGGCGAAGTCTGCATGCACTCGTGTCCACGGAGACACCGGTTTTAACCAGGACTGTAGTTCAGCTTTTACAGGATCGTTGGAAGCTGTTGCACACTTGCTGCAAGCCCTAACAAGGGCTTCGATGTCTTTGTCCAGTGTCGGCCCATAGACATGACTACGTGCGAGCATCTTCATCCTTGTCTGTCCAGGATGGGCCTTGTGAAGCGTCGAGGGTACACGGCGTTGTAGTGATTTTGGGATCACTATTCGAGAAGCAGTGATGAGACAGTCGTTCACGGTCGTTAACGTGTCTCTACGGTTGTAGTAGTGCCACAAAGGAGAATCGCGGTCGAGCTTGGGCCAGCAACCGGATTTCGTGTAGTCGATCACTTGCTTGATCAGACCATCAGCTAGCGTAGCGGAGCGCACAGATTCGGCAGAAACTGGAGGATGACGACAGTTGTCTGCGAACTCGGCTGTGATATCCTCATCAACAGAGGCTATCACGTAGTCTTCCGATTCGAGAGAATGTGGTGCTATGAGACGTGAAAGAGCATCGACTTGTCCAAAATCTCTTGTGTTGACGTACTCAACGGTGAAGTCATAGTTGAGTAGTGTAGTGGCCCAACGCTGAAGACGGTTGGCACTGTACACCGGTATTCCTTTCTTGCTCGCAAAGATCGAAAGGAGTGGTTTGTGGTTAGTCTTCAACGTGAAGTGACGCCCGTGCACGAAACGGTGGAATTTCTGCACGGCAAAGATGAGAGCCAGCGCTTCCTTTTCTATCTGGCTGTAGTTCTTCTGCGCAGAGGTCAAGCAACGACTTGCGTGGTAGATGACCTTCTGGGATCCATCAGCGAATCGATGTGACAGTGCTGCTCCGATCCCGTAGTTTGAAGTGTCTGCAGCGACAATGATTGGTCGACTCGGATCGAAATGAGTCAGCAGTAGATCTGAGTTCAATGTCGCTTTGATTTTGCAGAAGAGTGATTCGCACTGCGGTGTCCACGCATAGACGGCGTCCTTTTTTGTAAGGGCGTCTAACGGTGCGCGTAGATTGTGCAAATCCTTGACGAATGTTCCATGGAAGTTGACGAGTCCGAGGAAAGTGCGGAGCTGGCTTATGTTCCTCGGTGATGGCATCTCTTGGATCGCTCTGATCTTCGCAGGATCAGGACGGCATCCCTGAGCGTTGATGACGAAGCCCAGATAAGTGATTTCGGTCTGCAAGAAGAAGCACTTCTTCAGCCGAACACGGAATCCATAGTCTTGGATCCTCTGGAACACGGCTTCGAGGCGACTGTTGGGTTCCTCGATGGTGCTACCCGTGACCAGTATGTCGTCGAGGTAGGCAGCAGTTCCTTCCAAACCAGCAGTCAGGGCATCGATATGCTGTTGGAAGACACCTGGATCAGGCTTGACTCCAAAAGGTAGTCGATTGAAGCGGTATAATCCTCTGTGAGTGCTTATGGTCAGCAGAGGTTTTGAGTCGTCGTCCACTTCCAACTGAAGGTACGCTTCAGCGAGGTCAAGCTGCGAGAAGTATCGACCTCCATTCAGCTTTGTGAAGATGTCATCCGGTGTTGGAAGTGGGTGCTGGTGCTGCTCAAGTGCATCATTCAATCCTGTTGAAAAATCTGCACAGAGTCGAATGGTTCCGTTCTTCTTCTGAACGGTGACGATGGGTGCGGCCCATATTGAGTGGTCTGCGGGCGATAACACAATGGCAGCCACCAGACGGTCGATTTCTTGAGTGATACGCGGCAGAGCTGCGTACGGAACAGGCCTAGCCTTGCGAAATATAGGCTTGGCATCGGGCCTCAGCACAAGTTTTGCTTTTGACTTTGTGCATCGCCCTAATCCTGGTGCAAACACTGCGGCGAACTGCTTCTTCAAGTGAGCAGTTAGTGTTTGATGCAGTGTAGAGAGTGTCGACGATGATACGTTGCAAATGGAGCCTTCAGCCAGAAGACGATACAGTGACTCGTGTTGGGCTATCCAGTCAATACCCAACAAAAAAGCAGGGTCAGCAACGTAACATGTACCCTGTCCAGGGTGTCCGTCAATGTCGCAGTTGCATTAGCATCTTCCGCGAACCTTGATCGGCTTGTGGCTTGCGGACTTCAGAGTGACCAAAGATGACACCAACTTCGGTTGGCCAATTGCTTTCCAATCGGCTTCGTTGAGTAATGTGACATCGGCTCCAGTGTCGAGACGCATCCGTATCCTAGTACCATTGATCTGTACTTTCCGATAGATGCGTTTGGCTGGAGCGATATCTGATGACGTAGAGGCGATAACGACGTTGTTCGTTCGCCGTTGCTTCGTTTTCGGATTCTGCGTTTTCTTCGTCTTGAAGTTCTTGCAGAATCCTCTTTTGTGGCCAGTGACTTTGCAGTCGTGACACGCTTTGTTGATGAACGTGCATCCTTTAGCCCAATGATTTCCTCCACATCGGAAACATGGAGAAGGCGGTTCACGACCTTGACCTGTCTTCGAGTTGACAGCATTGATGCTGGATCGTGGTGATGATGTTGACTGTTCGAGAAGCGCAGCGTCTTGTCGAATATCAATGAACTGCTGAATCTCAGAAGTGAGATCTTTCAGCGTAGTCTGTGGATTGTTCTCCATTTTGCGTAGCGCACGGGCACGGATATCAGCATCCGTTGGAGAGGCAAGCACAAATCCAGACCAGAGACACTTCATTTGCTCAGGAGTGACGTCGTTGAATTCTGCCATCTCATGCCGTCGATTGACTAGTCTAATGTAGTAACGCAGCGTCTCGCCATCACGTTGTGTCTTGAGATAGGCGTAACGACGGAGCAGGATCGACGTCTTTATGTCCGAAAAAGCTCCTTCAGAGTCTTCACAGTATCCGACAGAATACATCATAAGCTTTCCAGGGCAGAATGTGGCTCTTGAAGAAGCGTGCGTATGTCACAGCATCCAGCTTGGAGATTAATCTAGCTCTCGCCAGAGCGTCAGAGTGACGCCATCCTTGGAAATGACGTCTTCGTATCGGTTGTACCAAACGTCGAATGTGCAGCCGTTGTCCGGGTCATAACTGAACTCGGGCAAGCGCGTCGACAATGAGTTCGTGACGAACTCTGGGTCGGTAAGCGGTCGAAGCAGTTGGTCGTATAGTGGAGACCATGCTCTCCATGCGAGTCATCATCTCGTTGAACATCTCAGCTGAGATTTAGCTGAGCTTTGCAAATCATACGGAGCGTTTCAGCATCCATGTCTAGATTCTGACGTGGCTGTTGCACGTTCGATTCGTAACCAGATCGAGATCAGATCTGTACCCTACCAGCAGTTGAACCTGTTTGAAGGTCGGCGTCGAGCTGATTGAGCGATTTGATCGGCCCAGCACGAGTCAAAACCTGTATGTCGAGCGTCGATCAGCTAACCTGAGTTTGGGAACCTGTCTTGGTCAGCGGTGCCGGCAGGAACTCGACCGGGCTCAAAATGAAGTTGAGGCTGCTCGATCAGCTGTTCGACCGGGATCTGGGCGAGATCCGGGGCTGATTTGGTGACCTTGAGCGTTGAAGTCCTTGATCCTGATCGCCAGTTGTTGTAGACGGCCGAGCTGCTGCAGACGAGTGAACTAATGGTTTATTAGTCACTGAAGAACTGTCACAATCAATGGTGATTGAGGCGCCCTCCTGACTACATCGTAGCCGGCGCGGGTTTGACGGGCTTGATTAACATAGCAATTACGAGAGGCATTGCAAAACAACAATGACAGTGAAAAGTCACAATGGTCATAGAGCATGTGAGCACAAACATAACACAACTAGGGTTATTATTGTTCCTACAACACGATTTTTATCGTGAACACTGCCTTTAAAGGCACAGTACACTCTCAGATATGAATTTTGAGATTTCCACTTGTTTGTGTAGTACACCCCTCCTGTATAACACGAGCCGAATGCCAGATCTCATTTCCTCCAAATAAGCGAGATATAAGCGACCACCATAGGCCCGACCCCGTTCGCTCACCACCACAGGCCCGACCCCCTAACAGATTTTCGAACTCGATAGCGGCTCGATGGATGGATGAATTCTAACAAGTCGTGCTTATTCAGTCCATTGTCGGGCTGTCTCCCTATCCTGGCTCTCTCTCACGCAACGATTGCGAATGAAGAGAAATACAGGCCTGAGGCAACTCGTCCACCAATTTTTCACCTTCAAAATCTAGGCATCTTTGATGAGCCATAACTCTGTTCAAAGGGGGCCTTTCACGATTTCAAAGATACCACTGTGATCAGCGTGTAACTCTCTCCTAGATAAGCATGAAATCTGAGAATCAATTTTTTCGGCTGTCCTGTGTCTTTAATAGTATGGTCTGCTTCGGTGCAATGGCTGCGAACTACGAGGAAAAACAGGCCCGAGACAACTCGTCCACGAGTTTCTCGCCATCCGAATTCACAATTTTTGAGTAGCCACAACTCCGATTGTAGTGGGTTCTCAACGATTCTGTAAACACCATGGTGATCAACCGAAAATTCTCTCTAAGGAAATCAAAAAAAAAAAAAAAACTAAGAGCAATTTTAAAGGCACAGGACACCCTCAGACATGAATTTTGTGATTTTTGCTTAATTGTGTAGTAGACTCCTCCGGAACGGCATCTGCCAAGTACGAGGGCTCAACTCCTCCGAATAAGCGAGATATAAGCGACCACCACAGGCCCGACCCCCTTCGCTCACCACCACAGGCCCGACCCCCCTAACAGATTTTCAAACACGATAGCGGCTATATGGATGAATGAATTCCCAACGAGTCTTCGTTCTTCAGTCCATTGCCGGTTTATCTCCACATCCTGTTTTGTTCTCGTGCAGCGATTGCGAATGAAGAGAAACACAGGCCTGAGAAGACTCGTCCACCAAATGTTTGCCCTCAAAATGCAGGCATTTTCATGGAGCCATATCTCCATTCGTAGGGGTCTTGTACGATTTCAGAGATACTTTTGTGATGAGAGAGTGGCTCTCTCCAAGATAAACATGAAATTTGAGAAATAATGTTTTGGGTGTCCTGTGCCTTTAAGAAATGCCCATTCAGAGGCAGGAGACAAGCTCGAAAAAGTTGTTGAGATAATTAAGTTACTGGGGTCGTACGGCCCCTAGAAGAAGGCTCGCAAGAAGGCACTAGAAGCGTCAAAAACGAGTTAAAACTACTAAACTTGAGCAATGCGTGTCTAAAAATTTCGTCAACCCCGCCTATGAGCTTCGTCAACCCCGCCCCCAAATACAAACTCGTCCAGATTGATCGTTCCAATGCGGTCGTTTTGGCTGGGTTTTGATGCTTCCAACGAGGTGAGCGTTCTAGTACAAGCAGTTGGAGTCTATTGGCTTAGCTACCTCAACCGCCTTGTCGCAAATATTCGCTGTTTTAACTGCGCGCGGTAAAACTCGTCTAATTTCACCCGATATCATAAACAACCCTTACTCCTCTATTTGCATACAATTTTCGACGGCTTTTCGGTTAGCTCCGCATACTACCAATTTCAAACCTTCGATTTATAACTTAAAATCGATATCAATTTCGAGTGTGTCTGCTGCCTTCAAAAAACGGAGCCACACTTCCTTCTGACGGCTGAAAACAGCTTAGAAAGCAGTTGCAGCGGCCTGGTTGCGCCCCCCCCCCCTTCCCCTCGGGCTTCAGTTGTCATCAACACCGAGACGGCTGAATCGCTGCCATGCCTTCACTTGCGATCATCAGCCACTGTTTTTAATAGAAAGAGATAACGGTTTCGCCAGCATACTGCCTGACGAAGATTTCTTCGTTTTCAACAGCCTTTTAACCACCCCATTGCCTCTTGCAATGAAAAACCACTGATCAAGAGTGTGACGGTGATACAGCTATGTTGGTGTTCATAACAACAGGTGGTTCCCAAGCGGTGCAACAAGACCGGTGCTCTTCTGCTTGTAAGGCTACCACAATTCTTCCCCATTGGAAGCTGAAGAACGAAGTTCGTACTGAACAGTACCTTTAACGCTGATGGATTGGACATGCTTAGCCTTGCGAAATACTGGCCGTGGACGTTCAAAAATCTGGGTCAGTTGAAGTCCTTTTTCCACCGACTATGCTTCCGGAGCCTCAGGACTACAAAATTGCGGTTCTATGCGCCATTTTGGACTCAAAGAGGAACATTACCTACATTAGGTAATCCGTATGGTTCATCAGTTGTGGAAGGTGAAACAATAGCCAGCAATTGTACCGTCCTGGCTAACCCCTTAGCGGATGATGAGCTACATACCTCCATAAAAGCAAACTATAAGAGTGATAATTCAATACTTCTGGGGAGGAATTAACATTATAGTGGTGAATCGCAGAACTTTCACGTACTTGACAGGGCTAAACTTATCATCAAGGTAGCTGAAGAATCTGTTCTGATATTCGCATAACTATAGTGGTTAATTTACTGAGTATAGGAGTAGATTATATTGAAGCATAGAGGGAGGACGCCGTAGTAGCGAGTAGCTTTGCCGTTGTCCGCGTTACATTCAATAACAATCCATAACAAACGCATACACTCATTGAATTGGATCGATTTCGCCCATAACCGCCGGCAAGAATACACAACAGACATGGTCTATCCTGGAGCAAAAACCTTCCCAAGGTGAACGCTGACATGAAATGCAATCCCACTGCACTCAGAAGATTGAGCAACAATCTAGCAAGAAACACTTAACGTCGTGAAAAAATCAAGATATTAGCGTGATAGCAATCAATTTAGCTTTCACAATTCGAAAAAGGAAGAATATTTCGAAGAAAAAATCAGACATTGATACATGAATAGACAGAACAACTTGAAAATGATGCCCATTCCCGAGGTGGATGGGCAGAATTGGCTGATTTCGAAATTTTCGATTGTATGATCAGGCCGTTGGTTCAACAATACGCAATCATAGCCGAGGCAGAGCAGCCACAAGGACGCCGATAGGCCCCGCTATCGTGAATTGCATTGGAACAGCGAAATCGCATATGTATGTATCAATGTTACATACTGCAAACACTTACGAACCTCACACTTTGTGAGTTACATAGATCTAAACGGTGGGACTTCATCTTGTGAGTCTTATGCGTCGATTTAAGAAGGTCGATTTGTGGAAAGTTTGGCTTATATGTCCTCCCACCAATTCTCGCCCCGACATTTCCCCCAAACAAACTCGTGTACGTGAATGTTCCACACGCAGCGACATCACAATATCGAGTTTTCCCGAGGAACATTACTTTATGGAAATATATTTCATAGTTTGGAACAGGGTCAAGCAATGTTGGAACATCTCCAAAGCGGGGGGTGGCCACTTACTTCTGAAATTAGGGGTTGCATTGCTGGATTGTTCATATAGTTTTTTCTCAGTTTAAGCTCAGCTTCACCACAGAATGTTTCTTACACAACCACGAGTTGTTCATACCCGTATGTCAACCGCTGGCGGCGTAAATGCTCGTCAAAACTGCAAACGTCCAAATAGCGAAAAGAATGGTTTTTGGGGACCTTCAATTGTCATCTATCTTCTCTAGAGGGCCGGAAGCCGTGTCGAGCATGTGTGGTGGTGTCGCCATGAAAAAAAAACATCGATATGGAGCAGCGTTTCATTTTCCCCATAACCAGCACCCCTTCTTCGTCTTTCTTTTCCCTGTCTTTCCTTTGCATTTTCTTTCCTCATCTTCGTGATTGGCCGATAACTTTCTAATAGTTCCCCGTGTTTGAATTTGCGTCTTTCGCAGCTTATTTGTGTTTATCTTCAACGCTGGATGGTTTTAATTTCAGAAAGATGTCGGTGAATTGCCGAGGCGGCGAGAATTTCATGAGTCCTGCTATTCTATAGAAATGTAAGATATAACAAGATGAGGAGCCAAAGTCCGGTCCGATTCTTCTTTGACTAAACCCATCCTTCTGTGTTTCTTTATACAGTGCGTATCATAATTGTAGCAACACACTCAAAGCTCTGATATCATTGTCCACGCAAACTTCCATAAAGGCAGTGTTCACGATAAGAATCGTTTTTCTGTTTCCCCGCCTATCTTGAAAACGGTCCGATGCTGATCCCAATGATGTCTCTGAAATGGTACAAGACCTTCTCGGAACGGAGTTATGGTCCCTCAAAAATTGTGCTAAGGAAACATGGTGGACGAGTTGTCCGAGGCTTGTAACTTCCGTCTTTTGCAACCAATGTATGCGAGCTGACCTGAGTAAACCGAGAAGTTGAAAATGAAGGGAAGAACGAGGCCAATGATAGGAAATCATCGCTCATCTCACGATCTAGAGCATTCATTTGTTCGCGCCGGTGGGCGTGTGGCGCTTTTGGGGTTTGCCTTACGCTCGAAGTTGCAACTTCGGGCTCTTTTAGAGCTTTTCTTGGCTCGTTTTCATGGGTTCTTTCAACGTCAACGTAACAATGTGCCCCTCCACTAGCGATTCCTAGTGGAAACTGAAACACATTTTTTATCGTGAACACTGCCTTTAACTGGCAGTGTCACCGTTCAACTCCGCGTACCCAAAAACCTTTGCACACAAATTTTTACCGAAAACCATCGAGAAATTAGATCTATTTTGTATATAGGTTTTAAAGTCCTTGTATCATAATTATATAGCAATTTTTTCAGTAGTGCTATTCTTCTTCTTATTCGGAAATACTAACTTGTAACGACTTTTCAATAGTCTATCAGTCCACCTTCTTTCGAAATGATCTTAAAAACTGATTTCAGCATGGAGTTCAACAGTGGGCTAAGCACTTCTACGTCCAAGTTGCTCCAGACAATGATTACAGCTCCATCGAGGTGTTCCAGTGTCCTACCTCAACTATAGATATGGCGGGGCAGGATTTCTCGGTTGTTTTCCATTGAGTTAACGTCAGATGAGCACGCCGGCCAAGCCACAACGGAGAGCGAATGCTGCTCAAACCAAGTCCTAGTTGAGCGACTCGTGTGGATGATGGCATCGTCTTGCTGGAAGGTGAGCTCATTTTGCTGTAACCGAGCAAGGAATGGTAACCGTCCTGTTCACAACACTTCCTGGTACATCGCAGAATTTATGGTTAGGAGTAGAAGGCTATTCGGAGAACACCATCACCATCGAAGCCACAACACACCGTGAGACTGCCTCCACCAAAAAATCCGCTTGGCGAATTACAGCGGCTCCTTGCGAAGATCTCGCCAGTAGCGTGCGTACCCGTCAAACTCATCCAACTTGAACTTTTTTCTCTGCGAGAAGACCTCTTGAACCTAATGTTTACCCAGATCAAGCCTGAGAACAAGTTCTGCTCATCTTAGACCAGTCAGTCGCCATTTTCCTCTCAGCGAACTGAAGCTGTGCGGCCTTAGGCAGTGCTGTGAGGTGCGATCCTCTACGCATACGAGAATGTTTTATAATGAGGTTGCGATTGATCGCCGTCCATACGATCATTTTGGATACCGACGAAGAATGTTCGGCTCGGACCTGAGTGACCGTTATAGTCGAGTTGGACAGCTGCATTACTCAACGTTCTTTATAAGCAGACAGCTTTCTGGACCAGCCGGTACCTTTCTTTGAACCACGTGACTCAGGATCATGCAGAAATTGGTAGACAGCTGTGAAGTGACGAAGGTGTTGCTCCGCTATTCTCCTGATATTCAGACTAGCCTTGTCCAGGGCAACAAACTGAGCATTTACGACCTCGGAGAGAACGAAAACCTATATACAAAATAGATCCAATTTCTTGATGGTTTTTTTTGAAATTTTGAGAACAAATGTTTTTGTGTACGCGGAGTTGAATGGCGACAGTGCCGGTTGATGAAAATTTGCTTGGACGTGGATATCAGAGCTTTGAGTGTGTTGCTATAATTATGATACGCACTGTATATTAAAGTGCTATATCTGCATGCACACTAATTTTTCCTTCCAAATGCCGCCTCAACAACTTCCAGGGGAGAAAAAAATCATGATGGTTGGTAATTTTTTATTTCACGACTAGTGACCCTTCGGGTCCCTAGCCCGTGGCAGCCACTTGACCTTAAGGCGGCGTACCCTGTTTTGGAGCCTATTTCACTCGTATCTATAGCGTTAGCTTTTTGTTTCTTGACCAACCATAGTTTGCAAACACATGAATTTTGACGGCTGATGAAAAAAGTACATAAAAAAAGAGAAGCAGTTGTTCCCTCGCTGGCCCTTTCTCAAATTGGTGAGCCAGCTCCCTTCTCTGTTCAGAGGAACGGAGGCCCTCGCCCTATTTCAAAAACAGGGGGGCTTGTAGAGAAGAAAGCCAGCTTCCTCCTCTGCTGAGAGAAAGAGGCGCCTTCGGCCTGTTTTAGAAACGCTGGGTGGGCCTTAGGCCTCCTTGTAGAGAAGAAAACCAGCTTCCTTTTCTGCTAAGAAAAAGAGGAGCCTTCGGCAACTTTAGAAACGCAGGGGTGGGCTTCGGCCCCTTTGTAGAGAAGAAAGCCAGCTTCCTCCTCTGCTAAGAGAAAGAGGCGCCTCCGACCTGTTTTGGAAACGCAGGGTGGGCCTTAAGCCCCCTTGTAGAGAGGAAAGCCAGCTTTTTCTCCTGCTAGGAAAGAGAGGGGCCTTCGGCATCTTTAGAAACGCAGGGGTGGGCCTTCGGCCCCTTTGTAGAGAAGAAAGTCAGCTCCCTCCTCTGCTAAGAGAAAGAGGGGTCTTCGGCATCTTTTAGAAACGCAGGGGTGGACTTTAGGCTCCCTTGTAGAGGAGAAAGCTACCTTCCTTCTCTGCTAAGATAAAGATGGGCCTTCGGCCTGTTTTAGAAACGCAGGGGTGGGTCTCCGCCCCTTGTGAAGAAAAAACCAGCTTCCTTCTCTGCTAAGAGGAAGATGGGCCTTCGGTCTGTTTTTAAAACGTAGGGATGGGCTTTAGGCCCCCTTGTAAGTAACAAACCCAGCTCCCTCTCCTGCTAAGAGAAAAAGGGACCTTCGGCCTGTTTTAAAACGCAGGGGTCCTTGTAGAGAAAAAGTCAGCTCCCTTTTCTGCCAAAAAGAGGGCCTCCTTTCTGTTTAAAAACGCAGGGTGGGCCTTCGGCCCTCGTAGAGAAGGAGGCCAGCTCCCTTTTCTGCTAAGAGGAATAAGGACCGAGCCCCCCCCATCTACGCAAAATTCGTTCGGCTTCGCCGAACGATGGGCCGGCTTGGCGGGTCACCCTCCGTGTAGTATTGATTAGGCTTCGCCGAACGGTGGGCCGGCTTGGCGGGCCACCCTTCGTGTAGTACTCGTTTGACTGCGTCAAACGATGGGCCGGCTTGGCGGGCCACCCTCCGTGTAGTATTCATTTGGCTTCCCCGAACGATGGGCCGACATGGCGGGCCACCCTCCGTGTAGTATTCGTTCGGCGCCGCCGAACGATGGGTCGGCTTGGCGGGCCACCCTCCGTGTAGCATTCGTTTGGCTTTGCCGAACGATGGGCCGGCTTGGCGGGCCACACTCCGTGTAGTATTCGTTCGAAAGCGCCGAACGTTGGGCCGGCTTGGCGGGCCATCCTCCGTGTAGTATTTGTTCGGCTCCGCCGAACGATGGGCCGGCTTGGCGGGTCACCCTCCGTGTAGTATTGATTAGGCTTCGCCGAACGGTGGGCCGGCTTGGCGGGCCACCCTTCGTGTAGTACTCGTTTGACTGCGTCAAACGATGGGCCGGCTTGGCGGGCCACCCTCCGTGTAGTATTCATTTGGCTTCCCCGAACGATGGGCCGACATGGCGGGCCACCCTCCGTGTAGTATTCGTTCGGCGCCGCCGAACGATGGGTCGGCTTGGCGGGCCACCCTCCGTGTAGCATTCGTTTGGCTTTGCCGAACGATGGGCCGGCTTGGCGGGCCACACTCCGTGTAGTATTCGTTCGAAAGCGCCGAACGTTGGGCCGGCTTGGCGGGCCATCCTCCGTGTAGTATTCGTTCGGCTCCGCCGAACGATGGGCCGGCTTGGCGGGCCACCCTCCGTGTAGTATTAGTTTGGCTTCGCCAAAAGATTGGTCGGCTTGGCGGGTCACCCTCCGCGTAGCATTCGTTCGGCTGCGCCGAACGATGGGTCGGCTTGGCGGGCCACCCTCCGTGTAGAATTTGTTTGGCTTCGCCGAAAGATGGGCCGGCTAGGCGGGCCACCCTCCGTGTAGTATTTATTCGGAAGCGCCGAACGTTGAGCCGGCTAGGCGGGCCACCCTCCGTGTAGCATTCGTTTGGCTTCGCCGAACGAAGGGCCGGCTTGGCGGGTCACCCTCCGTGTAGTATTGATTAGGCTTCGCCGAACGGTGGGCCGGCTTGGCGGGTCACCCTCCGTGTAGTATTCGTTTGGCTGCGCCAAGCAATGGGCCAGCCACCCTCCGTAAAGTATTTGTTTGGCTTCGCCGAACGATTGGCCGGCTTGGCGGGCCACCCTCCGTGTAGTATTCATTCGAAAGCGCCGAACGTTGGGCCGACTTGGCGGGCCACCCTCCGTGTAGCATTCGTTTGGCTTCGCCGAAAGATGGGCCGACATGGCGGGCCACCCTCCGTGTAGTATTCGTTCGGCGCTGCTGAACGATGGGCCGGCTTGGCGGGTCACCCTCCGTGTAGTATTCGTTCGGCGCCGCCGAACGATGGATCGGCTTGGCGGGCCACCCTCCGTGTAGCATTCGTTTGGCTTTGCCGAACGATGGGCCGGCTTGGCGGGCCACACTCCGTGTAGTATTCGTTCGAAAGCGCCGAACTTTGGGCCGGCTTGGCGGGCCACCCTCCGTGTAGTATTAGTTTGGCTTCGCCAAAAAATTGGTCGGCTTGGCGGGCCACCCTCCGTGTAGCATTCGTTCGGCTCCGCCGAACGATGGGCCAGCGGCGGGCCACCCTCCATGTAGTATTCATTCAGCTTCGCCGAACGATGGGCCAGCTTGGCGGGCCACCCTCCGTGTAGTACTCGTTTGACTTCGCCAAGCGATGGGCCGGCTTGGCGGGCCATCCTCCGTGTAGTATTCGTTCGGCTCCGCCGAACGATGGGCCGGCTTGGCGGGCCACCCTCCGTGTAGTATTCGTTTGGCTTCGCCGAAAGATTGGTCAGCTTGGCGGGCCACCCTCCGTGTAGCGTTCGTTCGGCTGCGCCGAACGATGGGCCAACTTGGCGGGCCACCCTCCGTGTAGCATTCGTTCGGCTGCGCCGAACGATGGGCCAACTTGGCGGGCCACCCTCCGTGTAGCATTCGTTCGGCTCCGCCGAACGATGGGCCGGCTTGGCGGGCCACCCTCCGTGTAGTATTCGTTTGGCTTCGCCAAAGATTGGTCAACTTGGCGGGCCACCCTCCGTGTAGCATTCGTTCGGCTGCGCCGAACGATGGGCCGGCGGCGGGCCACCCTCCGTGTAGCATTCGTTCGGTTGCGCCGAACGATGGGCCAACGGCGGGCCACCCTCCGTGTAGCATTCGTTCGGCTGCGCCGAACGATGGGCCAGCTTGGCGGGCCACCCTCCGTGTAGCATTCGTTCGGCTGCGCCGAACGATGGGCCAGCTTGGCGGGCCGCCCTCCGTGTAGCATTGGTTTGGCTTCGCCGAACGATGGGCCGGCTTGGCGGGCCACCTTCCGTGTAGTATTCATTCGAAAGCGCCGAACGTTGGGCCGGCTTGGCGGGCCACCCTCCGTGTAGTATTCATTCGAAAGCGCTGAACGTTGGGCCGGCTTAGCGGGCTACCCTCCGTGTACCATTCGTTTGGCTTCGCCGAACGATGGGCCAGCAGCGGGCCACCCTCCGTGTAGTATTCATTCGAAAGCGCTGAACGTTGGACCGGCAGCGGGCCACCCTCCGTGTAGTATTACTTTGGCTTCGCCAAATTGGTCGGCTTGGCGGGCCACCCTCCGTGTAGCATTCGTTCGGCTCCGCCGAACGATGGGCCGTCTTGGCGGGCCACCCTCTGTGTAGTATTCGTTTGGCTTCGCCGAACGATGGGTCGGCTTGGCGGGCCACCCTCCGTGTAGCATTCGTTCGGCTGCGCCGAACGATGGGCCGGCTTAGCGGGCCACCCTCCGTATAGTATTGGTTCGGCTTCGCCGAACGATGGGCCAACGGCGGGCCACCCTCCGTGTAGAATTCGTTTGGCTTCGCCGAAAGATGGGGCGGCTAGGCGGGCCACCCTCCGTGTAGTATTTATTCGAAAGCGCCGAACGTTGAGCCGGCAAGGCGGGCCACCCTCCGTGTAGCATTCGTTTGGCTTCGCCGAACGATGGGCCGGCTTGGCGGGCCACCCTCCGTGTAGTATTCATTCGAAAGCGCTGAACGTTGGGCCGGCTTAGCGGGCCACCCTCCGTGTAGTATTCGTTTGGCTTCGCCGAATTGGTCAGCTTGGCGGGCCACCCTCCGTGTAGCATTCGTTCGGCTCCGCCGAACGATGGGCCGGCTTGGCGGGCCACCCTCCGTGTAGCATTCGTTTGGCTTCGCCGAACGATGGGCCAGCGGCGGGCCACCCTCCGTGTAGTATTCGTTTCGGCTTCGCCGAACGATGGGCCGGCTTGGCGGGCCACCCTCCGTGTAGCATTCGTTCGGCTCCGCCGAACGATGGGCCAGCAGCGGGCCACCCTCCGTGTAGTATTCGTTTGGCTTCGCCTAAAGATTGGTCAGCTTGGCGGGCCACCCTCCGTGTAGCGTTCGTTCGGCTGCGCCGAACGATGGGCCAGCGGCGGGCCCCCCTCCGTGTACCATTCGTTCGCCTGCGCCGAACGATGGGCGGGCTGGGCGGGCCACCCTCCGTGTAGCATTCTTTCGGCGCCGCCGAACGATGGGCCAGCTTGGTGGGGCACCCTCCGTGTAGTATTCGTTTGGCTTCGCCAAAGATTGGTCAGCTTGGCGGGCCACCCTCCGTGTAGCATTCGTTCGGCTGCGCCGAACGATGGGCCAGCGGCGGGCCACCCTCCGTGTAGCATTCGTTCGGCTGCGCCGAACGATGGGCCAGCTTGGCGGGCCACCCTCCGTGTAGCATTCGTTCGGCTGCGCCGAACGATGGGCCAACGGCGGGCCGCCCTCCGTGTAGCATTGGTTTGGATTCGCCGAACGATGGGCCGGCTTGGCGGGCCACCCTCCGTGTAGTATTCATTCGAAAGCGCCGAACGTTGGGCCGGCTTGGCGGGCCACCCTCCGTGTAGCATTCATTCGAAAGCGCTGAACGTTGGGCCGGCTTAGCGGGCTACCCTCCGTGTACCATTCGTTTGGCTTCGCCGAACGATGGGCCGGCTTGGCGGGCCACCCTCCGTGTAGTATTCATTCGAAAGCGCTGAACGTTGGACCGGCTTAGCGGGCTACCCTCCGTGTAGTATTACTTTGGCTTCGCCAAAAAATTGGTCGGCTTGGCGGGCCACCCTCCGTGTAGCATTCGTTCGGCTCCGCCGAACGATGGGCCGTCTTGGCGGGCCACCTTCTGTGTAGTATTCGTTTGGCTTCGCCGAACGATGGGTCGGCTTGGCGGGCCACCCTCCGTGTAGCATTGGTTTGGCTTCGCCGAACGATGGGCCGGCTTGGCGGGCCACCCTCTGTGTAGTATTCGTTTGGCTTCGCCGAACGATAGGTCGGCTTGGCAGGCCACCCTCCGTGTAGCATTGGTTTGGCTTCGCCGAACGATGGGCCGGCTTAGCGGGCCACCCTCCGTGTAGTATTCATTCGAAAGCGCCGAACGTTGGGCCGGCTTGGCGGGCCACCTTCCGTGTAGCATTCGTTTGGCTTCGCCGAACGATGGGCCGGCTTGGCGGGCCGCCCTCCGTGTAGCATTGGTTTGGATTCGCCGAACGTTGGGCCAGCTTGGCGGGCCACCCTCCGTGTAGTATTCATTCGAAAGCGCTGAACGTTGGACCGGCTTAGCGGGCTACCCTCCGTGTAGTATTAGTTTGGCTTCGCCAAAAAATTGGTCGGCTTGGCGGGCCACCCTCCGTGTAGCATTCGTTCGGCTCCGCCGAACGATGGGCCGGCTTGGCGGGCCACCCTCTGTGTAGTATTCGTTTGGCTTCGCCGAACGATGGGTCGGCTTGGCGGGCCACCCTCCGTGTAGCATTGGTTTGGCTTCGCCGAACGGTGGGCCGGCTTGGCGGGCCACCCTCCGTGTAGTATTCATTCGAAAGCGCCGAACGTTGGGCCGGCTTGGCGGGCCACCCTCCGTGTAGCATTCGTTAGGCTTCGCCGAACGATGGGCCGGCTTGGCGGGCCACCCTCCGTGTACCACTCGTTTGGCTTCGCCGAACGATGGGCCAGCAGCGGGCCACCCTCCGTGTAGTATTCATTCGAAAGCGCCGAACGTTGGGCCGGCTTGGCGGCCCACCCTCCGTGTAGTATTCGTTGCGCCGAACGATGGGCCGGCTTGGCGGCCCACCCTCCGTGTAGTATTCGTTGCGCCGAACGATGGGCCGGCTTAGCGGGCCACCCTCCGTGTAGTATTAGTTTGGCTTCGCCAAAAAATTGGTCAGCTTGGCGGGCCACCCTCCGTGTAGCATTCGTTCGGCTCCGCCGAACGATGGGCCAGCTTGGCGGGCCACCCTCCGTGTAGCATTCGTTTGGCTTCGCCGAACGATGGGCCAACGGCGGGCCACCCTCCGTGTAGTATTCGTTCGGCTGCGCCGACCGATGCGCCGCCTTGGCGGGCCACCCTCCGTGTAGCATTCGTTCGGCTCCGCCGAACGATGGGCCGGCTTGGCGGGCCACCCTCCGTGTAGTATTCGTTTGGCTTCGCCTAAAGATTGGTCAGCTTGGCGGGCCACCCTCCGTGTAGCATTCGTTCGGCTGCGCCGAACGATGGGCCAGCAGCGGGCCACCCTCCGTGTAGCATTCGTTCGGCTGCGCCGAACGATGGGCCGGCCAACGGCGGGCCACCCTCCGTGTAGCATTCGTTCGGCTCCGCCGAACGATGGGCCAACAGCGGGCCACCCTCCGTGTAGTATTCGTTTGGCTTCGCCGAAAGATTGGTCAGCTTGGCGGGCCACCCTCCGTGTAGCATTCGTTCGGCTGCGCCGAACGATGGGCCAGCGGCGGGCCACCCTCCGTGTAGCATTCGTTCGGCTTCGCCGAACGATGGGCCGGCGGCGGGCCACCCTCCGTGTAGCATTCGTTCGGCTGCGCCGAACGATGGGCCAGCTTGGCGGGCCACCCTCCGTGTAGCATTCGTTCGGCTGCGCCGAACGATGGGCCAGCAGCGGGCCGCCCTCCGTGTAGCATTGGTTTGGATTCGCCGAACGATGGGCCGGCTTGGCGGGCCACCCTCCGTGTAGCATTCATTCGAAAGCGCCGAACGTTGGGCCGGCTTGGCGGGCCACCCTCCGTGTAGTATTCATTCGAAAGCGCTGAACGTTGGGCCGGCTTAGCGGGCTACCCTCCGTGTACCATTCGCGTGGGTTCGCCGAACGATGGGCCGGCAACGGGCCACCCTCCGTGTAGTATTCATTCGAAAGCGCTGAACGTTGGACCGGCTTAGCGGGCTACCCTCCGTGTAGTATTACTTTGGCTTCGCCAAAAAATTGGTCGGCTTGGCGGGCCACCCTCCGTGTAGCATTCGTTCGGCTCCGCCGAACGATGGGCCGTCTTGGCGGGCCACCCTCTGTGTAGTATTCGTTTGGCTTCGCCGAACGATGGGTCGGCTTGGCGGGCCACCCTCCGTGTAGCATTGGTTTGGCTTCGCCGAACGATGGGCCGGCTTGGCGGGCCACCCTCTGTGTAGTATTCGTTTGGCTTCGCCGAACGATGGGTCAACTGGCGGGCCACCCTCCGTGTAGCATTGGTTTGGCTTCGCCGAACGATGGGCCGGCAGCGGGCCACCCTCCGTGTAGTATTCATTCGAAAGCGCCGAACGTTGGGCCGGCTTGGCGGGCCACCTTCCGTGTAGCATTCGTTTGGCTTCGCCGAACGATGGGCCGGCTTGGCGGGCCACCCTCCGTGTACCATTCGGTTGGCTTCGCCGAACGATGGGCCAGCAGCGGGCCACCCTCCGTGTAGTATTCATTCGAAAGCGCTGAACGTTGGACCGCCTTAGCGGGCTACCCTCCGTGTAGTATTAGTTTGGCTTCGCCAAAAAATTGGTCGGCTCGGCGGGCCACCCTCCGTGTAGCATTCGTTCGGCTCCGCCGAACGATGGAGCCAACAGCGGGCCACCCTCTGTGTAGTATTCGTTTGGCTTCGCCGAACGATGGGTCAACTTGGCGGGCCACCCTCCGTGTAGCATTGGTTTGGCTTCGCCGAACGGTGGGCCAGCTTGGCGGGCCACCCTCCGTGTAGTATTCATTCGAAAGCGCCGAACGTTGGGCCGGCGGCGGGCCACCCTCCGTGTAGCATTCGTTTGGCTTCGCCGAACGATGGGCCGGCTTGGCGGGCCACCCTCCGTGTACCATTCGTTTGGCTTCGCCGAACGATGGGCCGGCAGCGGGCCACCCTCCGTGTAGTATTCATTCGAAAGCGCCGAACGTTGGGCCGGCGGCGGGCCACCCTCCGTGTAGTATTCGTTTGGCTTCGCCGAACGATGGGCCGGCGGCGGGCCCCCCTCCGTGTAGTATTCGTTTGGCTTCGCCGAACGATGGGCCGGCTTGGCGGGCCACCCTCCGTGTAGCATTCGTTCGGCTCCGCCGAACGATGGGCCGGCTTGGCGGGCCACCCTCCGTGTAGTATTCGTTTGGCTTCGCCTAAAGATTGGTCAGCTTGGCGGGCCACCCTCCGTGTAGCATTCGTTCGGCTGCGCCGAACGATGGGCCAGCGGCGGGCCACCCTCCGTGTAGCATTCGTTCGGCTGCGCCGAACGATGGGCCAACGGCGGGCCACCCTCCGTGTAGCATTCGTTCGGCTCCGCCGAACGATGGGCCAGCTTGGCGGGCCACCCTCCGTGTAGTATTCGTTTGGCTTCGCCAAAGATTGGTCAGCTTGGCGGGCCACCCTCCGTGTAGCATTCGTTCGGCTGCGCCGAACGATGGGCCAGCAGCGGGCCACCCTCCGTGTAGCATTCGTTCGGCTGCGCCGAACGATGGGCCGGCGGCGGGCCACCCTCCGTGTAGTATTCGTTCGGCTGCGCCGAACGATGGGCCGGCTTGGCGGGCCACCCTCCGTGTAGCATTCGTTCGGCTGCGCCGAACGATGGGCCAGCTTGGCGGGCCACCCTCCGTGTAGCATTCGTTTGGCTTCGCCGAACGATGGGCCGGCGGCGGGCCACCCTCCGTGTAGTATTCATTCGAAAGCGCCGAACGTTGGGCCGGCTTGGCGGGCCACCCTCCGTGTAGTATTCGTTTCGGCTTCGCCGAACGATGGGCCGGCTTGGCGGGCCACCCTCCGTGTACCATTCGTTTGGCTTCGCCGAACGATGGGCCAGCAGCGGGCCACCCTCCGTGTAGTATTCATTCGAAAGCGCCGAACGTTGGACCGGCTTAGCGGGCCACCCTCCGTGTAGTATTCGTTTGGCTTCGCCAAACGATTGGTCGGCTTGGCGGGCCACCCTCCGTGTAGCATTCGTTCGGCTCCGCCGAACGATGGGCCAGCAGCGGGCCACCCTCCATGTAGTATTCGTCTGGCTTCGCAAAACTATGGGTCGGATTGGCGAGCCACCCTCCGTGTAGCATTCGTTTGGCTTCGCCGAACGATGGGCCGGCTTGGCGGGCCACCCTCCGTGTAGTGTTCGTTCGACTCCGCCGAACGATGGGTCAACGGCGGGCCACCCTCCGTGTAGCATTCGTTTGGCTTCGCCGAACGATGGGCCAGCGGCGGGCCACCCTCCGTGTAGTATTCATTCGAAAGCGCCGAACGTTGGGCCGGCTTGGCGGGCCACCCTCCGTGTAGCATTCGTTTGGCTTCGCCGAACGATGGGCCGGCGGCGGGCCACCCTCCGTGTACCATTCGTTTGGCTTCGCCGAACGATGGGCCGGCAGCGGGCCACCCTCCGTGTAGTATTCGTTCGGCTTCGCCGAACGTTGGACCGGCTTGGCGGGCCACCCTCCGTGTAGTATTCGTTTGGCTTCGCCGAACGATTGGCCGGCTTGGCGGGCCACCCTCCGTGTAGCATTCGTTCGGCTCCGCCGAACGATGGGCCGGCTTGGCGGGCCACCCTCCGTGTAGTATTCGTTTGGCTTCGCCGAACGATGGGCCAGCAGCGGGCCGCCCTCCGTGTAGCATTGGTTTGGCTTCGCCGAACGATGGGCCGGCTTGGCGGGCCACCCTCCGTGTAGTATTCATTCGAAAGCGCCGAACGTTGGGCCGGCTTGGCGGGCCACCCTCCGTGTAGCATTCGTTTGGCTTCGCCGAACGATGGGCCGGCTTGGCGGGCCACCCTCCGTGTACCATTCGTTTGGCTTCGCCGAACGATGGGCCGGCTTGGCGGGCCACCCTCCGTGTAGTATTCATTCGAAAGCGCCGAACGTTGGGCCGGCTTGGCGGCCCACCCTCCGTGTAGTATTCGTTTGGCTTCGCCAAAAGATTGGTCAGCTTGGCGGGCCACCCTCCGTGTAGCATTCGTTCGGCTGCGCCGAACGATGGGCCGGCTTGGCGGGCCACCCTCCGTGTAGCATTCGTTCGGCTCCGCCGAACGATGGGCCGGCTTGGCGGGCCACCCTCCGTGTAGTATTCGTTTGGCTTCGCCGAACGATGGGTCAGCGGCGGGCCACCCTCCGTGTAGCATTCGTTCGGCTGCGCCGAACGATGGGCCAACGGCGGGCCACCCTCCGTGTAGCATTCGTTCGGCTTCGCCGAACGATGGGCCGGCGGCGGGCCACCCTCCGTGTAGCATTCGTTCGGCTGCGCCGAACGATGGGCCAGCGGCGGGCCACCCTCCGTGTAGTATTCGTTCGGCTGCGCCGAACGATGGGCCGGCGGCGGGCCACCCTCCGTGTAGTATTCGTTTGGCTTCGCCGAACGATGGGCCGGCTTGGCGGGCCACCCTCCGTGTAGCATTCGTTCGGCTCCGCCGAACG
The DNA here is from genome assembly GCA_029168955.1 of Aplectana chamaeleonis. NCBI lineage: Eukaryota > Metazoa > Nematoda > Chromadorea > Rhabditida > Cosmocercidae > Aplectana > Aplectana chamaeleonis. Next base: position 787,827 of record JAPDOI010000176.1, read on the forward strand.
ATGGGCCAGCTTGGCGGGCCACCCTCCGTGTAGTATTCGTTTGGCTTCGCCGAACGATGGGCCAGCGGCGGGCCACCCTCCGTGTAGCATTCGTTTGGCTTCGCCGAACGATGGGCCGGCGGCGGGCCACCCTCCGTGTAGTATTCGTTCGGCTGCGCCGAACGTTGGGCCGGCTTGGCGGGCCACCCTCCGTGTAGCATTCGTTTGGCTTCGCCGAACGATGGGCCAGCTTGGCGGGCCACCCTCCGTGTAGCATTCGTTTGGCTTCGCCGAACGATGGGCCAGCGGCGGGCCACCCTCCGTGTAGTATTCGTTCGAAAGCGCCGAACGTTGGGCCGGCTTGGCGGGCCACCCTCCGTGTAGTATTCGTTTGGCTTCGCCGAACGATGGGCCAGCTTGGCGGGCCACCCTCCGTGTAGCATTCGTTCGGCTTCGCCGAACGATGGGCCAGCAGCGGGCCACCCTCCGTGTAGCATTCGTTTGGCTTCGCCGAACGATGGGCCAGCTTGGCGGGCCACCCTCCGTGTAGCATTCGTTCGGCTCCGCCGAACGATGGGCCGGCAGCGGGCCACCCTCCGTGTAGTATTCGTTTGGCTTCGCCGAACGATTGGTCAGCTTGGCGGGCCACCCTCCGTGTAGCATTCGTTCGGCTGCGCCGGAACGATGGGCCAACAGCGGGCCACCCTCCGTGTAGCATTCGTTTGGCTTCGCCGAACGATGGGCCGGCTTGGCGGGCCACCCTCCGTGTAGCATTCGTTCGGCTGCGCCGAACGATGGGCCAGCGGCGGGCCACCCTCCGTGTAGCATTCGTTCGGCTGCGCCGAACGATGGGCCAGCAGCGGGCCACCCTCCGTGTAGCATTCGTTTGGCTTCGCCGAACGATGGGCCGGCTTGGCGGGCCACCCTCCGTGTAGTATTCATTCGAAAGCGCCGAACGTTGGGCCGGCTTGGCGGGCCACCCTCCGTGTAGTATTCGTTTGGCTTCGCCGAACGATGGGCCGGCAGCGGGCCACCCTCCGTGTACCATTCGTTTGGCTTCGCCGAACGATGGGCCGGCTTGGCGGGCCACCCTCCGTGTAGTATTCATTCGAAAGCGCCGAACGTTGGGCCGGCTTGGCGGGCCACCCTCCGTGTAGTATTCGTTTGGCTTCGCCGAACGATTGGTCAGCTTGGCGGGCCACCCTCCGTGTAGCATTCGTTCGGCTCCGCCGAACGATGGGCCAGCGGCGGGCCACCCTCCGTGTAGTATTCGTTTGGCTTCGCCGAACGATGGGTCAGCTTGGCGGGCCACCCTCCGTGTAGCATTCGTTCGGCTTCGCCGAACGATGGGCCGGCTTGGCGGGCCACCCTCCGTGTAGCATTCGTTTGGCTTCGCCGAACGATGGGCCAGCAGCGGGCCACCCTCCGTGTAGTATTCGTTTGGCTTCGCCGAACGATGGGCCGGCTTGGCGGGCCACCCTCCGTGTAGTATTCATTCGAAAGCGCCGAACGTTGGGCCGGCTTGGCGGGCCACCCTCCGTGTAGCATTCGTTTGGCTTCGCCGAACGATGGGCCGGCGGCGGGCCACCCTCCGTGTAGTATTCGTTCGAAAGCGCCGAACGTTGGGCCGGCTTGGCGGGCCACCCTCCGTGTGGCATTCGTTTTTCTTCGCAGAACGATGGGCCGGCTTGGCGGGCCACCCTCCGTGTGGCATTCGTTCGGCTTCGCCGAACGTTGGGCCGGCTTGGCGGGCCACCCTCCGTGTAGTGTTCGTTCGACCTCGCCGAACAATGGGTCGGCTTGGCAGGCCACCCTCCGTGCGGCATTCGTTCGGCTTCGCAGAACGATGGGCCGGCTTGGCGGGCCACCCTCCGTGTAGTTCTCGTTTGGCTTCGCCGAACGATGAGCCGGCTTGGCGGGACACCCTCCGTGTAGTATTCGTTTGGCTTCGCCGAACGATGGGCCAGCTTGGCGGGCCACCCTCCGTGTAGCATTCGTTCGGCTTCGCCGAACGATGGAGCCAGCTTGGCGGGCCACCCTCCGTGTAGCATTCGTTCGGCTTCGCCGAACGATGGGCCAACGGCGGGCCACCCTCCGTGTAGCATTCGTTCGGCTGCGCCGAACGATGGGCCAGCTTGGCGGGCCACCCTCCGTGTAGCATTCGTTCGGCTGCGCCGAACGATGGAGCCAACAGCGGGCCACCCTCCGTGTAGTATTCGTTTGGCTTCGCCGAACGATGGGCCAGCTTGGCGGGCCACCCTCCGTGTAGCATTCGTTCGGCTGCGCCGAACGATGGGCCAGCGGCGGGCCACCCTCCGTGTAGCATTCGTTCGGCTGCGCCGAACGATGGGCCGGCGGCGGGCCACCCTCTGTGTAGTATTCGTTTGGCTTCGCCGAACGATGGGCCGGCTTGGCGGGCCACCCTCCGTGTAGTATTCATTCGAAAGCGCCGAACGTTGGGCCGGCTTGGCGGGCCACCCTCCGTGTACCATTCGTTTGGCTTCGCCGAACGATGGGTCGGCTTGGCGGGCCACCCTCCGTGTAGTATTCATTCGAAAGCGCCGAACGTTGGGCCGGCTTGGCGGGCCACCCTCCGTGTACCATTCGTTTGGCTTCGCCGAACGATGGGCCAGCAGCGGGCCACCCTCCGTGTAGAGTTCGGCTTGAACGACCGATGAGTCAGTCACCCTCCGTGTAGTATTCGTTTGGCTTCGTTGAAGGATGAGACAGCCACCCTCCGTATAACATTCGTTCGGCTTGGACGAACGATGAGCCAGCCACCCTGCGTGCAGTATTCGTTTAGCTTTGCCAAACAATGACCCAGCTTGGCTGCCACCCTCCGTGTAGTCATCGTTTGGCTCCGCCGAACGATGGGTCGGCTTTGCGGGCCACCCTCCGTGTAGTATTCGTTCGGCTTCGCAGAACAATGGGCCGGCTTGGCGGGCCACCCTCCATGTAGTATTCATTCAGCTTCGCCGAACGATGGGCCAGCTTGGCGGGCCACCCTCCGTGTAGTACTCGTTTGACTTCGCCAAGCGATGGGCCGGCTTGGCGGGCCATCCTCCGTGTAGTATTCGTTCGGCATCGCCGAACAATGGGCCGGCGGCGGGCCACCCTCTGTGTAGTATTTGTTCGATTTCCCCGAACGATGGGCCAGCTTGCCGGGCCACCCTCCGTGTAGTATTCGTTCGGCTTCGCCGAACGATGGGCCAACGGCGGGCCACCCTCCGTGTAGCATTCGTTTGGCTTCGCCGAACGATGGGCCGGCTTGGCGGGCCACCCTCCGTGTAGTATTCATTCGAAAGCGCCGAACGTTGGGCCGGCTTGGCGGGCCACCCTCCGTGTAGCATTCGTTTGGCTTCGCCGAACGATGGGCCGGCGGCGGGCCACCCTCCGTGTACCATTCGTTTGGCTTCGCCGAACGATGGGCCAGCTTGGCGGGCCACCCTCCGTGTAGTATTCATTCGAAAGCGCCGAACGTTGGGCCGGCAGCGGGCCACCCTCCGTGTAGTACTCGTTTGGCGTCGCCGAACGATTGGTCGGCTTGGCGGGCCACCCTCCGTGTAGCATTCGTTCGGCTCCGCCGAACGATGGGCCGGCGGCGGGCCACCCTTCGTGTTGTATTCTTTCGGCTTGGCTGAACGATGAGACAGCCACCCTCGGTGTAGTATTCGTTTGGCTTTGCTGAACAATAAGTCAACCACCCTCCGTGTAGTATTCGTTTGGCTTGGACGAACGATGAGTCAGCCACCCTCCGTGTAGTATTCGTTTGGCTTGGACGAACGATGAGTCAGCCACCCTTCGTGTAGTATTCGTTTGGCTTCGCTGAACGATGAGACAGCCACCCTCCGTGTAGTATTCGTTTGGCTTGGACGAACGATGGGCCAGCTTGGCGGGCCACCCTCCGTGTAGCATTCGTTCGGCTGCGCCGAACGATGGGGCCAGCAGCGGGCCACCCTCCGTGTAGCATTCGTTTCGGCTTCGCCGAACGATGGGCCAGCTTGGCGGGCCACCCTCCGTGTAGTATTCGTTCGGCTTCGCCGAACGATGGGCCAGCTTGGCGGGCCACCCTCCGTGTAGCATTCGTTCGGCTTCGCCGAACGATGGAGCCAGCGGCGGGCCACCCTCCGTGTAGTCATCGTTTGGCTCCGCCGAACGATGGGTCGGCTTGGCGGGCCACCCTCCGTGTAGTATTCGTTCGGCTTCGCCGAACGTTGGGCCGGCTTGGCGGGCCACCCTCCGTGTAGCATTCGTTCGGCTTCGCCGAACGATGGGCCGGCAGCGGGCCACCCTCCGTGTACCATTCGTTTGGCTTCGCCGAACGATGGGCCAGCTTGGCGGGCCACCCTCCGTGTAGTATTCATTCGAAAGCGCCGAACGTTGGGCCGGCGGCGGGCCACCCTCCGTGTAGTATTCGTTTGGCTTCGCCGAAAATTGGTCGGCGGCGGGCCACCCTCCGTGTAGCATTCGTTCGGCTGCGCCGAACGATGGAGCCAACAGCGGGCCACCCTCCGTAATATTCGTTTGGCTTCGCCGAACGATGGGCCAGCAGCGGGCCACCCTCCGTGTAGTATTCGTTTGGCTTCGCCGAACGATGGGCCGGCTTGGCGGGCCACCCTCCGTGTAGCATTCGTTCGGCTTCGCCGAACGATGGAGCCGGCGGCGGGCCACCCTCCGTGTAGCATTCGTTCGGCTCCGCCGAACGATGGGCCAACTTGGCGGGCCACCCTCCGTGTAGCATTCGTTCGGCTGCGCCGAACGATGGGCCAGCTTGGCGGGCCACCCTCCGTGTAGCATTCGTTCGGCTGCGCCGAACGATGGAGCCAGCAGCGGGCCACCCTCCGTGTAGTATTCGTTTGGCTTCGCCGAACGATTGAGCCAACGGCGGGCCACCCTCCGTGTAGTATTCGTTCGGCTTCGCCGAACGATGGGCCAGCTTGGCGGGCCACCCTCCGTGTAGCATTCGTTCGGCTGCGCCGAACGATGGGCCGGCAGCGGGCCACCCTCCGTGTAGCATTCGTTTGGCTTCGCCGAACGATGGGCCGGCTTGGCGGGCCACCCTCCGTGTAGCATTCGTTCGGCTGCGCCGAACGATGGAGCCGGCGGCGGGCCACCCTCCGTGTAGCATTCGTTTGGCTTCGCCGAACGATGGGCCGGCTTGGCGGGCCACCCTCCGTGTAGTATTCGTTTGGCTTCGCCGAACGATGGGCCGGCGGCGGGCCACCCTCCGTGTAGTATTCATTCGAAAGCGCCGAACGTTGGGCCGGCTTGGCGGGCCACCCTCCGTGTAGTATTCGTTTGGCTTCGCCGAACGATGGGCCGGCGGCGGGCCACCCTCCGTGTAGCATTCGTTCGGCTTCGCCGAACGATGGGCCAGCAGCGGGCCACCCTCCGTGTAGTATTCGTTTGGCTTCGCCGAACGATGGGCCAGCTTGGCGGGCCACCCTCCGTGTAGCATTCGTTTGGCTTCGCCGAACGATGGGCCAGCTTGGCGGGCCACCCTCCGTGTAGTATTCGTTCGGCTTCGCCGAACGATGGGCCGGCGGCGGGCCACCCTCCGTGTAGTATTCGTTTGGCTTCGCCGAACGATGGGCCGGCGGCGGGCCACCCTCCGTGTAGTATTCGTTCGGCTTCGCCGAACGATGGGCCGGCTTGGCGGGCCACCCTCCGTGTAGCATTCGTTTGGCTTCGCCGAACGATGGGCCAACGGCGGGCCACCCTCCGTGTAGCATTCGTTTGGCTTCGCCGAACGATGGGCCAGCTTGGCGGGCCACCCTCCGTGTAGTATTCGTTCGGCTTCGCCGAACGATGGGCCGGCGGCGGGCCACCCTCCGTGTAGTATTCGTTCGGCTGCGCCGAACGATGGGCCGGCAGCGGGCCACCCTCCGTGTAGCATTCGTTTGGCTTCGCCGAACGATGGGCCGGCAGCGGGCCACCCTCCGTGTAGTATTCATTCGAAAGCGCCGAACGTTGGGCCGGCTTGGCGGGCCACCCTCCGTGTAGTATTCGTTTGGCTTCGCCGAACGATTGGCCAGCTTGGCGGGCCACCCTCCGTGTAGCATTCGTTCGGCTCCGCCGAACGATGGGCCAGCTTGGCGGGCCACCCTCCGTGTAGCATTCGTTTGGCTTCGCCGAACGATGGGCCGGCAGCGGGCCACCCTCCGTGTAGTATTCGTTTGGCTTCGCCGAACGATGGGCCGGCTTGGCGGGCCACCCTCCGTGTAGTATTCGTTCGGCTTCGCCGAACGATGGGCCAGCGGCGGGCCACCCTCCGTGTAGCATTCGTTCGGCTTCGCCGAACGATGGAGCCAGCAGCGGGCCACCCTCCGTGTAGTATTCGTTCGGCTTCGCCGAACGATGGGCCGGCTTGGCGGGCCACCCTCCGTGTAGCATTCGTTTGGCTTCGCCGAACGATGGGCCGGCAGCGGGCCACCCTCCGTGTAGCATTCGTTTGGCTTCGCCGAACGATGGGCCAGCTTGGCGGGCCACCCTCCGTGTAGTATTCATTCGAAAGCGCCGAACGTTGGGCCGGCTTGGCGGGCCACCCTCCGTGTAGTATTCGTTTGGCTTCGCCGAACGATGGGCCGGCAGCGGGCCACCCTCCGTGTAGCATTCGTTCGGCTTCGCCGAACGATGGGCCAGCGGCGGGCCACCCTCCGTGTAGTATTCGTTCGGCTTCGCCGAACGATGGAGCCAGCTTGGCGGGCCACCCTCCGTGTAGCATTCGTTTGGCTTCGCCGAACGATGGGCCGGCTTGGCGGGCCACCCTCCGTGTAGTATTCGTTCGGCTGCGCCGAACGTTGGGCCGGCGGCGGGCCACCCTCCGTGTAGTATTCGTTTGGCTTCGCCGAACGATGGGCCGGCTTGGCGGGCCACCCTCCGTGTAGTATTCGTTTGGCTTCGCCGAACGATGGGCCAGCAGCGGGCCACCCTCCGTGTAGTAATCGTTCGGCTCCGCCAAACAATGGGCCGGCTTGACGGCCACCCTCCGTGTATTATTCATTTGGCTTCGCTGAACGATGGGTCGGCTTGGCGGGCCACCCTCCGTGTAGCATTCGTTCGGCTTGGACGAACGATGTGCCAGCAGCGGGCCACCCTCCGTGTAGCATTCGTTTGGCTTCGCCGAACGATGGGCCAACGGCGGGCCACCCTCCGTGTAGCATTCGTTTGGCTTCGCCGAACGATGGGCCAGCGGCGGGCCACCCTCCGTGTAGTATTCGTTCGGCTGCGCCGAACGATGGGCCGGCTTGGCGGGCCACCCTCCGTGTAGCATTCGTTTGGCTTCGCCGAACGATGGGCCGGCTTGGCGGGCCACCCTCCGTGTAGCATTCGTTTGGCTTCGCCGAACGATGGAGCCAGCAGCGGGCCACCCTCCGTGTAGTATTCGTTCGGCTGCGCCGAACGATGGGCCGGCTTGGCGGGCCACCCTCCGTGTAGTATTCGTTCGGCTTCGCCGAACGATGGGCCAGCTTGGCGGGCCACCCTCCGTGTAGCATTCGTTCGGCTGCGCCGAACGATGGGCCGGCTTGGCGGGCCACCCTCCGTGTAGCATTCGTTCGGCTTCGCCGAACGATGGGCCGGCTTGGCGGGCCACCCTCCGTGTAGCATTCGTTCGGCTTCGCCGAACGATGGAGCCGGCAGCGGGCCACCCTCCGTGTAGCATTCGTTCGGCTGCGCCGAACGATGGGCCGGCAGCGGGCCACCCTCCGTGTAGTATTCGTTTGGCTTCGCCGAACGATGGGCCAGCTTGGCGGGCCACCCTCCGTGTAGCATTCGTTCGGCTTCGCCGAACGATGGGCCAACGGCGGGCCACCCTCCGTGTAGCATTCGTTCGGCTTCGCCGAACGATGGGCCAGCAGCGGGCCACCCTCCCGTGTAGCATTCGTTCGGCTCCGCCGAACGATGGGCCGGCAGCGGGCCACCCTCCGTGTAGTATTCGTTTGGCTTCGCCGAACGATTGGTCAGCAGCGGGCCACCCTCCGTGTAGCATTCGTTCGGCTTCGCCGAACGATGGGCCAGCGGCGGGCCACCCTCCGTGTAGCATTCGTTTGGCTTCGCCGAACGATGGGCCAGCAGCGGGCCACCCTCCGTGTAGCATTCGTTCGGCTTCGCCGAACGATGGGCCAGCTTGGCGGGCCACCCTCCGTGTAGTATTCGTTTGGCTTCGCCGAACGATGGAGCCAGCTTGGCGGGCCACCCTCCGTGTAGCATTCGTTTGGCTTCGCCGAACGATGGGCCAGCGGCGGGCCACCCTCCGTGTAGTATTCATTCGAAAGCGCCGAACGTTGGGCCGGCGGCGGGCCACCCTCTGTGTAGCCTTCGTTCGGCTTCGCCGAACGATGGGCCGGCGGCGGGCCACCCTCCGTGTACCATTCGTTTGGCTTCGCCGAACGATGGAGCCAGCTTGGCGGGCCACCCTCCGTGTAGTATTCATTCGAAAGCGCCGAACGTTGGGCCGGCTTGGCGGCCCACCCTCCGTGTAGTATTCGTTTGGCTTCGCCAAAAAATTGGTCAGCTTGGCGGGCCACCCTCCGTGTAGCATTCGTTCGGCTCCGCCGAACGATGGGCCGGCGTGGCGGGCCACCCTCCGTGTAGTATTCGTTTGGCTTCGCCGAACGATGGGCCGGCGGCGGGCCACCCTCCGTGTAGCATTCGTTCGGCTGCGCCGAACGATGGGCCAGCTTGGCGGGCCACCCTCCGTGTAGTATTCGTTCGGCTTCGCCGAACGATGGGCCAACGGCGGGCCACCCTCCGTGTAGCATTCGTTTGGCTTCGCCGAACGATGGGCCAGCGGCGGGCCACCCTCCGTGTAGTATTCGTTCGGCTTCGCCGAACGATGGGCCAGCGGCGGGCCACCCTCCGTGTAGTATTCGTTTGGCTTCGCCGAACGATGGGCCGGCTTGGCGGACCACCCTCCGTGTGGCATTCGTTTGACTTCGCCGAACGATGGGCCAGCTTGGCGGGCCACCATCCGGGTAGTATTCGTTCGGCTTCGCCGAACGTTGGACCGGCAGCGGGCCACCCTCCGTAGAGCATTCGTTCGGCTTGGACGAACGATGAGCCAGCCACCCTCCGTGTAGTATTCGTTTGCCTTGGCCAAACGATGGAGCAACTTGGCGGCGACCCTCCGTGTAGTTTTCGTTTGGCTTCGCTGAACGATGAGACAGCCGCACTCCATATAGCATTCCTTTGGCTTGGACGAACGATGAGTCAGCCACCCTCCGTGTAGTATTCGTTCGGCTTCGCCGAACGATGGGCCAACGGCGGGCCACCCTCCGTGTAGCATTCGTTCGGCTGCGCCGAACGATGGAGCCAGCTTGGCGGGCCACCCTCCGTGTAGCATTCGTTCGGCTGCGCCGAACGATGGAGCCAGCTTGGCGGGCCACCCTCCGTGTAGCATTCGTTCGGCTGCGCCGAACGATGGAGCCAGCTTGGCGGGCCACCCTCCGTGTAGCATTCGTTTGGCTTCGCCGAACGATGGGCCAGCGGCGGGCCACCCTCCGTGTAGTATTCGTTCGGCTTCGCCGAACGATGGGCCGGCAGCGGGCCACCCTCCGTGTAGCATTCGTTCGGCTTCGCCGAACGATGGGCCGGCTTGGCGGGCCACCCTCCGTGTAGCATTCGTTTGGCTTCGCCGAACGATGGGCCGGCAGCGGGCCACCCTCCGTGTAGTATTCGTTTGGCTTCGCCGAACGATGGAGCCGGCGGCGGGCCACCCTCCGTGTAGTATTCATTCGAAAGCGCCGAACGTTGGGCCGGCTTGGCGGGCCACCCTCCGTGTACCATTCGTTTGGCTTCGCCGAACGATGGGCCGGCTTGGCGGGCCACCCTCCGTGTAGCATTCGTTCGGCTGCGCCGAACGATGGAGCCAGCGGCGGGCCACCCTCCGTGTAGTATTCGTTTGGCTTCGCCGAACGATGGAGCCAGCGGCGGGCCACCCTCCGTGTAGCATTCGTTCGGCTGCGCCGAACGATGGGCCGGCGGCGGGCCACCCTCCGTGTAGCATTCGTTCGGCTGCGCCGAACGATGGAGCCAACTTGGCGGGCCACCCTCCGTGTAGCATTCGTTCGGCTGCGCCGAACGATGGAGCCAGCAGCGGGCCCCCCTCCGTGTAGCATTCGTTCGGCTCCGCCGAACGATGGGCCGGCTTGGCGGGCCACCCTCCGTGTAGTATTCGTTTGGCTTCGCCGAACGATGGGTCGGCTTGGCGGGCCACCCTCCGTGTAGTATTCATTCGAAAGCGCCGAACGTTGGGCCGGCTTGGCGGGCCACCCTCCGTGTAGCATTCGTTTGGCTTCGCCGAACGATGGGCCGGCTTGGCGGGCCACCCTCCGTGTATCATTCGTTTGGCTTCGCCGAACGATGGGCCAGCAACGGGCCACCCTCCGTGTAGTATTCATTCGAAAGCGCCGAACGTTGGGCCGGCTTGGCGGGCCACCCTCCGTGTAGTATTCGTTTGGCTTCGCCAAATTGGTCGGCTTGGCGGGCCACCCTCCGTGTAGCATTCGTTCGGCTCCGCCGAACGATGGAGCCAACGGCGGGCCACCCTCCGTGTAGTATTCGTTTGGCTTCGCCGAACGATTGGTCAGCTTGGCGGGCCACCCTCCGTGTAGCATTCGTTCGGCTGCGCCGAACGATGGAGCCAACGGCGGGCCACCCTCCGTGTAGCATTCGTTTGGCTTCGCCGAACGATGGGCCGGCTTGGCGGGCCACCCTCCGTGTAGCATTCGTTCGGCTGCGCCGAACGATGGGCCAACAGCGGGCCACCCTCCGTGTAGTATTCGTTCGGCTGCGCCGAACGATGGAGCCAGCTTGGCGGGCCACCCTCCGTGTAGCATTCGTTTGGCTTCGCCGAACGATGGGCCGGCTTGGCGGGCCACCCTCCGTGTAGTATTCGTTCGGCTTCGCCGAACGATGGGCCAACTTGGCGGGCCACCCTCCGTGTAGTATTCGTTTGGCTTCGCCGAACGATGGGCCGGCTTGGCGGGCCACCCTCCGTGTAGTATTCATTCGAAAGCGCCGAACGTTGGGCCGGCGGCGGGCCACCCTCCGTGTAGTATTCGTTTGGCTTCGCCGAACGATTGGTCGGCTTGGCGGGCCACCCTCCGTGTAGCATTCGTTCGGCTCCGCCGAACGATGGGCCAACAGCGGGCCACCCTCCGTGTAGTATTCGTTTGGCTTCGCCGAACGATTGAGCCAGCTTGGCGGGCCACCCTCCGTGTAGCATTCGTTCGGCTGCGCCGAACGATGGGCCGGCAGCGGGCCACCCTCCGTGTAGCATTCGTTCGGCTGCGCCGAACGATGGGCCAGCAGCGGGCCACCCTCCGTGTAGCATTCGTTCGGCTGCGCCGAACGATGGGCCAGCTTGGCGGGCCACCCTCCGTGTAGCATTCGTTCGGCTTCGCCGAACGATGGGCCAGCTTGGCGGGCCACCCTCCGTGTAGTATTCGTTTGGCTTCGCCGAACGATTGGTCAGCTTGGCGGGCCACCCTCCGTGTAGTATTCGTTCGGCTTCGCCGAACGATGGGCCAGCAGCGGGCCACCCTCCGTGTAGCATTCGTTTGGCTTCGCCGAACGATGGGCCGGCGGCGGGCCACCCTCCGTGTAGTATTCGTTCGGCTGCGCCGAACGATGGGCCGGCAGCGGGCCACCCTCCGTGTAGTATTCGTTTGGCTTCGCCAAACGATTGGTCAGCTTGGCGGGCCACCCTCCGTGTAACATTCGTTCGGCTGGGACGAACGATGAGTCAGCCACCCTCCGTGTAGTATTCGTTGGCTTGGCTGAACGATTGGTCAGCTTGGCGGGCCACCCTCCGTGTAGCATTCGTTCGGCTCCGCCGAACGATGGGCCAGCAGCGGGCCACCCTCCGTGTAGTATTCGTTCGGCTTCGCCGAACGATGGGCCGGCGGCGGGCCACCCTCCGTGTAGCATTCGTTCGGCTTCGCCGAACGATGGGCCGGCTTGGCGGGCCACCCTCCGTGTAGTATTCGTTTGGCTTCGCCGAACGATGGGCCGGCGGCGGGCCACCCTCCGTGTAGCATTCGTTCGGCTTCGCCGAACGATGGGCCGGCGTGGCGAGCCACCCTCCGTGTAGTATTCATTCGAAAGCGCCGAACGTTGGGCCGGCTTGGCGGGCCACCCTCCGTGTAGTATTCGTTTGGCTTCGCCAAAAGATTGGTCAGCTTGGCGGGCCACCCTCCGTGTAGTATTCGTTTGGCTTCGCCTAAAGATGGGCCAACAGCGGGCCACCCTCCGTGTAGTATTCGTTCGGCTTCGCCGAACGTTGGGCCGGCTTGGCGGGCCACCCTCCGTGTAGTATTCGTTTGGCTTCGCCGAACGATTGGTCAGCGGCGGGCCACCCTCCGTGTAGCATTCGTTCGGCTCCGCCGAACGATGGGCCAGCTTGGCGGGCCACCCTCCGTGTAGTATTCGTTTGGCTTCGCCGAACGATTGGTCAACTTGGCGGGCCACCCTCCGTGTAGCATTCGTTCGGCTTCGCCGAACGATGGGCCAGCGGCGGGCCACCCTCCGTGTAGCATTCGTTCGGCTGCGCCGAACGATGGGCCAACGGCGGGCCACCCTCCGTGTAGCATTCGTTCGGCTGCGCCGAACGATGGAGCCAGCGGCGGGCCACCCTCCGTGTAGTATTCGTTCGGCTTCGCCGAACGATGGGCCGGCTTGGCGGGCCACCCTCCGTGTAGCATTCGTTTGGCTTCGCCGAACGATGGGCCAGCGGCGGGCCACCCTCCGTGTAGTATTCGTTCGAAAGCGCCGAACGTTGGGCCAGCTTGGCGGGCCACCCTCCGTGTAGTATTCGTTTGGCTTCGCCGAACGATGGGTCGGCTTGGCGGGCCACCCTCCGTGTAGTATTCGTTCGGCTTCGCCGAACGATGGGCCGGCGGCGGGCCACCCTCCGTGTAGTATTCGTTTGGCTTCGCCGAACGATGGGCCAGCTTGGCGGGCCACCCTCCGTGTAGCATTCGTTCGGCTCCGCCGAACGATGGGCCGGCGGCGGGCCACCCTCCGTGTAGTATTCGTTTGGCTTCGCCAAAGATTGGTCAGCTTGGCGGGCCACCCTCCGTGTAGCATTCGTTCGGCTGCGCCGAACGATGGGCCAGCGGCGGGCCACCCTCCGTGTAGCATTCGTTCGGCTGCGCCGAACGATGGGCCAACTTGGCGGGCCACCCTCCGTGTAGCATTCGTTCGGCTGCGCCGAACGATGGGCCAACTTGGCGGGCCACCCTCCGTGTAGCATTCGTTCGGCTCCGCCGAACGATGGGCCAGCAGCGGGCCACCCTCCGTGTAGTATTCGTTTGGCTTCGCCAAAGATTGGTCAACTTGGCGGGCCACCCTCCGTGTAGTATTCATTCGGCTGCGCCGAACGTTGGGCCGGCTTGGCGGGCCACCCTCCGTGTAGCATTCGTTTGGCTTCGCCGAACGATGGGCCAGCGGCGGGCCACCCTCCGTGTAGTATTCATTCGAAAGCGCCGAACGTTGGGCCGGCAGCGGGCCACCCTCCGTGTAGTATTCGTTTGGCTTCGCCAAGAAATTGGTCGGCTTGGCGGGCCACCCTCCGTGTAGCATTCGTTCGGCTCCGCCGAACGTTGGGCCAGCAGCGGGCCACCCTCCGTGTAGTATTCGTTTGGCTTCGCCAAAGATTGGTCAGCTTGGCGGGCCACCCTCCGTGTAGCATTCGTTCGGCTCCGCCGAACGATGGGCCAGCGGCGGGCCACCCTCCGTGTAGTATTCGTTCGGCGCCGCCGAACGATGGGCCAACGGCGGGCCACCCTCCGTGTAGTATTTGTTTGGCTTCGCCGAACGATGGGCCAACTTGGCGGGTCACCCTCCGTGTAGTATTCGTTCGGCTTTGCCGAACGTTGGGCCAGCTACGCTGGCCACGATCCGTGAAGTATTCGTTCGGCTTCGCCGAACGATGGGTCAGCTTGGCGGGCCACCCTCCGTGTAGCATTCGTTTGGCTTCGCCGAACGATGGGCCAGCTTGGCGGGCCACCCTCCGTGTAGCATTCGTTCGGCTCCGCCGAACGATGGGCCAGCGGCGGCCCCCCCTCCGTGTGGCATTCGTTTGCCTTCGCCGAACGATGGGCCAGCTTGGCGGGCCACCATCCGGGTAGTATTCGTTTGGCTTCGCCGAAAGATTGGTCAACGGCGGGCCACCCTCCGTGTAGCATTCGTTCGGCTGCGCCGAACGATGGGCCAGCGGCGGGCCACCCTCCGTGTAGTATTCGTTTGGCTTCGCCGAACGATTGGTCAGCTTGGCGGGCCACCCTCCGTGTAGCATTCGTTCGGCTGCGCCGAACGATGGGCCAGCAGCGGGCCACCCTCCGTGTAGCATTCGTTCGGCTTCGCCGAACGATGGGCCAACGGCGGGCCACCCTCCGTGTAGTATTCGTTTGGCTTCGCCGAAAGATTGGTCAGCGGCGGGCCACCCTCCGTGTAGCATTCGTTCGGCTGCGCCGAACGATGGGCCAGCGGCGGGCCACCCTCCGTGTAGCATTCGTTCGGCTGCGCCGAACGATGGGCCAGCAGCGGGCCACCCTCCGTGTAGCATTCGTTCGGCTGCGCCGAACGATGGAGCCAGCTTGGCGGGCCACCCTCCGTGTAGTATTCGTTCGGCTTCGCCGAACGATGGGCCAGCTTGGCGGGCCACCCTCCGTGTAGCATTCGTTTGGCTTCGCCGAACGATGGGCCAGCTTGGCGGGCCACCCTCCGTGTAGTATTCGTTCGGCTTCGCCGAACGTTGGGCCGGCGGCGGGCCACCCTCCGTGTAGCATTCGTTTGGCTTCGCCGAACGATGGGCCGGCGGCGGGCCACCCTCCGTGTACCATTCGTTTGGCTTCGCCGAACGATGGGCCGGCAGCGGGCCACCCTCCGTGTAGTATTCATTCGAAAGCGCCGAACGTTGGGCCGGCTTGGCGGGCTACCCTCCGTGTAGTATTCGTTTGGCTTCGCCAAATTGGTCGGCTTGGCGGGCCACCCTCCGTGTAGCATTCGTTCGGCTCCGCCGAACGATGGGCCAGCAGCGGGCCACCCTCCGTGTAGTATTCGTTTGACTCCGCCTAACGATTGGCCGGCTTGGCGGCCACCCTCCGTGTAGTATTCTTTCGACTCCGCCTAACGATGGGTCAACTTGGCGGCAACCCTCCGTATAGCATTCGTTCGGCTTGGACGAACGATGAGCCAGCCACCCTCCGTGTAACATTCGTTCGGCTGGGACGAACGATGAGTCAGCCACCCTCCGTGTAGTATTCGTTTGGCTTCGCCAAAAGATTGGGTCAACGGCGGGCCACCCTCCGTGTAGCATTCGTTCAGCTTCTCTGAACGATGAGACAGCCACCCTCGGTGTAGTATTCGTTTGGCTTCGCCGAAAGATTGGTCAACTTGGCGGGCCACCCTCCGTGTAGCATTCGTTCGGCTGCGCCGAACGATGGGCCAGCTTGGCGGGCCACCCTCCGTGTAGCATTCGTTCGGCTCCGCCGAACGATGGGCCGGCGGCGGGCCACCCTCCGTGTAGTATTCGTTTGGCTTCGCCGAAGATTGAGTCAGCAGCGGGCCACCCTCCGTGTAGCATTCGTTCGGCTGCGCCGAACGATGGGCCAGCAGCGGGCCACCCTCCGTGTAGCATTCGTTCGGCTGGGACGAACGATGAGCCAGCAGCGGGCCACCCTCCGTGTAGCATTCGTTCGGCTGCGCCGAACGATGGGCCGGCTTGGCGGGCCACCCTCCGTGTAGCATTCGTTTGGCTTCGCCGAACGATGGAGCCAACGGCGGGCCACCCTCCGTGTAGCATTCGTTCGGCTCCGCCGAACGATGGGCCAACTTGGCGGGCCACCCTCCGTGTAGTATTCGTTTGGCTTCGCCGAACGATGGGTCAGCA
Source organism: Aplectana chamaeleonis (assembly GCA_029168955.1). NCBI lineage: Eukaryota > Metazoa > Nematoda > Chromadorea > Rhabditida > Cosmocercidae > Aplectana > Aplectana chamaeleonis. Next base: position 803,701 of record JAPDOI010000176.1, read on the forward strand.
GCGGGCCACCCTCCGTGTAGCATTCGTTCGGCTTCGCCGAACGATGGGCCGGCTTGGCGGGCCACCCTCCGTGTAGCATTCGTTCGGCTGCGCCGAACGATGGGCCAACAGCGGGCCACCCTCCGTGTAGCATTCGTTCGGCTTCGCCGAACGATGGGCCAACGGCGGGCCACCCTCCGTGTAGCATTCGTTTGGCTTCGCCGAACGATGGGCCAGCAGCGGGCCACCCTCCGTGTAGTATTCGTTCGGCTGCGCCGAACGTTGGGCCGGCAGCGGGCCACCCTCCGTGTAGTATTCGTTTGGCTTCGCCGAACGATTGGTCAGCTTGGCGGGCCACCCTCCGTGTAGCATTCGTTCGGCTGCGCCGAACGATGGAGCCAGCTTGGCGGGCCACCCTCCGTGTAGTATTCGTTTGGCTTCGCCGAACGATTAGTCAGCTTGGCGGGCCACCCTCCGTGTAGCATTCGTTCGGCTGCGCCGAACGATGGAGCCGGCTTGGCGGGCCACCCTCCGTGTAGCATTCGTTCGGCTGCGCCGAACGATGGGCCAGCAGCGGGCCACCCTCCGTGTAGCATTCGTTCGGCTTCGCCGAACGATGGGCCAGCTTGGCGGGCCACCCTCCGTGTAGTATTCGTTTGGCTTCGCCGAAAGATTGGTCAGCTTGGCGGGCCACCCTCCGTGTAGCATTCGTTCGGCTGCGCCGAACGATGGGCCGGCTTGGCGGGCCACCCTCCGTGTAGCATTCGTTCGGCTTCGCCGAACGATGGGCCAACTTGGCGGGCCACCACTCCGTGTAGCATTCGTTTGGCTTCGCCGAACGATGGGCCAGCAGCGGGCCACCCTCCGTGTACCATTCGTTCGGCTTCGCCGAACGATGGGCCAGCGGCGGGCCACCCTCCGTGTAGTATTCGTTCGAAAGCGCCGAACGTTGGGCCGGCTTGGCGGGCCACCCTCCGTGTAGTATTCGTTTGGCTTCGCCGAACGATTGGTCGGCTTGGCGGGCCACCCTCCGTGTAGCATTCGTTCGGCTCCGCCGAACGATGGAGCCAACTTGGCGGGCCACCCTCCGTGTAGTATTCGTTTGGCTTCGCCAAGATTGGTCAACGGCGGGCCACCCTCCGTGTAGCATTCGTTCGGCTGCGCCGAACGATGGGCCAGCGGCGGGCCACCCTCCGTGTAGCATTCGTTCGGCTGCGCCGAACGATGGGCCAACGGCGGGCCACCCTCCGTGTAGCATTCGTTCGGCTGCGCCGAACGATGGAGCCAGCTTGGCGGGCCACCCTCCGTGTAGCATTCGTTCGGCTCCGCCGAACGATGGGCCAACAGCGGGCCACCCTCCGTGTAGTATTCGTTTGGCTTCGCCGAACGATTGGTCAACGGCGGGCCACCCTCCGTGTAGTATTCGTTCGGCTTCGCCGAACGTTGGAAAGCCGGCTTGGCGGGCCACCCTCCGTGTAGCATTCGTTTGGCTTCGCCGAACGATGGGCCGGCTTGGCGGGCCACCCTCCGTGTAGTATTCGTTTGGCTTCGCCGAAAGATTGAGTCAGCTTGGCGGGCCACCCTCCGTGTAGCATTCGTTCGGCTGCGCCGAACGATGGGCCAACTTGGCGGGCCACCCTCCGTGTAGCATTCGTTCGGCTGCGCCGAACGATGGGCCAGCAGCGGGCCACCCTCCGTGTAGCATTCGTTTGGCTTCGCCGAACGATGGGCCGGCGGCGGGCCACCCTCCGTGTACCATTCGTTTGGCTTCGCCGAACGATGGGCCAGCTTGGCGGGCCACCCTCCGTGTAGTATTCATTCGAAAGCGCCGAACGTTGGGCCGGCAGCGGGCCACCCTCCGTGTAGTATTCGTTTGGCTTCGCCAGAATTGGTCGGCTTGGCGGGCCGCCCTCCGTGTAGCATTCGTTCGGCTCCGCCGAACGATGGGCCAACTTGGCGGGCCACCCTCCGTGTAGCATTCGTTCGGCTGCGCCGAACGATGGGTCAGCGGCGGGCCACCCTCCGTGTAGCATTCGTTCGGCTGCGCCGAACGATGGAGCCAGCGGCGGGCCACCCTCCGTGTAGCATTCGTTCGGCTGCGCCGAACGATGGGCCAACTTGGCGGGCCACCCTCCGTGTAGCATTCGTTCGGCTCCGCCGAACGATGGAGCCAGCAGCGGGCCACCCTCCGTGTAGTATTCGTTTGGCTTCGCCAAAGATTGGTCAGCTTGGCGGGCCACCCTCCGTGTAGCATTCGTTCGGCTGCGCCGAACGATGGGCCGGCAGCGGGCCACCCTCGGTGTAGCATTCGTTCGGCTGCGCCGAACGATGGGCCGGTTTAGCGGGCCACCCTCCGTGTAGCATTCGTTTGGCTTCGCCGAACGATGGGCCGGCTTGGCGGGCCACCCTCCGTGTACCATTCGTTTGGCTTCGCCGAACGATGGGCCAGCAGCGGGCCACCCTCCGTGTAGTATTCATTCGAAAGCGCCGAACGTTGGGCCGGCAGCGGGCCCACCCTCCGTGTAGTATTCGTTTGGCTTCGCCAAATTGGTCGGCTTGGCGGGCCACCCTCCGTGTAGCATTCGTTCGGCTCCGCCGAACGATGGGCCAACGGCGGGCCACCCTCCGTGTAGTATTCGTTTGGCTTCGCCAAAGATTGGTCAACTTGGCGGGCCACCCTCCGTGTAGCATTCGTTCGGTTGCGCCGAACGATGGGCCAGCTTGGCGGGCCACCCTCCGTGTAGCATTCGTTCGGCTGCGCCGAACGATGGGCCAACGGCGGGCCACCCTCCGTGTAGCATTCGTTCGGCTGCGCCGAACGATGGAGCCAACTTGGCGGGCCACCCTCCGTGTAACATTCGTTCGGCTGCGCCGAACGATGGACCAGCGGCGGGCCGCCCTCCGTGTAGCATTCGTTCGGCTCCGCCGAACGATGGGCCAACGGCGGGCCACCCTCCGTGTAGTATTCGTTTGGCTTCGCCAAAAGATTGGTCAGCTTGGCGGGCCACCCTCCGTGTAGTATTCATTCGGAAGCGCCGAACGTTGGGCCGGCTTGGCGGGCCACCCTCCGTGTAGCATTGGTTTGGATTCGCCGAACGATGGGCCGGCTTGGCGGGCCACCCTCCGTGTGGTATTCATTCGAAAGCGCCGAACGTTGGGCCGGCTTGGCGGGCCACCCTCCGTGTAGTATTCGTTTCGCTTCGCCAAGAAATTGGTCGGCTTGGCGGGCCACCCTCCGTGTAGTATTTGTTCGGATTCGCAAAATGATGGATCGGCTTTGCGGGCCACCCTCCGTGTAGCATTCGTTCGGCTTCGCCGAACGATGATGGGTCGGCTTGGCGGGCAACCCTCCGTGTAGTATTCAAACGATCGGCCGGCTTTACCGACCCCCTGCCCCCATCTACGCAGTATTCGAAAAAAAAAACGAATAGAAGAACCTTTTCTTACAGAAAAAAATTCTTCAAAAATGAATGCGTCACGAGAAAAAAGATTCTTTGCTGAACAACCTGCGATTTCTTTGCCGAAGAACCCAATGAAGAATTTTTGGGCAAAATGGTCTGCATAAACGATTTTCTTCCAATTATTCTTTCGAAATAAATTTTGTTTGTTCTCAAATTTTGCTTGTTCTTTCAGAGGAATTCTGAAAACTTTAATAACTCCGTAGTGAAAAATATTCCAGCCAGAGAAATTTGGCGAGAAAATGAGCTGTGAGAATTCTCTTCATTTTGGCACGAGAATCTATCAGAAAAAAAGGTTAAAATGTCTGTCTTTCTACCTGAAAATCGTACAAAAATTCTTTGAAAAAAAAAACCTAGCTGCAAAATTTTCCACGGTAGGGTTCTCCGGTTTTTCAACCTCGCCAAAAAATTAGCAAACTACCAAACAACAAGTCAGAACAAAGAAAAAAATTAAACAGTAAATAAAGAGGCAAAATAAAAAAAATAATTGTAGAACCAGAAAAATCAAACGCACAATTGAAAAAAAAAAACAGCTCAGTGAGCGGTAACGCTACAAGACCGAAGTGCTGACATTAACCGCAAACAGAATGAAGAGCAAAGAGAGCGGCACAAACTTAAAAACGTGAGAAAAAGAGGAAAATCGGTAAACGGAAATAAAAATAATCAGCTGTGAGGCGCCGCGCGGCACGCCGCGCTGCTTATCGACAACGCTGAAGAGTTGAGGCGCAGCCAATTCCGCGGATTTCTGGTCGCGCCGTTTCCATTCTTTATATATAGGATTATTTTGGTAATTCTCTGTTTTTGTTTTTCTTCCCTACTTTCCAATGATTTATACGACTGTTTGGTTTCCTAGGATAGGTCCGGTTTCATTACGGAATCGATCAAAATAGGGATTAAACCGGAACTATCCTTGAAAAAAAAACACATGAGGAGAATCACGAAACCAAACAATCATAAAAAATATATGATCGTAAAGAAAGCAAAATGAGAAGAGGAACCAAAAATAAACGAGATTAAAAAAATTTACCCACCATCGGGAATTTTTTTTTCTGCTCTAGAAGTTGTTGCGACCGCATCTGGAAAGAAAAATTAGTGTGTATGTAGATATAACACTTAAATATATGGAGAAACACAGAAGGACGGGTTTAGTCACAGAAGAAACCAACACAAATAAAGAAAACGAGAAAAAACATCTACAATCAGCTGATGGGCTGCGGCGCTGGGATTTCGGCCGACTCGAGCGCGTGCGGCCACGAAGCGTCTCGATACGCAATTGCGGAGCAGAATTTAACGCAGTGAAGCGCACTACTTTGCTCTAATGGGCCGTAGCTCAGCGGTTTTGTGAACAGACCGTCACAAGGCGCTATTCATACTCCTCAAAGCTAGCGCGGCACGCGCGTGCCGCGTGGCTGTGGCGTCAGGCCATTGATACTCCAACGCCACGCCCGCGCGTCACGCGCGTGGTGCGCTGGCGTTGAGGAGTATTATTAGCGCCTAAGAGCTGAAAAAAGCAAAGCTTCTCTTGTAGGGGGAGTAATAGAAAAACTCGCACGTTGGAAAAAGTGGTCTGGAGGAGCGTATTTTTTGAATGGCCTTTTCAGCTTTAGTTTCCACTTCTAGAATGCGGCAGACAGGCAGAAGGTGCACCTATTGGATGGCTATCAAAATTACCATTATCTTATTAAGTTTTTAAAGATTTTCCACATCACCACGGAGGGGTGAAAACATGATGAAGTGAAAAATCTCTTTTTTTTCCAGCAGATGTAGTTTTCGAAGAGCATTGAGTAGATGCACCTTCTGCCCGACTGGCGCCTTCCGAAAGTGAAAACCAAGGCTGAAAAGACCATTCGGAGAAAAAAAAAACGGCCCTTCGATACCACTTTTTCTTTTTCTACATGCAGTGCTTCCAACCCGGATCGAGCTCTCTGAATGACGTACCTCAGATACGTTCAGTGAAAATAATGTCCAGGGTATATGCCAGCTAGCCGAGAACTTAAAGGCATCGTTCGCGCTGGGAACCAATTTCCATTTGTCAGGTCCTATTTCGTGAATGAGCCCGGTAGACCACACAAGTAAACTTTGCTGCGTCAAAAAACGTGTGGCAATGAGGTTGGAAGAGGTTAAAGATGAGGATTCGCCAAAAGTTTTGATTAGTCATCTAGCACTTTTTCATAGCATTTTGATGCGACCGTCAAACAACATCAAAAACAGTTATGGCACGCACTCTACATGCAGAAAAACGTCGAAAGTGACGGTGACGAGGCCTCCAAAAGCGAAAAAAACCTGGAAAACGATTTTGGCGCGAAATTCAAATTCAAACATGCAATGTGTTCTGACTGAATAGCTTTTACAAATGAAGGTTTTGTATAGTCCCTTTCGACATTTTCGTTCCTTAGAGAGGCCAAGGTACGCAAAAACATCAAAAAATAATATAGGGTTTCCTGCACGTACGATGCCTTAAAATCCTTTAACCCTTGGAATTGAACGAAACGAGAGAGGCTCACATGAATAACAAGATTGACACTCCCGACACCAATGAAGCCACCAATGTGGATCGGCATTCTTTCTTTTCAAATATTCTTGTACCGTAGACAACCAGTTACCTCAACAAACGAGATTTTAAGACCATGCCATAGAGCCAACTAAAGGGTTTCCGAATGAGAATGGCCGCCCACGCGGCCGGCGTGCTTGGGAGGCGGCCGTCGCATGTGCCGCTCTCGGACGAGTGTTGGATTCCAACGACGGCCATCCCCTCTCCCCCGTCTGCAGAGCTGATTGATCGGCGCAATGCTTGCTGCCAGCCGGTGCCAGCCCCGTGCGTATTCCATGGCCGTGGGGACGTTTCGCATGTTCGTCCGAGAGCGGCGAACGCGACGGCCGCCTGCCAAGCACGCCGGCCGCATGGGCCACCATACTCATTCGAACACACCTCACATAGGTCTACAAACCGTTATTGAGCATGTATAGAAAAATGCGACGAGGCAAGAACGGCATCTTCTTCAAAAGACGTCAGAAGTAGGGGAAGTCATGGGAGTCATCCTATTTATCACGATTTTCATCGGAATAGTAGACACCATGGAGGCGAAAAAATGTCTGATAATGACCAGAGTGAAGGCAGGTTCAATTAAAGGCAGCGTACACGCTCACAAACATGGTCGAGATATCATCATAAATGAGCTCGCACGGCATATATCATGTCGTCAACGAAGTTTGAAGCGCTGAAAACCATCCGGGAGGACAATATTCGACAATATTTGAGCTCGCACGCCCGTATTTTCCCACCCATTCGAGTACGAGAATGAGAAATGAAGCTTGAGCAAAATGTGATAACTTTGAGTGATAGCATTATCAAAAGGGAGTGCAGTAGAGAAAGAGCTTGATTTACCTGAATATAACATGTCCGTGCACTGACAAATTCTCCATTTCAAAAAGTCGGCCGAAGTAGAGAGGCATTTTCAAAAGTGGACGAGACTTAGTAGGTATTCTACCAAAAATGGGTCTCCCAGGCGAAAGAGGTTTGGTTGGCGTCAGAAACGTTCTAACAAAAAGGGAACAATAGGCAAGTAGGATGATGAGAGTCTACAAAAAGTGAACAATATTTGCTGAGACTGATTTTCTTGGCCGATACTTTTTAAAAGCGAAAAAAAAACCGTCGTGGCATTTCACGAGGAAGAGTTCAATGATTTCCGAAAATGAGCTTCTATTCGTTTACGAGATTATAAGAAAATACTTTTATTTGATGCTGCACTTTTAATTCGCTTCTCGTAGCAGCTGGAGCTAGCCGTCTATGTGGGTAAAGTTGGAATCATTTTTTCTTTTAATGATAACTAATAGGCGCACATAAATATACATTTTTATCGTTACTCGCATAAACGGAGTGCTTCCGTGTGGAACACCGCAACGGTTTGTTTTCGCTGTTAAGAAGTATCGGCTAAGAAAATCAGTCTCAGCCAATACTGTTCACTTTTTGTAGACTCTCATCATCCTACTTGCCTATTGTTTCCGTTTTGTTGGAACGTTTCTGACGCCAACCAAACCTCTTTCGCTTGGAAGACCCCTTTTTGATAAAATTTTCACATTTTCTTGATATTACCAAGTAATATCTCTGAGAAATCTTTAATATTTTTCCAATAGGATGGATTGATATTATAATCAGTAAGTAATCGATTTATATCGCACGCTACAAGTGACACGCGACTCACTTTACGACGTCCTGATGACGTCACAAGATGCTCTATGTACTTTACGTGGCATCCTGATGACATCATCAGATGCCCTGTCCACTTTACACGACATCCTAATGACGTCATCAGATGCCCTGTGTACTTGGCACGACGTCCTGATGACGTCATCAGATGCCGTATGCACTTGGCACGATCTTGGTGCGACGTCATGATGACGTCAGCAGATGCCCTATGTACTTGGCACAACGTCCTGATGACGTCGTCAGATGCCCTAAGCGCTTGGCAAACCTGAGCACGACGTCCTGATAACGTTGTCGGAAGCCCCATGTAATTGGTACGACGTCCTGATGACGTCATCACATGCCCCATGCACTTCGATGATATCATCAGAAAGTAACAAACTTGTAAGTCACTTCTCCTGTCCCTTCCCTATGAAAAAGTACGGCCTACAAGGTGTTTTAGCGATTTGATCTACATCCTGATACAATCACATGATATGATAAGCAGTAAGAAGTAAAGTAGTTAATGTGAAACAGTAAGTAACAAACTTGTTAGTCACTTCCCCTGCCCCTCCCATCGAAAAGTACAGCCTACAACGTGTATTAGCGATTTGATCTACCAACTGATAATATCACATGATATGATAAGCAGTAAGAAGTAAAGTAGTTAATGTGGAACAGTAAGTAACAAACTTGTTAGTCACTTCTCCTGTCCCTTCCCTATGAAAAAGTACGGCTTACAACGTGTTTTAGCGATTTGATCTACCAACTGATAATATCACATGATATGATAGCAGTAAGAAGTAAAGTAGTTAATGTGAAACAGTAAGTAAGAAACTTGTTAGTCACTTCCCCTGTCCCTTTCCATCAAGAAAAACAGCCTACGACGTGTTTTAGCGATTTGATCTACCAACTGATACAATCACATGATGTGAAAAGCAGTAAGAAGTAAAGTAGTTAATGTGAAACAGTAAGTAACAAACTTGTTAGTCACTTCTCCTGTCCCTTCCCTATGAAAAAAATACGGCCTACAACGTAATTTAGCGATTTGATCTACATCCTGATAATATCACATGATATGATAAGCAGTAAGAAGTTAAGTAGTTAATGTGAAACAGTGAGTAACAAACTTGTTAGTCACTTCCCCTGCCCCTTCCCATCGAAAAGTACAGCCTACAACGTAATTTAGCGATTTGATCTACATCCTGATAATATCACATGATATGATAAGCAGTAAGAAGTTAAGTAGTTAATGTGAAACAGTAAATAACAAACTTGTTAGTCACTTCTCCTGTCCCTTCCCTATGAAAAAGTACGGCCTACAACGTGTTTCAGCGATTTGATCTACATCCTGATAATATCACATGATATGATAAGCAGTAAGAAGTTAAGTAGTTAATGTGAAACAGTAAGTAACAAACTTGTTCGTCACTTCCCCTGTCCCTTCCCATCAAGAAGTACAGCCTACGACTTGTTTTACCGATTTGATCTACCAACTGATACAATCACATGATATGATAAGCAGTAGGAAGTTAAGTAGTTAATGTAAAACAGTAAGTAACAAACTTGTTAGTCACTTCCCCTGTCCCTTCCCATCAAGAAGTACAGCCTACGACTTGTTTTACCGATTTGTTCTACCAACTGATACAATCACATGATATGATAAGCAGTAAGAAGTTAAGTAGTTAATGTAAAACAGTAAGTAACAAACTTGTTAGTCACTTCCCCTGTCCCTTCCCATCAAGAAAAACAGCCTACGACGTGTTTTAGCGATTTGATCTACCAACTGATACAATCACATGATATGATAAGCAGTAAGAAGTAAAGTAGTTAATGTGAAACAGTAAGTAACAAACTTGTTAGTCACTTCTCCTGTCCCTTCCCTATGAAAAAAATACGGCCTACAACGTAATTTAGCGATTTGATCTACATCCTGATAATATCACATGATATGATAAGCAGTAAGAAGTTAAGTAGTTAATGTGAAACAGTAAGTAACAAACTTGTTAGTCACTTCTCCTGTCCCTTCCCTATGAAAAAGTACGGCCTACAACGTGTTTCAGCGATTTGATCTACATCCTGATAATATCACATGATATGATAAGCAGTAAGAAGTTAAGTAGTTAATGTGAAACAGTAAGTAACAAACTTGTTCGTCACTTCCCCTGTCCCTTCCCATCAAGAAGTGCAGCCTACGACGTGTTTTAGCGATTTGATCTACCAACTGATACAATCACATGATATAATAAGCAGTAAGAAGTTAAGTAGTTAATGTAAAACAGTAAGTAACAAACTTGTTAGTCACTTCCCCTGTCCCTTCCCATCAAGAAAAACAGCCTACGACGTGTTTTAGCGATTTGATCTACCAACTGATACAATCACATGATATGATAAGCAGTAAGAAGTAAAGTAGTTAATGTGAAACAGTAAGTAACAAACTTGTTAGTCACTTCTCCTGTCCCTTCCCTATGAAAAAGTACGGCCTACAACGTTTTTTAGCGATTTGACCTACCAACTGATAATATCACATGATATGCATGTGATATTATCAGTTGGTAGATCAACTCGCTAAGACACGTCGTAGGCCGTACTTTTCGATGGGAAGGGACAGGGAAAGTGACTAACAAGTCTGTTACTTACTGTTTCACATTTACTACTTTACTTCTTACTGCTTATCATATCATGTGATTTTATCAGTTGGTAGCTCAACTCGCTAGAACACGTCGTAGGCCGTACTTTTCGATGGGAAGGGACAGGGAAAGTGACTAACAAGTTTGTTACTTACTGTTTCACATTCACTACTTTACTTCTTACTGCTTATCATATCATGTGATATTATCAGTTGGTAGATCAACTCGCTAGAACACGTCGTAAGCCGTACTTTTCGATGGGAAGGGAGAGGGAAAGTGACTAACAAGTTTGTTACTTACTGTTTCAGATTCACTACTTTACTTCTTACTGCTTATCATATCATGTGATTTTATCAGTTGGTAGCTCAACTCGCTAGAACACGTCGTAAGCCGTACTTTTCGATGGGAAGGGAGAGGGAAAGTGACTAACAAGTTTGTTACTTACTGTTTCACATTCACTACTTTACTTCTTACTGCTTATCATATCATGTGATATTATCAGTTGGTAGATCAACTCGCTAAAACACGTCGTAGGCTGTACTTTTCGATGGGAAGGGACAGGGAAAGTGACTAACAGGTTTGTTACTTACTGTTTCACATTCACTACTTTACTTCTTACTGCTTATCATATCATGTGATATTATCAGTTGGTAGACCATATCGCTTAAACACGTCGTAGGCTGTATTTTTCGATGGGAAGGGACAGGGGAAGTGACTAACAAGTTTGTTACTTACTTTTTCACATTCACTACTTTACTTCTTACTGCTTATCATATCATGTGATATTATCAGTTGGTAGATCAACTCGCTAAGACACGTCGTAGGCCGTACTTTTCGATGGGAAGGGACAGGGAAAGTGACTAACAAGTCTGTTACTTACTGTTTCACATTTACTACTTTACTTCTTACTGCTTATCATATCATGTGATTTCATCAGTTGGTAGCTCAACTCGCTAGAACACGTCGTAGGCCGTACTTTTCGATGGGAAGGGAGAGGGAAAGTGACTAACAAGTTTGTTACTTTTTGTTTCACATTCACTACTTTACTTCTTACTGCTTATCATATCATGTGATATTATCAGTTGGTAGCTCAACTCGCTAGAACACGTCGTAGGCCGTACTTTTCGATGGGAAGGGACAGGGAAAGTGACTGACAAGTCTGTTACTTACTGTTTCACATTCACTACTTTACTTCTTACTGCTTATCATATCATGTGATTTTATCAGTTGGTAGCTCAACTCGCTAGAACACGTCGTAGGCCGTACTTTTCGATGGGAAGGGACAGGGAAAGTGACTAACAAGTTTGTTACTTACTGTTTCACATTCACTACTTTACTTCTTACTGCTTATCATAACATGTGATATTATCAGTTGGTAGATCAACTCGCTAGAACACGTCGTAAGCCGTACTTTTCGATGGGAAGGGAGAGGGAAAGTGACTAACAAGTTTGTTACTTACTGTTTCACATTCACTACTTTACTTCTTACTGCTTATCATATCATGTGATATTATCAGTTGGTAGATCAACTCGCTAAAACACGTCGTAGGCCGTACTTTTCGATGGGAAGGGACAGGGAAAGTGCCTAACAAGTTTGTTACTTACTGTTTCACATTCACTACTTTACTTCTTACTGCTTATCATATCATGTGATATTATCAGTTGGTAGATCAACTCGCTAAAACACGTCGTAGGCTGTATTTTTCGATGGGAAGGGACAGGGGAAGTGACTAACAAGTTTGCTACTTACTTTTTCACATTCACTACTGTACTTCTTACTGCTTATCATATCATGTGATATTATCAGTTGGTAGATCAACTCGCTAAGACACGTCGTAGGCCGTACTTTTCGATGGGAAGGGACAGGGAAAGTGACTAACAAGTCTGTTACTTACTGTTTCACAATTACTACTTTACTTCTTACTGCTTATCATATCATGTGATATTATCAGTTGGTAGATCAACTCGCTAAAACACGTCGTGGGCCGTACTTTTTGATGGGAAGGGAAAGTGAAAGTGACTCACAAGTCTGTTACTTACTGTTTCACATTCACTACTTTACTTCTTACTGCTTATCATATCATGTGATTTTATCAGTTGGTAGCTCAACTCGCTAGAACACGTCGTAAGCCGTACTTTTCGATGGGAAGGGAGAGGGAAAGTGACTAACAAGTTTGTTACTTACTGTTTCACATTCACTACTTTACTTCTTACTGCTTATCATATCATGTGATATTATCAGTTGGTAGATCAACTCACTAAAACACGTCGTAGGCCGTACTTTTTGATGGGAAAGGAAAGGGAAAGTGACTAACAAGTTTGTTACTTACTGTTCACATTCACTACTTTACTTCTTACTGCTTATCATATCATGTGATTTCATCAGTTGGTAGCTCAACTCGCTAGAACACGTCGTAGGCCGTACTTTTCGATGGGAAGGGAGAGGGAAAGTGACTAACAAGTTTGTTACTTTTTGTTTCACAAACACTACTTTACTTCTTACTGCTTATCATATCATGTGATATTATCAGTTGGTAGATCAACTCGCTAAAACACGTCGTAGGCTGTACTTTTCGATGGGAAGGGACAGGGAAAGTGACTAACAGGTTTGTTACTTACTGTTTCACATTCACTACTTTACTTCTTACTGCTTATCATATCAGGTGATATTATCGGTTGGTAGATCAACTCGCTAAAACACGTCGTAGGCCGTACTTTTCGATGGGAAGGGACAGGGAAAGTGACTAACAGGTTTGTTACTTACTGTTTCACATTCACTACTTTACTTCTTACTGCTTATCATATCATGTGATTTTATCAGTTGGTAGCTCAACTCGCTAGAACACGTCGTAGGCCGTACTTTTCGATGGGAAGGGACAGGGAAAGTGACTAACAAGTTTGTTACTTACTGTTTCACATTCACTACTTTACTTCTTACTGCTTATCATATCATGTGATATTATCAGTTGGTAGATCAACTCGCTAAAACACGTCGTAGGCCGTACTTTTCGATGGGAAGGGACAGGGAAAGTGACTAACAAGTTTGTTACTTACTGTTTCACATTCACTACTTTACTTCTTACTGCTTATCATATCATGTGATTTTATCAGTTGGTAGCTCAACTCGCTAGAACACGTCGTAGGCCGTACTTTTCGATGGGAAGGGACAGGGAAAGTGACTAACAAGTTTGTTACTTACTGTTTCACATTCACTACTTTACTTCTTACTGCTTATCATATCATGTGATATTATCAGTTGGTAGATCAACTCGCTAAAACACGTCGTGGGCCGTACTTTTCGATGGGAAGGGACAGGGAAAGTGACTAACAAGTTTGTTACTTACTGTTTCACATTCACTACTTTACTTCTTACTGCTTATCATATCATGTGATTTTATCAGTTGGTAGCTCAACTCGCTAGAACACGTCGTAGGCCGTACTTTTCGATGGGAAGGGACAGGGAAAGTGACTAACAAGTTTGTTACTTACTGTTTCACATTCACTACTTTACTTCTTACTGCTTATCATATCATGTGATATTATCAGTTGGTAGATCAACTCGCTAAAACACGTCGTAGGCCGTACTTTTCGATGGGAAGGGAGAGGGAAAGTGACTAACAAGTTTGTTACTTTTTGTTTCACATTCACTACTTTACTTCTTACTGCTTATCATATCATGTGATATTATCAGTTGGTAGCTCAACTCGCTAGAACACGTCGTAGGCCGTACTTTTCGATGGGAAGGGACAGGGAAAGTGACTAACAAGTTTGTTACTTACTGTTTCACATTCACTACTTTACTTCTTACTGCTTATCATATCATGTGATATTATCAGTTGGTAGATCAACTCGCTAAAACACGTCGTGGGCCGTACTTTTTGATGGGAAGGGAAAGTGAAAGTGACTCACAAGTCTGTTACTTACTGTTTCACATTCACTACTTTACTTCTTACTGCTTATCATATCATGTGATTTTATCAGTTGGTAGCTCAACTCGCTAGAACACGTCGTAGGCCGTACTTTTCGATGGGAAGGGACAGGGAAAGTGACTGACAAGTCTGTTACTTACTGTTTCACATTCACTACTTTACTTCTTACTGCTTATCATATCATGTGATATTATCAGTTGGTAGATCAACTCGCTAAAACACGTCGTGGGCCGTACTTTTTGATGGGAAAGGAAAGGGAAGTGACTAACAAGTTTGTTACTTACTGTTTCACATTCACTACTTTACTTCTTACTGCTTATCATATCATGTGATTTTATCAGTTGGTAGCTCAACTCGCTAGAACACGTCGTAGGCCGTACTTTTCGATGGGAAGGGAGAGGGAAAGTGACTAACAAGTTTGTTACTTACTGTTTCACATTCACTACTTTACTTCTTACTGCTTATCATATCATGTGATATTATCAGTTGGTAGATCAACTCGCTAAAACACGTCGTAGGCTGTACTTTTCGATGGGAAGGGACAGGGAAAGTGACTAACAGGTTCGTTACTTACTGTTTCACATTCACTACTTTACTTCTTACTGCTTATCATATCATGTGATATTATCAGTTGGTAGCTCAACTCGCTAGAACACGTCGTAGGCCGTACTTTTCGATGGGAAGGGACAGGGAAAGTGACTAACAAGTTTGTTACTTACTGTTTCAGATTCACTACTTTACTTCTTACTGCTTATCATATCATGTGATATTATCAGTTGGTAGATCAACTCGCTAAAACACGTCGTAGGCCGTACTTTCTGATGGGAAGGGACAGGAAAGTGACTAACAAGTTTGTTACTTACTGTTTCACATTCACTACTTTACTTCTTACTGCTTATCATATCATGTGATTTTATCAGTTGGTAGCTCAACTCGCTAGAACACGTCGTAGGCCGTACTTTTCGATGGGAAGGGACAGGGAAAGTGACTAACAAGTTTGTTACTTACTGTTTCACATTCACTACTTTACTTCTTACTGCTTATCATATCATGTGATATTATCAGTTGGTAGATCAACTCGCTAAAACACGTCGTAGGCCGTACATTTCGATGGGGAGGGGCAGGGAAAGTGACTAACAAGTTTGTTACTTACTGTTTCATATTCACTACTTTACTTCTTACTGCTTATCATATCATGTGATATTATCAGTTGGTAGCTCAACTCGCTAGAACACGTCGTAGGCCGTACTTTTCGATGGGAAGGGACAGGGAAAGTGACTGACAAGTCTGTTACTTACTGTTTCACATTCACTACTTTACTTCTTACTGCTTATCATATCATGTGATATTATCAGTTGGTAGATCAACTCGCTAGAACACGTCGTAGGCCGTACTTTTCGATGGGAAGGGACAGGGAAAGTGACTAACAAGTTTGTTACTTACTGTTTCACATTCACTACTTTACTTCTTACTGCTTATCATATCATGTGATTCTATCAGTTGGTAGCTCAACTCGCTAGAACACGTCGTAGGCCGTACTTTTCGATGGGAAGGGACAGGGAAAGTGACTAGCAAGTTTGTTACTTAGTGTTTCACATTCACTACTTTACTTCTTACTGCTTATCATATCATGTGATATTATCAGTTGGTAGATCAACTCGCTAAAACACGTCGTAGGCTGTACTTTTCGATGGGAAGGGACAGGGAAAGTGACTAACAAGTTTGTTACTTACTGTTTCACATTCACTACTTTACTTCTTACTGCTTATCATATCATGTGATATTATCAGTTGGTAGATCAACTCGCTAAAACACGTCGTAGGCCGTACTTTTCGATGGGAAGGGACAGGGAAAGTGACTAACAAGTTTGTTACTTACTGTTTCACATTCACTACTTTACTTCTTACTGCTTATCATATCATGTGATATTATCAGTTGGTAGATCAACTCGCTAGAACACGTCGTAGGCCGTACTTTTCGATGGGAAGGGACAGGGAAAGTGACTAACAAGTTTGTTACTTACTGTTTCACATTCACTACTTTACTTCTTACTGCTTATCATATCATGTGATATTATCAGTTGGTAGATCAACTCGCTAAAACACGTCGTAGGCCGTACTTTTAGATGGGAAGGGACAGGGAAAGTGACTAACAAGTTTGTTACTTACTGTTTCACATTCACTACTTTACTTCTTACTGCTTATCATATCATGTGATTTAATCAGTTGGTAGATCAACTCGCTAGAACACGTCGTAGGCCGTACTTTTCGATGGGAAGGGAGAGGGAAAGTGACTAACAAGTTTGTTACTTACTGTTTCACATTCACTACTTTACTTCTTACTGCTTATCATATCATGTGATTTTATCAGTTGGTAGCTCAACTCGCTAGAACACGTCGTAGGCCGTACTTTTCGATGGGAAGGGAGAGGGAAAGTGACTAACAAGTTTGTTACTTTTTGTTTCACATTCACTACTTTACTTCTTACTGCTTATCATATCATGTGATATTATCAGTTGGTAGCTCAACTCGCTAGAACACGTCGTAGGCCGTACTTTTCGATGGGAAGGGACAGGGAAAGTGACTGACAAGTCTGTTACTTACTGTTTCACATTCACTACTTTACTTCTTACTGCTTATCATATCATGTGATTTCATCAGTTGGTAGCTCAACTCGCTAGAACACGTCGTAGGCCGTACTTTTCGATGGGAAGGGAGAGGGAAAGTGACTAACAAGTTTGTTACTTACTGTTTCACATTCACTACTTTACTTCTTACTGCTTATCATATCATGTGATATTATCAGTTGGTAGATCAACTCGCTAAAACACGTCGTAGGCCGTACTTTTCGATGGGAAGGGACAGGGAAAGTGACTAACAAGTTTGTTACTTACTGTTTCACATTCACTACTTTACTTCTTACTGCTTATCATATCATGTGATATTATCAGTTGGTAGATCAACTCGCTAAAACACGTCGTAGGCCGTACTTTTCGATGGGAAGGGACAGGGAAAGTGACTAACAAGTTTGTTACTTACTGTTTCACATTCACTACTTTACTTCTTACTGCTTATCATATCATGTGATATTATCAGTTGGTAGCTCAACTCGCTAGAACACGTCGTAGGCCGTACTTTTCGATGGGAAGGGACAGGGAAAGTGACTGACAAGTCTGTTACTTACTGTTTCACATTCACTACTTTACTTCTTACTGCTTATCATATCATGTGATATTATCAGTTGGTAGATCAACTCGCTAAAACACGTCGTAGGCCGTACTTTTCGATGGGAAGGGGCAGGGAAAGTGACTAACAAGTTTGTTACTTACTGTTTCATATTCACTACTTTACTTCTTACTGCTTATCATATCATGTGATATTATCAGTTGGTAGCTCAACTCGCTAAAACACGTCTTAGGCCTTACTTTTCGATGGGAAGGGACAGGGAAAGTCACTAACAAGTTTGTTACTTACTGTTTCACATTCACTGCTTTACTTATTACTGCTTATCATATCATGTGATATTATCAGTTGGTAGATCAACTCGCTAAAACACGTCGTAGGCCGTACTTTTCGATGGGAAGGGACAGGGAAAGTGACTAACAAGTTTGTTACTTACTGTTTCACATTCACTACTTTACTTCTCACTGCTTATCATATCATGTGATATTATCAGTTGGTAGATCAACTCGCTAAAACACGTCGTAGGCCGTACTTTTCGATGGGAAGGGACAGGGAAAGTGACTAACAAGTTTGTTACTTACTGTTTCACATTCACTACTTTACTTCTCACTGCTTATCATATCATGTGATATTATCAGTTGGTAGATCAACTCGCTAAAACACGTCGTAGGCCGTACTTTTCGATGGGAAGGGACAGGGAAAGTGACTAACAAGTTTGTTACTTACTGTTTCACATTCACTACTTTACTTCTCACTGCTTATCATATCATGTGATATTATCAGTTGGTAGATCAACTCGCTAAAACACGTCGTAGGCCGTACTTTTCGATGGGAAGGGACAGGGAAAGTGACTAACAAGTTTGTTACTTACTGTTTCACATTCACTACTTTACTTCTTACTGCTTATCATATCATGTGATATTATCAGTTGGTAGATCAACTCGCTAAAACACGTCGTAGGCCGTACTTTTCGATGGGAAGGGAGAGGGAAAGTGACTAACAAGTTTGTTACTTACTGTTTCACATTCACTACTTTACTTCTTACTGCTTATCATATCATGTGATTTTATCAGTTGGTAGCTCAACTCGCTAGAACACGTCGTAGGCCGTACTTTTCGATGGGAAGGGACAGGGGAAGTGACTAACAAGTTTGTTACTTACTGTTTCACATTCACTACTTTACTTCTTACTGCTTATCATATCATGTGATTTTATCAGTTGGTAGCTCAACTCGCTAGAACACGTCGTAGGCCGTACTTTTCGATGGGAAGGGACAGGGGAAGTGACTAACAAGTTTTTTACTTACTGTTCCACATTCACTACTTTACTTCTTACTGCTTATCATATCATGTGATTTTATCAGTTGGTAGATCAACTCGCTAGAACACGTCGTAGGCCGTACTTTTCGATGGGAAGGGACAGGGAAAGTGACTAACAAGTTTGTTACTTACTGTTTCACATTCACTACTTTACTTCTTACTGCTTATCATATCATGTGATTTTATCAGTTGGTAGCTCAACTCGCTAGAACACGTCGTAGGCCGTACTTTTCGATGGGAAGGGACAGGAAAGTGACTAACAAGATTGTTACTTACTGTTTCACATTCACTACTTTACTTCTTACTGCTTATCATATCATGTGATATTATCAGTTGGTAGATCAACTCGCTAAAACACGTCGTAGGCCGTACTTTTCGATGGGAAGGGACAGGGAAAGTGACTAACAAGTTTGTTACTTACTGTTTCACATTCACTACTTTACTTCTTACTGCTTATCATATCATGTGATATTAACAGTTGGTAGATCAACTCGCTAAAACACGTCGTAGGCCGTACTTTTCGATGGGAAGGGACAGGGAAAGTGACTAACAAGTTTGTTACTTACTGTTTCACATTCACTACTTTACTTCTTACTGCTTATCATATCATGTGATATTATCAGTTGGTAGATCAACTCGCTAAAACACGTCGTAGGCCGTACTTTTCGATGGGAAGGGACAGGGAAAGTGACTAACAAGTTTGTTACTTACTGTTTCACATTCACTACTTTACTTCTTACTGCTTATCATATCATGTGATATTATCAGTTGGTAGATCAACTCGCTAAAACACGTCGTAGGCCGTACTTTTCGATGGGAAGGGACAGGAAAGTGACTAACAAGTTTGTTACTTACTGTTTCACATTCACTACTTTACTTCTTACTGCTTATCATATCATGTGATATTATCAGTTGGTAGATCAACTCGCTAAAACACGTCGTAGGCCGTACTTTTCGATGGGAAGGGACAGGGAAAGTGACTAACAAGTTTGTTACTTACTGTTTCACATTCACTACTTTACTTCTTACTGCTTATCATATCATGTGATATTATCAGTTGGTAGATCAACTCGCTAAAACACGTCGTAGGCCGTACTTTTCGATGGGAAGGGACAGGGAAAGTGACTAACAAGTTTGTTACTTACTGTTTCACATTCACTACTTTACTTCTTACTGCTTATCATATCATGTGATATTATCAGTTGGTAGATCAACTCGCTAAAACACGTCGTAGGCCGTACTTTTCGATGGGAAGGGACAGGAAAGTGACTAGCAAGTTTGTTACTTACTGTTTCACATTCACTACTTTACTTCTTACTGCTTATCATATCATGTGATATTATCAGTTGGTAGATCAACTCGCTAAAACACGTCGTAGGCCGTACTTTTCGATGGGAAGGGACAGGGAAAGTGACTAACAAGTTTGTTACTTACTGTTTCACATTCACTACTTTACTTCTTACTGCTTATCATATCATGTGATATTATCAGTTGGTAGATCAACTCGCTAAAACACGTCGTAGGCCGTACTTTTCGATGGGAAGGGACAGGGAAAGTGACTAACAAGTTTGTTACTTACTGTTTCACATTCACTACTTTACTTCTTACTGCTTATCATATCATGTGATATTATCAGTTGGTAGATCAACTCGCTAAAACACGTCGTAGGCTGTACTTTTCGATGGGAAGGGACAGGGAAAGTGACTAACAAGTTTGTTACTTACTGTTTCACATTCACTACTTTACTTCTTACTGCTTATCATATCATGTGATATTATCAGTTGGTAGATCAACTCGCTAAAACACGTCGTAGGCCGTACTTTTCGATGGGAAGGGACAGGAAAGTGACTAACAAGTTTGTTACTTACTGTTTCACATTCACTACTTTACTTCTTACTGCTTATCATATCATGTGATATTATCAGTTGGTAGATCAACTCGCTAAAACACGTCGTAGGCCGTACTTTTCGATGGGAAGGGACAGGGAAAGTGACTAACAAGTTTGTTACTTACTGTTTCACATTCACTACTTTACTTCTTACTGCTTATCATATCATGTGATATTATCAGTTGGTAGATCAACTCGCTAAAACACGTCGTAGGCCGTACTTTTCGATGGGAAGGGACAGGGAAAGTGACTAACAAGTTTGTTACTTACTGTTTCACATTCACTACTTTACTTCTTACTGCTTATCATATCATGTGATATTATCAGTTGGTAGATCAACTCGCTAAAACACGTCGTAGGCCGTACTTTTCGATGGGAAGGGACAGGGAAAGTGACTAACAAGTTTGTTACTTACTGTTTCACATTCACTACTTTACTTCTTACTGCTTATCATATCATGTGATATTATCAGTTGGTAGATCAACTCGCTAAAACACGTCGTAGGCCGTACTTTTCGATGGGAAGGGACAGGGAAAGTGACTAACAAGTTTGTTACTTACTGTTTCACATTCACTACTTTACTTCTTACTGCTTATCATATCATGTGATATTATCAGTTGGTAGATCAACTCGCTAAAACACGTCGTAGGCCGTACTTTTCGATGGGAAGGGACAGGGAAAGTGACTAACAAGTTTGTTACTTACTGTTTCACATTCACTACTTTACTTCTTACTGCTTATCATATCATGTGATATTATCAGTTGGTAGATCAACTCGCTAAAACACGTCGTAGGCTGTACTTTTCGATGGGAAGGGACAGGGAAAGTGACTAACAAGTTTGTTACTTACTGTTTCACATTCACTACTTTACTTCTTACTGCTTATCATATCATGTGATATTATCAGTTGGTAGATCAACTCGCTAAAACACGTCGTAGGCCGTACTTTTCGATGGGAAGGGACAGGGAAAGTGACTAACAAGTTTGTTACTTACTGTTTCACATTCACTACTTTACTTCTTACTGCTTATCATATCATGTGATATTATCAGTTGGTAGATCAACTCGCTAAAACACGTCGTAGGCCGTACTTTTCGATGGGAAGGGACAGGGAAAGTGACTAACAAGTTTGTTACTTACTGTTTCACATTCACTACTTTACTTCTTACTGCTTATCATATCATGTGATATTATCAGTTGGTAGATCAACTCGCTAAAACACGTCGTAGGCCGTACTTTTCGATGGGAAGGGACAGGGAAAGTGACTAGCAAGTTTGTTACTTAGTGTTTCACATTCACTACTTTACTTCTTTCTGCTTATCATATCATGTGATATTATCAGTTGGTAGATCAACTCGCTAAAACACGTCGTAGGCTGTACTTTTCGATGGGAAGGGACAGGGGAAGTGACTAACAAGTTTTTTACTTACTGTTTCACATTCACTACTTTACTTCTTACTGCTTATCATAACATGTGATATTATCAGTTGGTAGATCAACTCGCTAGAACACGTCGTAAGCCGTACTTTTCGATGGGAAGGGAGAGGGAAAGTGACTAACAAGTTTGTTACTTACTGTTTCACATTCACTACTTTACTTCTTACTGCTTATCATATCATGTGATATTATCAGTTGGTAGATCAACTCGCTAAAACACGTCGTAGGCCGTACTTTTCGATGGGAAGGGACAGGGAAAGTGACTAACAAGTTTGTTACTTACTGTTTCACATTCACTACTTTACTTCTTACTGCTTATCATATCATGTGATATTATCAGTTGGTAGATCAACTCGCTAAAACACGTCGTAGGCCGTACTTTTCGATGGGAAGGGACAGGGAAAGTGACTAACAAGTTTGTTACTTACTGTTTCACATTCACTACTTTACTTCTTACTGCTTATCATATCATGTGATATTATCAGTTGGTAGATCAACTCGCTAAAACACGTCGTAGGCTGTACTTTTCGATGGGAAGGGACAGGGAAAGTGACTAACAAGTTTGTTACTTACTGTTTCACATTCACTACTTTACTTCTTACTGCTTATCATATCATGTGATATTATCAGTTGGTAGATCAACTCGCTAAAACACGTCGTAGGCCGTACTTTTCGATGGGAAGGGACAGGGAAAGTGACTAACAAGTTTGTTACTTACTGTTTCACATTCACTACTTTACTTCTTACTGCTTATCATATCATGTGATATTATCAGTTGGTAGATCAACTCGCTAAAACACGTCGTAGGCCGTACTTTTCGATGGGAAGGGACAGGGAAAGTGACTAACAAGTTTGTTACTTACTGTTTCACATTCACTACTTTACTTCTTACTGCTTATCATATCATGTGATATTATCAGTTGGTAGATCAACTCGCTAAAACACGTCGTAGGCCGTACTTTTCGATGGGAAGGGACAGGGAAAGTGACTAACAAGTTTGTTACTTACTGTTTCACATTCACTACTTTACTTCTTACTGCTTATCATATCATGTGATATTATCAGTTGGTAGATCAACTCGCTAAAACACGTCGTAGGCCGTACTTTTCGATGGGAAGGGACAGGGAAAGTGACTAACAAGTTTGTTACTTACTGTTTCACATTCACTACTTTACTTCTTACTGCTTATCATATCATGTGATATTATCAGACGGTAGGTCAGCTCGCTAAAACACGTCGTAGGCCGTACTTTCCGATGGGGAGGGACAGGAAAGTGATTAACAAGTTTGTTACTTACTGTTTCACATTCACTACTTTACTTCTTACTGCT
This sequence comes from Aplectana chamaeleonis, assembly GCA_029168955.1. Lineage (NCBI taxonomy): Eukaryota > Metazoa > Nematoda > Chromadorea > Rhabditida > Cosmocercidae > Aplectana > Aplectana chamaeleonis. Next base: position 827,036 of record JAPDOI010000176.1, read on the forward strand.
TATCATATCATGTGATATTATCAGTTGGTAGATCAACTCGCTAAAACACGTCGTAGGCCGTACTTTTCGATGGGAAGGGACAGGGAAAGTGACTAACAAGTTTGTTACTTACTGTTTCACATTCACTACTTTACTTCTTACTGCTTATCATATCATGTGATATTATCAGTTGGTAGATCAACTCGCTAAAACACGTCGTAGGCCGTACTTTTCGATGGGAAGGGACAGGGAAAGTGACTAACAAGTTTGTTACTTACTGTTTCACATTCACTACTTTACTTCTTACTGCTTATCATATCATGTGATATTATCAGTTGGTAGATCAACTCGCTAAAACACGTCGTAGGCCGTACTTTTCGATGGGAAGGGACAGGAAAGTGACTAGCAAGTTTGTTACTTACTGTTTCACATTCACTACTTTACTTCTTACTGCTTATCATATCATGTGATATTATCAGTTGGTAGATCAACTCGCTAAAACACGTCGTAGGCCGTACTTTTCGATGGGAAGGGACAGGGAAAGTGACTAACAAGTTTGTTACTTACTGTTTCACATTCACTACTTTACTTCTTACTGCTTATCATATCATGTGATATTATCAGTTGGTAGATCAACTCGCTAAAACACGTCGTAGGCCGTACTTTTCGATGGGAAGGGACAGGGAAAGTGACTAACAAGTTTGTTACTTACTGTTTCACATTCACTACTTTACTTCTTACTGCTTATCATATCATGTGATATTATCAGTTGGTAGATCAACTCGCTAAAACACGTCGTAGGCCGTACTTTTCGATGGGAAGGGACAGGGAAAGTGACTAACAAGTTTGTTACTTACTGTTTCACATTCACTACTTTACTTCTTACTGCTTATCATATCATGTGATATTATCAGTTGGTAGATCAACTCGCTAAAACACGTCGTAGGCCGTACTTTTCGATGGGAAGGGACAGGGAAAGTGACTAACAAGTTTGTTACTTACTGTTTCACATTCACTACTTTACTTCTTACTGCTTATCATATCATGTGATATTATCAGTTGGTAGATCAACTCGCTAAAACACGTCGTAGGCCGTACTTTTCGATGGGAAGGGACAGTGAAAGTGACTAACAAGTTTGTTACTTACTGTTTCACATTCACTACTTTACTTCTTACTGCTTATCATATCATGTGATATTATCAGTTGGTAGATCAACTCACTAAAACACGTCGTAGGCTGTACTTTTCGATGGGAAGGGACAGGGAAAGTGACTAACAAGTTTGTTACTTACTGTTTCACATTCACTACTTTACTTCTTACTGCTTATCATATCATGTGATATTATCAGTTGGTAGATCAACTCGCTAAAACACGTCGTAGGCCGTACTTTTCGATGGGAAGGGACAGGGAAAGTGACTAACAAGTTTGTTACTTACTGTTTCACATTCACTACTTTACTTCTTACTGCTTATCATATCATGTGATATTATCAGTTGGTAGATCAACTCGCTAAAACACGTCGTAGGCCGTACTTTTCGATGGGAAGGGACAGGGAAAGTGACTAACAAGTTTGTTACTTACTGTTTCACATTCACTACTTTACTTCTTACTGCTTATCATATCATGTGATATTATCAGTTGGTAGATCAACTCGCTAAAACACGTCGTAGGCCGTACTTTTCGATGGGAAGGGACAGGGAAAGTGACTAACAAGTTTGTTACTTACTGTTTCACATTCACTACTTTACTTCTTACTGCTTATCATATCATGTGATATTATCAGTTGGTAGATCAACTCGCTAAAACACGTCGTAGGCCGTACTTTTCGATGGGAAGGGACAGGGAAAGTGACTAACAAGTTTGTTACTTACTGTTTCACATTCACTACTTTACTTCTTACTGCTTATCATATCATGTGATATTATCAGTTGGTAGATCAACTCGCTAAAACACGTCGTAGGCCGTACTTTTCGATGGGAAGGGACAGGGAAAGTGACTAACAAGTTTGTTACTTACTGTTTCACATTCACTACTTTACTTCTTACTGCTTATCATATCATGTGATATTATCAGTTGGTAGATCAACTCGCTAAAACACGTCGTAGGCCGTACTTTTCGATGGGAAGGGACAGGGAAAGTGACTAACAAGTTTGTTACTTACTGTTTCACATTCACTACTTTACTTCTTACTGCTTATCATATCATGTGATATTATCAGTTGGTAGATCAACTCGCTAAAACACGTCGTAGGCCGTACTTTTCGATGGGAAGGGACAGGGAAAGTGACTAACAAGTTTGTTACTTACTGTTTCACATTCACTACTTTACTTCTTACTGCTTATCATATCATGTGATATTATCAGTTGGTAGATCAACTCGCTAAAACACGTCGTAGGCCGTACTTTTCGATGGGAAGGGACAGGGAAAGTGACTAACAAGTTTGTTACTTACTGTTTCACATTCACTACTTTACTTCTTACTGCTTATCATATCATGTGATATTATCAGTTGGTAGATCAAATTGCTAAACACGTCGTAGGCTGTACTTTTCGATGGGAAGGGACAGGGGAAGTGACTAACAAGTTTGTTACTTACTGTTTCACATTACCTACTTTACTTCTTACTGCTTATCATATCATGTGATTTTATCAGTTGGTAGATCAACTCGCTAAAACACGTCGTAGGCCGTTCTTTTCGATGGGAAGGGACAGGGGAAGTGACCAACAAGTTTGTTACTCACTGTTTCACATTAACTACTTCACTTCTCATTGCTTATCATATCATGTGATATAATCAGTTGGTAGATCAAATCGCTAAAACACGTAGTAGGCTCTACTATTCGATGGGAAGGGACAGGGGAAGTGACTAACAAGTTTGTTACTTACTGTTTCACATTCATTACTTTACTTATTACTGCTTATCATGTCATGTGATATTATCAGTTGGTAGATCAACTCGCTAAAACACGTCGTAGGCCGTACTTTTCGATGGGAAGGGACAGGGAAAGTGACTAACAAGTTTGTTACTTACTGTTTCACATTCACTACTTTACTTCTTACTGCTTATCATATCATGTGATATTATCAGTTGGTAGATCAACTCGCTAAAACACGTCGTAGGCCGTACTTTTCGATGGGAAGGGACAGGGAAAGTGACTAACAAGTTTGTTACTTACTGTTTCACATTCACTACTTTACTTCTTACTGCTTATCATATCATGTGATATTATCAGTTGGTAGATCAACTCGCTAAAACACGTCGTAGGCCGTACTTTTCGATGGGAAGGGACAGGGAAAGTGACTAACAAGTTTGTTACTTACTGTTTCACATTCACTACTTTACTTCTTACTGCTTATCATATCATGTGATATTATCAGTTGGTAGATCAACTCGCTAAAACACGTCGTAGGCCGTACTTTTCGATGGGAAGGGACAGGGAAAGTGACTAACAAGTTTGTTACTTACTGTTTCACATTCACTACTTTACTTCTTACTGCTTATCATATCATGTGATATTATCAGTTGGTAGATCAACTCGCTAAAACACGTCGTAGGCCGTACTTTTCGATGGGAAGGGACAGGGAAAGTGACTAACAAGTTTGTTACTTACTGTTTCACATTCACTACTTTACTTCTTACTGCTTATCATATCATGTGATATTATCAGTTGGTAGATCAACTCGCTAAAACACGTCGTAGGCCGTACTTTTCGATGGGAAGGGACAGGGAAAGTGACTAACAAGTTTGTTACTTACTGTTTCACATTCACTACTTTACTTCTTACTGCTTATCATATCATGTGATATTATCAGTTGGTAGATCAACTCGCTAAAACACGTCGTAGGCCGTACTTTTAGATGGGAAGGGACAGGAAAGTGACTAACAAGTTTGTTACTTACTGTTTCACATTCACTACTTTACTTCTTACTGCTTATCATATCATGTGATATTATCAGTTGATAGATCAACTCGCTGAAACACGTCGTAGGCCGTACTTTTCGATGGGAAGGGACAGGGAAAGTGACTAACAAGTTTGTTACTTACTGTTTCACATTCACTACTTTACTTCTTACTGCTTATCATATCATGTGATATTATCAGTTGGTAGATCAACTCGCTAAAACACGTCGTAGGCCGTACTTTTCGATGGGAAGGGACAGGAAAGTGACTAACAAGTTTGTTACTTACTGTTTCACATTCACTACTTTACTTCTTACTGCTTATCATATCATGTGATATTATCAGTTGGTAGATCAACTCGCTAAAACACGTCGTAGGCCGTACTTTTCGATGGAAGGGACAGGGAAAGTGACTAACAAGTTTGTTACTTACTGTTTCACATTCACTACTTTACTTCTTACTGCTTATCATATCATGTGATATTATCAGTTGGTAGATCAACTCGCTAAAACACGTCGTAGGCCGTACTTTTCGATGGGAAGGGACAGGGAAAGTGACTAACAAGTTTGTTACTTACTGTTTCACATTCACTACTTTACTTCTTACTGCTTATCATATCATGTGATATTATCAGTTGGTAGATCAACTCGCTAAAACACGTCGTAGGCCGTACTTTTCGATGGGAAGGGACAGGGAAAGTGACTAACAAGTTTGTTACTTACTGTTTCACATTCACTACTTTACTTCTTACTGCTTATCATATCATGTGATATTATCAGTTGGTAGATCAACTCGCTAAAACACGTCGTAGGCCGTACTTTTCGATGGGAAGGGACAGGAAAGTGACTAACAAGTTTGTTACTTACTGTTTCACATTCACTACTTTACTTCTTACTGCTTATCATATCATGTGATATTATCAGTTGGTAGATCAACTCGCTAAAACACGTCGTAGGCCGTACTTTTCGATGGGAAGGGACAGGGAAAGTGACTAACAAGTTTGTTACTTACTGTTTCACATTCACTACTTTACTTCTTACTGCTTATCATATCATGTGATATTATCAGTTGGTAGATCAACTCGCTAAAACACGTCGTAGGCCGTACTTTTCGATGGGAAGGGACAGGGAAAGTGACTAACAAGTTTGTTACTTACTGTTTCACATTCACTACTTTACTTCTTACTGCTTATCATATCATGTGATATTATCAGTTGGTAGATCAACTCGCTAAAACACGTCGTAGGCCGTACTTTTCGATGGGAAGGGACAGGGAAAGTGACTAACAAGTTTGTTACTTACTGTTTCACATTCACTACTTTACTTCTTACTGCTTATCATATCATGTGATATTATCAGTTGGTAGATCAACTCGCTAAAACACGTCGTAGGCCGTACTTTTCGATGGGAAGGGACAGGGAAAGTGACTAACAAGTTTGTTACTTACTGTTTCACATTCACTACTTTACTTCTTACTGCTTATCATATCATGTGATATTATCAGTTGGTAGATCAACTCGCTAAAACACGTCGTAGGCTGTACTTTTCGATGGAAAGGGACAGGTAAAGTGACTAACAAGTTTTTACTTACTGTTTCACAATAACTACTTTACTTCTTACTGCTTATCATATCATGTGATATTATCAGTTGGTAGATCAACTCGCTAAAACACGTCGTAGGCTGTACTTTTCGATGGAAAGGGACAGGGAAAGTGACTAACAAGTTTGTTACTTACTGTTTCACATTCACTACTTTACTTCTTACTGCTTATCATATCATGTGATATTATCAGTTGATAGATCAACTCGCTGAAACACGTCGTAGGCCGTACTTTTCGATGGGAAGGGACAGGGAAAGTGACTAACAAGTTTGTTACTTACTGTTTCACATTCACTACTTTACTTCTTACTGCTTATCATATCATGTGATATTATCAGTTGGTAGATCAACTCGCTAAAACACGTCGTAGGCCGTACATTTCGATGGGGAGGGGCAGGGAAAGTGACTAACAAGTTTGTTACTTACTGTTTCATATTCACTATTTTACTTCTTACTGCTTATCATATCATGTGATATTATCAGTTGGTAGATCAACTCGCTAAAACACGTCGTAGGCTGTACTTTTCGATGGGAAGGGACAGGGAAAGTGACTAACAAGTTTGTTACTTACTGTTTCACATTCAATACTTTACTTCTTACTGCTTATCATATCAGGTGATATTATCGGTTGGTAGATCAACTCGCTAAAACACGTCGTAGGCCGTACTTTTCGATGGGAAGGGACAGGGAAAGTGACTAGCAAGTTTGTTACTTACTGTTTCACATTCACTACTTTACTTCTTACTGCTTATCATATCATGTGATATTATCAGTTGGTAGATCAACTCGCTAAAACACGTCGTAGGCCGTACTTTTCGATGGGAAGGGACAGGGAAAGTGACTAACAAGTTTGTTACTTACTGTTTCACATTCACTACTTTACTTCTTACTGCTTATCATATCATGTGATATTATCAGTTGGTAGATCAACTCGCTAAAACACGTCGTAGGCCGTACTTTTCGATGGGAAGGGACAGGGAAAGTGACTAACAAGTTTGTTACTTACTGTTTCACATTCACTACTTTACTTCTTACTGCTTATCATATCATGTGATATTATCAGTTGGTAGATCAACTCGCTAAAACACGTCGTAGGCCGTACTTTTCGATGGGAAGGGACAGGGAAAGTGACTAACAAGTTTGTTACTTACTGTTTCACATTCACTACTTTACTTCTTACTGCTTATCATATCATGTGATATTATCAGTTGGTAGATCAACTCGCTAAAACACGTCGTAGGCCGTACTTTTCGATGGGAAGGGACAGGGAAAGTGACTAACAAGTTTGTTACTTACTGTTTCACATTCACTACTTTACTTCTTACTGCTTATCATATCATGTGATATTATCAGTTGGTAGATCAACTAGCTAAAACACGTCGTAGGCCGTACTTTTCGATGGGAAGGGACAGGGAAAGTGACTAACAAGTTTGTCACTTACTGTTTCACATTCACTACTTTACTTCTTACTGCTTATCATATCATGTGATATTATCAGTTGGTAGATCAACTCGCTAAAACACGTCGTAGGCCGTACTTTTCGATGGGAAGGGACAGGGAAAGTGACTAACAAGTTTGTTACTTACTGTTTCACAATAACTACTTTACTTCTTACTGCTTATCATATCATGTGATATTATCAGTTGGTAGATCAACTCGCTAAAACACGTCGTAGGCCGTACTTTTCGATGGGAAGGGACAGGGAAAGTGACTAACAAGTTTGTTACTTACTGTTTCACATTCACTACTTTACTTCTTACTGCTTATCATATCATGTGATATTATCAGTTGGTAGATCAACTCGCTAAAACACGTCGTAGGCCGTACTTTTCGATGGGAAGGGACAGGGAAAGTGACTAACAAGTTTGTTACTTACTGTTTCACATTCACTACTTTACTTCTTACTGCTTATCATATCATGTGATATTATCAGTTGGTAGATCAACTCGCTAAAACACGTCGTAGGCCGTACTTTTCGATGGGAAGGGACAGGGAAAGTGACTAACAAGTTTGTTACTTACTGTTTCACATTCACTACTTTACTTCTTACTGCTTATCATATCATGTGATATTATCAGTTGGTAGATCAACTCGCTAAAACACGTCGTAGGCCGTACTTTTCGATGGGAAGGGACAGGGAAAGTGACTAACAAGTTTGTTACTTACTGTTTCACATTCACTACTTTACTTCTTACTGCTTATCATATCATGTGATATTATCAGTTGGTAGATCAACTCGCTAAAACACGTCGTAGGCCGTACTTTTCTGATGGGAAGGGACAGGAAAGTGACTAACAAGTTTGTTACTTACTGTTTCACATTAACTACTTTACTTCTTACTGCTTATCATATCATGTGATATTATCAGTTGGTAGATCAACTCGCTAAAACACGTCGTAGGCCGTACTTTCTGATGGGAAGGGACAGGGAAAGTGACTAACAAGTTTGTTACTTACTGTTTCACATTCACTACTTTACTTCTTACTGCTTATCATATCATGTGATATTATCAGTTGGTAGATCAACTCGCTAAAACACGTCGTAGGCCGTTTTTTTTTTATGGGAAGGGACAGGGAAAGTGACTAGCAAGTTTGTTACTTACTGTTCCTAATTAACTACTTTACTTCTTACTGCTTATCATATCATGTGATATTATCAGTTGGTAGATCAACTCGCTAAAGCACGTCGTAGGCTGAACTTTTCGATGGGAAGGGACAGGGGAAGTGACTAACAAGTTTGTTACTTACTGTTCCACATCAACTACTTTACTTCTTACTGCTTATCATATCATGTGATATTATCAGTCGGTAAATAAACTCGCTAAAACACGTCGTAGGCCGTACTTTTCGATGGGAAGGGACAGGGGAAGTGACTATCAAGTTTGTTACTTACTGTTTCACATTACCTACTTTACTTCTTACTGCTTATCATATCAAGTGATATTATCAGTTGGTAGATCAACTCACTAAAACACGTCGTAGGCTGTACTTTTCGATGGGAAGGGACAGGGAAAGTGACTAACAAGTTTGTTACTTACTGTTTCACATTCACTACTTTACTTCTTACTGCTTATCATATCATGTGATATTATCAGTTGGTAGATCAACTCGCTAAAACTTTTTCGATGGGAAGGGACAAAGAAAGTGACTAACAAGTTTGTTACTTACTGTTTCACATTCACTACTTTACTTCTTACTGCTTATCATATCATGTGATATTATCAGTTGGTAGATCAACTCGCTAAAACACGTCGTAGGCCGTACTTTTCGATGGGAAGGGACAGGTAAAGTGACTAACAAGTTTGTTACTTACTGTTTCACATTCACTACTTTACTTCTTACTGCTTATCATATCATGTGATATTATCAGTTGGTAGATCAACTCGCTAAAACACGTCGTAGGCCGTACTTTTCGATGGGAAGGGACAGGGAAAGTGACTAACAAGTTTGTTACTTACTGTTTCACATTCACTACTTTACTTCTTACTGCTTATCATATCATGTGATATTATCAGTTGGTAGATCAACTCGCTAAAACTTTTTCGATGGGAAGGGACAAAGAAAGTGACTAACAAGTTTGTTACTTACTGTTTCACATTCACTACTTTACTTCTTACTGCTTATCATATCATGTGATATTATCAGTTGGTAGATCAACTCGCTAAAACACGTCGTAGGCCGTACTTTTCGATGGGAAGGGACAGGGAAAGTGACTAACAAGTTTGTTACTTACTGTTTCACATTCACTACTTTACTTCTTACTGCTTATCATATCATGTGATATTATCAGTTGGTAGATCAACTCGCTAAAACACGTCGTAGGCCGTACTTTTCGATGGGAAGGGACAGGGAAAGTGACTAACAAGTTTGTTACTTACTGTTTCACATTCACTACTTTACTTCTTACTGCTTATCATATCATGTGATATTATCAGTTGGTAGATCAACTCGCTAAAACACGTCGTAGGCCGTACTTTTCGATGGGAAGGGACAGGGAAAGTGACTAACAAGTTTGTTACTTACTGTTTCACATTCACTACTTTACTTCTTACTGCTTATCATATCATGTGATATTATCAGTTGGTAGATCAACTCGCTAAAACACGTCGTAGGCCGTACTTTTCGATGGGAAGGGACAGGGAAAGTGACTAACAAGTTTGTTACTTACTGTTTCACATTCACTACTTTACTTCTTACTGCTTATCATATCATGTGATATTATCAGTTGGTAGATCAACTCGCTAAAACACGTCGTAGGCCGTACTTTTCGATGGGAAGGGACAGGGAAAGTGACTAACAAGTTTGTTACTTACTGTTTCACATTCACTACTTTACTTCTTACTGCTTATCATATCATGTGATATTATCAGTTGGTAGATCAACTCGCTAAAACACGTCGTAGGCCGTACTTTTCGATGGGAAGGGACAGGAAAGTGACTAACAAGTTTGTTAGTTACTGTTTCACGTTAACTACTTTACTTCTTACTGCTTATCATATCATGTGATATTATCAGTTGGTTGATCAACTCGCTAAAACACGTCGTAGGCCGTACTTTTCGATGGGGAGGGACAGAGAAAATGACTAACAAGTTTGTTACTTACTGCTTCACATTAACTACTTTACTTCTTACTGTTTATCATATCAAGTGATATTATCAGTTGGTTGATCAACTCGCTAAAACACGTCGTAGGCCGTACTTTTCGATGGGGAGGGACAGGGAAAGTGACTAACAAGTTTGTTAGTTACTGTTTCACGTTAACTACTTTACTTCTTACTGCTTATCATATCATGTGATATTATCGGTTGGTAGATCAACTCGCTAAAACACGTCGTAGGCCGTACTTTCTGATGGGAAAGGACAGGAAAGTGACTAACAAGTTTGTTACTTACTGTTTCACATTCACTACTTTACTTCTTACTGCTTATCATATCATGTGATATTATCAGTTGGTAGATCAACTCGCTAAAACACGTCGTAGGCCGTACTTTTTGATGGGAAGGGACAGGGAAAGTGACTAACAAGTTTATTACTTACTGTTTCACATTCACTACTTTACTTCTTACTGCTTATCATATCATGTGATATTATCAGTTGGTAGATCAACACGCTAAAACACGTCGTAGGCCGTACTTTTTGATGGGAAGGGAAAGAGAAAGTGACTAACAAGTTTGTTACTTACTGTTTCACATTCACTACTTTACTTCTTACTGCTTATCATATCAGGTGATATTATCGGTTGGTAGATCAACTCGCTAAAAGACGTCGTAGGCCGTACTTTCTGATGGGAAGGGACAGGAAAGTGACTAACAAGTTTGTTACTTACTGTTTCACATTCACTACTTTACTTCTTACTGCTTATCATAACATGTGATATTATCAGTTGGTAGATCAAATCGCTAAAACACGTTGTAGGCTGTACTTTTCGATGGGAAGGGACAGGTGAAGTGACTAACAAGTTTTTTACTTACTGTTTCACATTCACTACTTTACTTCTTACTGCTTATCATATCATGTGATATTATCAGTTGGTAGATCAACTCGCTAAAACACGTCGTAGGCCGTACTTTTCGATGGGAAGGGGCAGGGAAAGTGACTAACAAGTTTGTTACTTACTGTTTCATATTCACTATTTTACTTCTTACTGCTTATCATATCATGTGATATTATCAGTTGGTAGATCAACTCGCTAAAACACGTCGTAGGCTGTACTTTTCGATGGGAAGGGACAGGGAAAGTGACTAACAAGTTTGTTACTTACTGTTTCACAATCACTACTTTACTTCTTACTGCTTATCATATCATGTGATATTATCGGTTGGTAGATCAACTCGCTAAAACACGTCGTAGGCCGTACTTTCTGATGGGAAGGGACAGGAAAGTGACTAACAAGTTTGTTACTTACTGTTTCACATTCACTACTTTACTTCATACTGCTTATCATATCATGTGATATTATCAGTTGGTAGATCAACTCGCTAAAACACGTCGTAGGCCGTACTTTTCGATGGGAAGGGGCAGGGAAAGTGACTAACAAGTTTGTTACTTACTGTTTCATATTCACTATTTTACTTCTTACTGCTTATCATATCATGTGATATTATCAGTTGGTAGATCAACTCGCTAAAACACGTCGTAGGCTGTACTTTTCGATGGGAAGGGACAGGGAAAGTGACTAACAAGTTTGTTACTTACTGTTTCACAATCACTACTTAACTTCTTACTGCTTATCATATCATGTGATATTATCAGTTGGTAGATCAACTCGCTAAAACACGTCGTAGGCCGTACTTTTTTATGGAAGGGAAAGGGAAAGTGACTAACAAGTTTATTACTTACTGTTTCACATTCGCTACTTTACTTCTTACTGCTTATCATATCATGTGATATTATCAGTTGGTAAATCAACTCGCTAAAACACGTCGTAGGCCGTACTTTTTGATGGGAAGGGAGAGGGAAAGTGACTAACAAAATTGTTACTTACTGTTTCACAACCACTACTTAACTTCTTACTGCTTATCATATCATGTGATATTATCAGTTGGTAGATCAACTCGCTAAAACACGTCGTAGGCCGTACTTTTTTATGGAAGGGAAAGGGAAAGTGACTAACAAGTTTATTACTTACTGTTTCACATTCGCTACTTTACTTCTTACTGCTTATCATATCATGTGATATTATCAGTTGGTAGATCAACTCGCTAAAACACGTCGTAGGCCGTACTTTTTGATGGGAAGGGACAGGGAAAGTGACTAACAAAATTGTTACTTACTGTTTCACAATCACTACCTAACTTCTTACTGCTTATCATATCATGAGATATTATCAGTTGGTAGATCAACTCGCTAACACACGTCGTAGGCCGTACTTTTTGATGGGAAGGGACAGGAAAGTGACTAACAAGTTTGTTACTTACTGTTTCACATTCACTACTTTACTTCTTACTGCTTATCATATCATGTGATATTATCAGTTGGTAGATCAACTCGCTAAAACACGTCGTAGGCCGTACTTTTTGATGGGAAGGGACAGGGAAAGTGACTAACAAAATTGTTACTTACTGTTTCACAATCACTACTTTACTTCTTACTGCTTATCATATCATGTGATATTATCGGTTGGTAGATCAACTCGCTAAAACACGTCGTAGGCCGTACTTTCTGATGGGAAGGGACAGGAAAGTGACTAACAAGTTTGTTACTTACTGTTTCACATTCACTACTTTACTTCTTACTGCTTATCATATCATGTGATATTATCAGTTGGTAGATCAACTCGCTAAAACACGTCGTAGGCCGTACTTTTCGATGGGAAGGGACAGGGAAAGTGACTAACAAAATTGTTACTTACTGTTTCACAATCACTACTTTACTTCTTACTGCTTATCATATCATGTGATATTATCAGTTGGTAGATCAACTCGCTAAAACACGTCGTAGGCCGTACTTTTTTATGGAAGGGACAGGGAAAGTGACTAACAAGTTTGTTACTTACTGTTTCACATTCGCTACTTTACTTCTTACTGCTTATCATATGATGTGATATTATCAGTTGGTAGATCGACTCGCTAAAACACGTCGTAGGCCGTACTTTTTGATGGGAAGGGACAGGGAAAGTGACTAACAAGTTTGTTACTTACTGTTTCACATTCACTACTTTACTTCTTACTGCTTATCATATCATGTGATTTTATCAGTTGGTAGATCAACTCGCTAAAACACGTCGTAGGCCGTACTTTTCGATGGGAAGGGACAAGGAAAGTGACTAACAAGTTAGTTACTTTTTGTTTCACATTCACTACTTTACTTCTTACTGCTTATCATATCATGTGATAATATCAGTTGGTAGATCAACTCGCTAAAACACGTCGTAGGCCGTACTTTTTGATGGGAAGGGACAGGGAAAGTGACTAACAAGATTGTTACTTACTGTTTCACATTCACTACTTTACTTCTTACTGCTCATCATATCATGTGATATTATCAGTTGGTAGATCAAATCGCTAAAACACGTCGTAGGCTGTACTTTTCGATACATAGGGCATCTGATGACGTCATCAGGATGTCATGTAAAGTACATAGGGCATCTGATGACGTCATCAGGGTGTCATGAAAAGTACATAGGGCATCTGATGACGTCATCAGGGTGTCATGCAAAGTACATAGGGCATCTGATGACGTCATTAGGATGTCATGTAAAGTACATAGGGCATCTGATGACGTCATCAGGGTGCCATGTAAAGTACATGGGGCATCTGATGACGTCATCAGGATGTCATGTAAAGTACATAGGGCATCTGATAATGTCATCAGGATGTCATGTAAAGTACATAGGGCATCTGATGACGTCATCAGGGTGTCATGCAAAGTACATAGGGCATCTGATGACGTCATCAAGGTGTCATCTAAAGTACATAGGGCATCCGATGACGTCATTAGGATGTCATGTAAAGTACATAGGGCATCTGATGACGTCATCAGGGTGCCATGTAAAGTACATAGGGCATCTGATGACGTCATTAGGATGTCATGTAAAGTACATAGGGCATCTGATGACGTCATCAGGGTGCCATGTAAAGTACATAGGGCATCTGATGACGTCATCAGGATGTCATGTAAAGTACATAGGGCATCTGATGATGTCATCAGGATGTCATGTAAAGTACATAGGGCATCTGATGACGTCATCAGGGTGTCATGCAAAGTACATAGGGCATCTGATGACGTCATCAAGGTGCCATGTAAAGTACATAGGGAATCTGATGACGTCATCAGGATGTCATGTAAAGTACATAGTGCATCTGATGATGTCATCAGGTTGTCATCTAAAGTACAAAGGGCATCTGATGACGTCATCAGGGTGTCATCTAAAGTATAAAGGGCATCTGATGACGTCATCAGGGTGTCATGCAAAGTACATAGGGCATCTGATGACGTCATCAAGGTGTCATCTAAAGTACATAGGGCATCCGATGACGTCATTAGGATGTCATGTAAAGTACATAGGGCATCTGATGACGTCATCAGGGTGCCATGTAAAGTACATAGGGCATCTGATGACGTCATCAGGATGTCATGTAAAGTACATAGCGCATCTGATGACGTCATCAGGGTGTCATGCAAAGTACATAGGGCATCTGATGACGTCATCAAGGTGTCATCTAAAGTACATAGGGCATCCGATGACGTCATTAGGATGTCATGTAAAGTACATAGGGCATCTGATGACGTCATCAGGGTGCCATGTAAAGTACATAGGGCATCTGATGACGTCATCAGGATGTCATGTAAAGTACATAGGGCATCTGATGACGTCATCAGGATGTCATGTAAAGTACATAGGGCATCTGATGATGTCATCAGGGTGTCATCTAAAGTACAAAGGGCATCTGATGACGTCATCAGGGTGTCATCTAAAGTACAAAGGGCATCTGATGACGTCATCACGACGTCGTGCCAAGGTGGTTCCAAGTGCATAAAGCATCTGGTGACGTCATCAGGACGTCGTGGAAAGTGAGTAGCGCTTCATTTGTAGCGTGCGCAATAAGTTTGTTGCTTACTGATTATTATAGCAATCCATGCTATTTGAAAAATATTGAAGATTTTTTCAGAGATATTGCTTCGTAATATCAATAAAAAGTGCACAATTCTATCAAAAAGGGGTCTTCCAAGCGAAAGAGGTTTGGTTGGCGTCAGAAACGTTCCAACAAAAAGGGAGCAGTAGGTAAGTAGATTGAGGAGAGTCTACAAAAAGTGAACAATCATCTCTGAGAGTAACTTTCTTGGTGAACACTTCTTAACAGCGAAAACAAACCGTTGCGGTGTTCTACACGGAAGCTTTCTATGGCTCCAATAATGGTCTTGATTACGCAAGAACCGTTTAAACGTATGTGCATGTAAACCTAACTCTTACCATCAGAATAGAAGATGACGTCGCAAGGACTTAGACAGACGGTTAGGTCTTGCTGTAAGGAGAAGCAAAACAATAAAATAGAAATACAGCATTAAGCAAGAGTAATTCCGTAAAATCTCGTTAAACGAATAGAAGTCTTTTTTCCGAAAGACTTTATACTCATCATCGTAAAATGCCACAACGGTTTGTTTCCGCTGTCAAGAAGTGTTCACCAAGAAAATTACTCTCAGAGAATATTGTTCACTTTTTGTAGACTCTCCTCAATCTACTTACCTATTGTTCCCTTTTTGTTGGAACGTTTCTGACGCCAACCAAACCTCTTTTGCTTGGAAGACCCCTTTTTGATAGATTGAGGGTTTATTCCGATATGTGGTGGTCTGAAGGATGCCTTTATGTTCCATAGCGAACTCAAATCAGCTTGCAAAAGTCATTAGTGATTTTATAATAACTGAAGGTCCTACCGTAAAAGTGGGCGATTTCAATTTTCCTGAAATTGGTTGGGAAACTTTGGAAGCTATCTCAACCGTTTGTGACTCATTCGTACACATGCTGCAGAATCATGAGAGGGTACAGTCGATTGATGAACTTGGAGGAAGCAGTCCGATTCCTGATCTTCTGAAAGCCAGTACTACGGACTCATGTAGCGACGTATTAATGGAAGAACCAGTGAGAACTAATACAGTGTTTTTCAATCCTTTATGTTCCCTGCTACACATGAGATGTTATTTTTAGGAATCCATCGCTCTTATCTGGTGATAGATCTCTAAAGGTGCGTAAGATAAAAACAACTCTGAGCGCTTTGCTTATCGTTCGCATCTTCCCTCCCTTAAAATAATTATCTACTAATTTCACTGTGAAGATCGTTCGGGTGCTAAAACGTTTCTAATGCCAACCACCGCTCAAACGGTAGATAATTGGTGTTCGTCGGACGATGGCGTCAGTCAGCTGTCGACAGAGATCACCATCTGTTCAACAGCTCACCATTCTAAACGCGTACACATTTGTGAACGTTGTGAAGAAAAATAGTCCTAGTGACAGTGCTATTTTTACCCTCGGCGGACTAACCAGCTTATGAGGTCCCGGTCACTTCCGGCCGGCCAGTTGCGCACTGACCCAACCAACGACGTGTGTGTGTATGTGTGTGTTTGTGCGTTTGGGTTGGAGGCGTCGTCGATGCCATGTAATTTGTCGGAAAACCTTGACAATTTAGTGAGCTGGTAATGGAGATGAGTGCATTGTGCGCAATGGTACCTATTGCATGCAAGGTCATCCACACACTCTGCCTACCTAAACTGTTATTGAGTTCGAATTACCGTGAGCGGAAGTGCCTTGAAAACCTCTACCACCCGTCAGTCACCATGAGGTCAAAACGGATACAGTCATTGCCGCGATCCGGAGCTAAAGAACAACTTTAAGAGCAAACGTCACAGATTGCGCTACTGGGCGTCTCTGAAGGCAGTGTTCACGATATCATTCACTTTGGATATCTTCACGGTTTATGGCAGGTTTGGTGCTCTATATAGCGAGGCCTGCTCAAAAAGCAGCTCTTCTTGTTCTAAAAAAAATAGGCCTTCCGTTGCTTAAGCCATGTTTTGACTGCACCTGGTCGCTGCGGCCATGCGAGCGAAAACTGTTCCTTTTTCATCGCGCATAATGGGAACGCGATCCGATTGTGATCGCTTCGTGGCAAAAGTCCTACATCGCTGGGTCGCGGCGACGAAACCCTATGTCTTACTGCATCGCTGCTTGAAGAGCGATTCTCAATGGTCGTTGATCATCGCTCCATCGCTGCCATTATGGCAGCGATGGAGCGAAAGACACGTTTCGTCTAGTGAACGTTGACCCTTTCACATGACAAGGTCAGTGTTTACGGGTCGAAACGTGTTATTGATAATACCAGCCATTAATTTCACTGATTCATTGAATTTCTTCGATCGTCCGTGAGGCTATGCACTATGAACAGAATCGCTGCCGGTGCTACATCGCTGCAGCAGCGGGTGTGAAATCGCTGCGATGAAAAACAGCAGCGATGCAGTCAAAACTAGGCTTTAGGCCATGTTTTGACGGCAGGTGGTCGATGGGGCCATGCGAGGGACAACAGTTTATTTTCCATCGCGCGTAATGAAGAGGCGCTCCAGTTGTGGTCGCTGCGTGGCAAACGTGCTACATCGCTGGGTCGCGGCGACGAAATCCCATGTCTTACTACATCACTGCTGCAGGAGCGATTCTCGATGGTCGCTGATCATTGCTCTAGCGCTGCCATTATGGCAGCAATAGCGCGATTGCCAGCCGATGACACGTTTCGTCTAGTGAACGGTGACCCTTTAACATGAAAAGATCAGTGTTTACGAGTCGAAACGTGTTATTGATGGCCGCCAGCCATAAATTTCACTGATTAATTGAAATTGTTCGATCACCCATGAGGCTATGCACTATGAACAAAATCCCTGCCGCTGCTACATCGCCGCAGCAACGAGTGCGAAATCGCTGCGATGAAAAACAGTAGCGATGCAGTCAAAACATGGCTTTACGTTGATTTCAGAGCGTGGAGTAATTGACTTTTATGAAGGATGATACCTTTCAATGCAATCACGAGATTAGCTGCCAAATCAGTACTCCCTTGACTTGATCATTTCGTGTTATCTGAATGTTCATTTGTTCACATCGAGGAGGAAAAAAGGGGGCATGAGGCGTTTCGGTGACTTCAAAATCATTCTCGCCTATTTGTACTGTCGGCGCGAATCACCCTGGTGCTTTGCGTTTCTTGTTGTGCATTGGCGCGAACTCGGTGCAGTATACATAAACACGCACTATGCGCACTGAGTTTGAGCCAATGCACAATGTGGAACGCCAACTATCAGTAGATCCGGTTCGACTGCATGTAGTACTCCTCTGATAGAAGTACGCCAAGAAAGGGAAATTGGGGTATAATTTTTTATTCGAAGTACATACACGTCCACAAAAGAGAATCTTTAGTAGAGAGATGTAGCTGCTCGATGTGGATGCACCAGAATGAGGGAGATGTGATTTTTTGGAAGAGTTAACAGTTTAGTTCTTCGGGATCTGGGCTCTTGCAGTCGTCGTGGTTGGCTCTGATACGATCAAATGCTTCCCTTCACTTCACACTGCACATATATTAGGAGAATTTCACCTCAAATAAAACGTGATTAGCTGCTTTGAAAACGAAGGTGTTGCTAAGGACATGGTTCAGGATGAACTCCTTGATTATCGTTGAGAAACCCTTTCCTTACGACCTGACCCTCAATAAAATTATTTTTGCTGAGAAGTTGGAGAAAAAACAAAAAAAGTAAAAATGGGCTATCGGTGGGGACGACCTTCGGGGTAGGAGACGTCATAAAAAAAGTTTTTCTGAAAGTTGTGAGGGATGGATAGAGTAACATTACTGCATGTTGCGCTTTCACTATGGACCTTCCAGTAAGGCGAAAAATGGGAAAAACGTGAAAAATTAGGGGGCGCATTCTCTTCAACCGTCCACAATGGCTGTGCATCCTGTTTTTCATAAGCCAAAATTGGCCGCCTACTACATCTAACACCCGTCCACCTAAATCTGTTTTATTTAGATCAAAACGAGGGAAAAATATTTCGACCTTTTTTCGCCATAAATTCATTTATTCACTCACTCACCCTCGAACTCCAGATAACCGAAAAAAATTCTGCGTGATCGAGCCAGGTTTAGAAGTTTTCGATGAAGGGTCAGCAGATGTATTGGGCAACCGAATGTCGCCTTCTGAAAACGAACACTGCGGCCATAATGATAATTTTTAAGAAAGGGTTCATCGCTTTGCTTCTTACAATGGCAATGTTTTTTTTGTACGATGATTCGCAAACGACTTTTCTGTGTTCAAGAAAGGTGTTTTCCTTTACTCAAATAAAGTAATATATCGTTACAAGATCCTCACATCACAATATTTCTCAATGAACCCGAAATGCTAGCACAAGAAGGTGAGAAAAATAAATTTTATGAATAAGGTGAGGAAGTGCTCATATGAATACTACAGGGTTCACGCGATAGAAATTGTAAATCCAGTAAGATTGGGAGAAACAAAATAAAATGTGAATGAGAAACCTCGTGGATGAACAATCGAATAAACGCAAAACAATTTTCTCAGAAGATGCATTGCGGGAATCGAACCCTCAACCCTCCACAATGCCTGCAACTTCAATCAAGTGATACGAGGAATGGAATGCACAGTGAGCTCGGAAGCGGCTTGTATCTAACGAATGGGCCAGAATCAAACCGTCAAACTTTGTGAAAGGAAGTTTTATTGTAACTAAATGTGTGCCGAGCATATGAACTCAGTCCAGCTGCTCCGATTAGGAGGTTACAGGTAGTTTCATTTGGTTTTTTTCTTTTTTTCTGGAATATCGGGAGGTCCGTAGGGAAAACCGAACATAGATTATTGTTATTCTATCCATCCCCCACAACTCTCAGACGAACTTTTTTCAGGGCGTCTCCTCCCCCGGGGGTCGTCCCTTGTAAGAGCAAAAGTTTAAGTGAGGCAGCCGACCATTCGAGACGGGAGAAATGGGAAAGTTCAGAATTTTGTAAACTCACATCAGCATGAAATGATACAGATGTATTTCGTGCAGCTGTTGCGAAGCGTGAGCATGGAAAGACGACTGGGGTGGTAGTAAATGTGCTTTCAATGCGAGTTAAAGGCGGTGTTCACGATGATTCTCGTTTCCAAGTTTTCCACCCAAAACAGTTCGTTGGCAACCAAGTGTTACCAAAATCACGAAGGAACGGCGAGAAATGCACTAATTCGTCTTATTTCAGCGACTTTATTCTATGGACTGGACTAGTTGTCTGGTTGGATGAACATGTTCACGGTGGTTGTCACCGGTAAAAAATGAGACTAATCGAAAATAGAAGAACATTTTGGGCAAAACAATATTAGTTAGGGCCCGAAGGAAAAAACGGAGCAACACAGAATGAAGAATTGCAAAAGACGGGTCCACAAAAGATTTTATTGTTACAACAAGCAGTTCCAATGATACTTAAGAGGCGGGCTGATATTTGAGGATTTCGTGCCCTTCTGGTGCGTTTTTCTCGGTTTCTTCGTCATTTCAATTCTACTCGGGGGCCGAACAATCGATTTAGCGATTAATCTCAAGATCAAAGATTATCGTGAACACTGCCTTTAAAGGCACAGTCCAACCTCAGAGGTAATTTTTGATATTATGGTCCGGTCGCCGCCTATAGCAACCCTGCCAAGCGCGAAATCTCAATTCGCTCAAATAAGCGAGAAAAAGCTAGGAAAAAGTCGGCCACGCCCCCTTGAAAGAAAAAATGGGTAACGCCCACCGCCAGGTTTCCGACCTCAATAGGGAAGAGACGCGCGAATGATTTTATTCAAAACCTATGTTCTTCGATTTGTTTTCGGTCTGGCTTTATATTGTGGCCTGCTGCAGAACGATGGCTGCGAATAACGACGAAATACAGGCTCGAGACAACTCGTCCGAGAACTCTTAGCCAATCAAAATCGAATTTTTCGAGGAGCCGTAACTCCGTTCGTAGTGAGTTCTGAGGGATTCTAGAGACACAATTGTGATCAGCGTGAAATTGTCTCCAAGATAGGTAGAAAAGCGAAAAATCGATTCTGAGGTTGGACTGTGGCTTTAAAGGCATCAATCGTACGCACAAAAAACCGTATCTCATTTTTTCATGTTTTTGCGCAGGCGATTCTCTGACACAACAGAATAAGACTTGAAAGGCTCCACCTCAGACATTTGCCGAGTCCGACCACAGCTCAAACGGGTTTCATCCCCAGATTTCTGTCGGGTCGGACCCTTTAGCATTGTTCCTCCACGTAGTCTCCAGTGAGAAGACATGGGGGGTAGGGAATAAATTTTACTTCCCCCGACGTCGTCTCAGTTGGAAAACGTGAGGGGCGAAAACGGAAAGAAATTCGACCCGACAGAAATCTGCGGTCGGACCCATTGAGTTTCTGAGACGAAACCATCAACATTCACAAAGTAACGCGTTTTAAAACGGCTCGAATTATTCACTTCCCATCCCTCCGTCAATTTCGGTGTGTCAGTTGCAGTACGTCGGATGTTTTTTTTACAAACATCGGATGTGTTCTTTGCTTTGAACTTATATTAAAGGCAGTAGTCGCGATCAAATATGCTTGCCTTCTTTTTCTCTCTAAACCCTTTTCTGGGCTTCGAGTAGTAGGACCTATGAGAAAAAATCGCGAAAAAACCGCTGTTTCGGGCCAAATTTGAAGTCTGACTTTTCTTGCCTTTTGATGGTGGATGAGCCCACTCCACATCATCGGCATCGATGACCTCCTATATCAAGAACATCAGCTGGCTTGAAATTGAATTTCAATCAATGAACATTGACTCATCTAGTCAAAAACATTGACAGAAGCGCTTGCTTTCATTATTCAACTGCTCAGAAACTCGGAGCTCGCCGCCCGCTCACCCCTCATTTCGAAGAGCTCGCCACCCGCTACCCCAACGTCTTCGCTCGCCACCCGCTATGGGTATAGCAGGAGGCGAGCGCGAGGAGGGGTGGTATAGCGGGTCGCGAGCTGTTCGCTAGCGAGCTGCGCGCTGAGTTGTTATCGTCGTTGAAAGTATTTCGCAACAATTTCCTCAATTTCTCCCCTACATCATTTGTCATTATCTTTCTGCTTGTTTTTTAGCTTCTTTCTTTGCAATATCATAAAGCTCAATCTGTACATAGTCATTGTTTTTTCTCGATGCTCACTTAATAGCTTATCTAGGCAACTTTAATTGGAATTCTCTTTTCTTCTTGAACAGTGAAAGCAGATTAATAACATTCGCATTCTTAGAAGAAAGAAGCTCCTCCGTGTTGTTTTCGTTCCGTTTCGCATCTCTGCAGCTCCCCAGAAAGATTATTTCTGTTGCCCAAGTTTAGCTTAGTCCAACCATCCTTGGTTTGCGTTCCAGCCGCCGTCAACCAGTTGGGTGTGCGAGCGTATGGAGGTGAAATTTTTATGACATTATTATCATTCTATGTCCTTGCTGCATATGCTGCTTAGACTAACAATAATTAACACTCATGACGGTCCCCTGGAGAGATATTGTGGGGGGGGGTACGCCGTGAGAATTCCTGTGCTGGTGATGAGCGGTTCCAATCCAGGGCCGGCCTTGAGCTTGACCCCCCCCCTTTTTTAGCACGTGGTGCTGGCTGGCATTACGTACTAACCGCAGTACGGGCTGAAATTGAGGAGGGGTCGAAAGTCAGAATGAGTTGGCAGCACATGCTGTTGATAACGAGGGGTTGAACTCGATCTCGGCCTTGAAGTAGAACCCCCCTTGAATCGGAAGATCATAGTCTGACATAGGAAATTTGTTGGGTTCTGAGGCAGACTGTACATGACAACCGCTCTTTCTCTGAAACGTTGAATGAACGTCGTTTTCATGAGTAGATAATGCTCAATAATACTCCTACTAAAATTCATGAATAATACCCCTACTCACCTATTGAGCGTTGCCGCGAAATTCCCCCTTTTTCCGCAAACTCCCCCTAAAAACCTCCATTCAAGCCGTTTTTTCGACACTTGGACAGTCCACTTGCACCGAAAATTCATTTTTTCGCTGAAACGCTGAATGGACGCCGTTCTCATAAATATGTACTCCTAATCACCCAGTACGTTACCTGATGAGCTTTGCCGCGAAATCTCCCCCTTCATCATAACTAAATATATAACATATATCTATGTTTTTTCAGAGGCATAGAAACTCGATGAACAGTTATTCTACAAGTCAGCAGTTCACAAGTGCTTCGGAGCCTTCGCCAGCTATGGAAAAGGACACACAAGGAAGCGCGGCAGTTACATGATTGCCCGGATGAACTGAATTTTCGATCGATAGTTTTTTATTTGAGCGTCGCAGTCTTTGTTGAGCTTTAGAAAATTTTGATCTCTCTGAATGCGAAGTATTACGACCATTCGTTATGATGTAATTAGTAGAAACACTTGGAGTTCTAAGAATTTTGTGATTTACTTGAAACTGACGATGATAAATCATTCTTGATTATCGGTGACCCTCCGAATTTTTAGAATATATTTACTGTTACTGAGAAAGAACTGTTGGTGCCATCGAAACGGGGGGGGCACTATGATATCGCACTCAGCCATGAACATTTTCTCATGCCGCAACGACTTTTTTGATTTTGGAATGGGAGAAAAACCATGGGTTGGTGTTTAAATTGGCACAGAAAAAATGGGCGTGGTCAAGCGCTATACAAAGGCACCCATGAAGGCGATAAGAGCGGATAACAGAAACGAAAATTAAGGTACTGAATGAAATTCAAAGGAAAGCCAAATTCAAAAGCTTGCCACCCGCGCGCGCTGCCGAAATGTGGTGAGCGGGTGGCGAGCGCCAGCATGTCAGTGCTCACCACCCGCTTCCATTCCGCTCGCGGGCCGCGCGAGGTGCTGCGCGCCGCCGGACTTTTGCTTAGCGGGTGGCGAGCTCCAACTTTTTGAGTGTTTTTATTAGGTAAGTTTGCATTTATTTCTCCCTCTGAATGTCGATGATTTTTGACTGCTCGGCATGAGATTGCGATCTTTTTGGTAGGCACTCTGCACGTGTCCACGAACTACCATCTTTGGACCCTAGAACCTCAAATTCTAGCCCGTTTTTCCCCGCGCTACCTTCATAGTTTTTCAGCTGTTTTCGATCTAAGCTGATTTTTGTAGTTTTTTCGATAACGTTTTTCATCGTGATCACTGCCTTTATTAAGTGGGTGAATTTCTCTTGCCTTTCGTTCACTGGAACTTCTTCTAAAGAAAGAAGTATCCATTGGACAAGTTTGGATGTTAGAATTTCCCTAATCAAAAATTTCAAATGCTGAATAATTTGCGCCTGTGATAGCGCTTCTGTTCCTTGTGCTAGATGGTTGGTGAAAAACTGGTGGCGGATCGTCATTCTGAACCACCCAACTTCAAACCATACGTTCATAAACTTCACCGACGTGTCCACCGGGCTCATTCATGAAATTGAGCCTGAAAATGGGCATTTGTTTTTAGCGCGAACGATGCCTTTAACCACCACCTTTGACTGCGAGTTTACCACCAACGTTACGCGAGTAAACCGCCAGGTTTATGCGAGCTTAAGAAACTTTCTATTTGATGAAAAAACGATCAGGACGAGAAAGTGAGCAGGACCTCAGTGGACGTGCGCAGGACGTTGTGCAAAGTGAGTTGGGCATCAACAGGGGTGTGCAGGACGTCGCGGATGTACACTATACTTGTTCCAAATGAAATTTTTTTGAATATTCGACTTTTAGACTATAGTCGGATATCACACTTTTTCGGATATTCGACTTTCCGAATAAAAAGTCGAATTTTTTTATCCGACTGAAGTAGTCTGATACTCACATGATTATTCGATTCGGAACAGGTTTAATGTACACAGGACCCCGGTAGGAGTGTGCAGGACATCAAGGAACGTGTGCGGGATTTCATTGACGGTTCGCCGGATCTCATGGAATGTGTGCATTACCTAGTAGGAGTGCGCACGATTCTTTATCAGGAGCGTGCAGGATGTACAGGAATGGGCTAGTAGGAAAGATAGGGTGCGTACAGGACCATATTTGAGGTATGCAAGACGTCGTGAAATGTGCGCAGTAGACTTGGGGCCGAATCGAATAAATATTCGAATATTATTTGAATAATTCGAATATTCGAGTATTCGAATATTCGATTCATTCGGGATTTCAAATTTTGGGATTTATTCGAATATTTGATTTATTCGGGATTCAAAATTTTGGATTTGTTCGATTACTCTATTTATTCGGGAATTCGAATTTTGGATTTTTTAGAATATTCGATTTATTCGGGAATTTAAGCTTTGGATTTATTCAAATATTCGGTTTTGTCGGGATTTTAAATTTTGCATTTTTTCGAATATTCGGTTCATTCGGGAATTCAAATTTTCGGTTTTATTCGAACATTGGCCCATTTCAGTGCCCCTTATTTGAATTAGACCGGGGACAGACTACTGATCCCCGCACACATTTACGATAAAAACTAAAATGCGCCCCAAACCAGGAATTCCAAATGATTTGAAGGTGTGAACGCTTCTTTAGTCATTTTCACCGAGGTGAAAATTTCTGCTATCCAAGGAGTCCGATCCACCTGCCAAAAATCGAGGAGTGCGCGAGGACGAGTTGCTCCGTAACCAAATTAGACACAATCTATTTCGTTTACCCTTGAAATAGGAACTTTTCAAAATGTCATTCTGCAGATGAGGTAACCCTTTTTTGTGCATAGGTTCTCCGCAGTTCGTTCTTGTGTGCAGGACTCTCTCAGTGGGGTCTAGCACACTTTCCTAGGCACTTGGCGCACTCCCAGTTGGGCCCGCACACATTCACCGACGCTTGGTGCACTTCCGCTGCGGTCTCGTGCACGCACTCCCAGCTGGGTCCCGCCCGTCGGTCAACGGCCACCGGTTAACTCTTAGCCATTTGTTTTTATGTATTAGGCTCCTGTCAAATTTGGTTGAAAAAACGCCGTGGCCAACCCGGTCGATACGTATGATAAACATGTACGATGGAGGTTGCTTAAACACCCATTGTGGCCATCAGTTGCTGACGCGGTCATTATGTATTAATTTTGTTTCATGGATATTGACTTACTTAAAGGCAGTGTTCACGACAAACTTCAATTTTGAGATTATTCGCTATATCGATTAAGTGGCCCCCGGGTAGAACTAAAATGACGTAGAAATTGAGAAAAACGAACCAAAAGAACTTGAAATTCTTAAGTATTCCCCCGCCTCTTAAAGGCAGCGTCCGCGCAAAAAACCACATATGTGTTTTTCTTCTCAATCCAATGTATGAACCAAGTGGAGATAGTTGGCGAAGCTTGAGATCTCAATGTTGCGTATTCATAATGCTATAGGCTCGTGAAAATCGCTCCGTGGTCTGAAAAGGCGTTTTCCCGGTCGATCATCTAACACGAGGAACAGGAACCCCACGACAGTCTTCGGCCGGCCGCGGAAATCCAATTTTCTAAATTCTTTATTCTGAAGAATCTTCGAGTTCAGACGTGGATATCGAAAGCCTCTTATTTTTAGATGATCACTGACAGCAGAAAAGCGAAAAGAATTGCGGAACCCAGAAAGTTAAGGGGGCTAAACCAATTCAGCCGTTCAAATTTCCGATATTTGTGAAATACGCAAGACACACCTGACATACGTGAGAAAAAGGAGGCTGAATGCTGCGAGATTTTCAAACGAGTTTTTCTCGGAAACTTGAGTGTTTTGGGTGGTCTCTTCGAGATATATGACAACCTGGTAAGCCTACCTGCGCAAAATTGTGAAAAAAATAAACACGGTTTTTTGCGCGTACGCTGCCTTTAAGTATCACAGAAAGTGTTTGTTGTGACAATGAAATCTTTTGTAGGCCCGTCCTTTGCGATTCTCTACTCTCTATTGCTCCATTCTTTCCTTAGGGCACTAAGTAATCCTGCTTTGCATAAAAAATATTCTTCTATTTTTGACTGACCCAATTTTCCACCGGTGACAACCACCATGAACATGTTCATCCAACCGGACAACTGGTCAATGGTTATGGAATAATCTCCCTGAAATACGACGTTTTAATGCGTTTCTCGCCGTTTCTTCATAATTTTGGTAACACTTGGAGGCCAACGCATTGTTTTATGTGAAAAACTGAGGAACGAAAATCATTGTGAACACTGCCTTTAACTTAATCGGTTGGCTTTCACCTGCCGCGGTCATTCTGCATCTTCACCGAGGTGCCGTCCTAGTAATCAGCCGTGTCCATTTTTCACAGTTTTCAACCACAATTTGAACACATTCCATCCAGCTGTCACTAATCCATTTCCTGCGAAGCTAAATATCGCACCTTAACTGTCTTTCGATGCCGAGTGACTTCAAATCCTCTTTAACCACATCCGTCCAGGACTTTCGCCTACGTCCAGGTGGCCGTTTCCAGACAGGATTTGGAGGCATTCTCAAATCGTGTTGTACGAGACGATCTGGTGTTCTCCTTTTTTTGATGGTCGTCTTCAAAATAAACACTGCAACAGCCCGAAACAGAAAAATTATTTTTTCGACCTCTCCAGACGTCCAAGTCCCGACAGCCGTTTTCCGATCTCTGGTCAGTATCTCGGATTTGGCTGAAATCTTGACCAGGGGTGTTATTCAGGGCGCTGAAGACGAATCTGACGTCCGTTTCACAATTTTCGACCTGCTACCTCAGTTATACGATGGTTAGGGAAAGACGTAGTTCATGCGATGATTTTACTGTTCGATTCAATGGCGTGTGTCTTCACGCCATACCTTTTTTTAACTTACTACGGACACCAAAGTGGTGAAATGGGCCCCAAAAGTAGAGCCTGCTCTCGAGAAAGCAGGAAGTCGGAAGGCTTCTAAGGATTCATGCAAAGCCTGTAAGGAGTTTCAACAACCACGTTCTGAGTTGATGTCTCGGCAATCAGAAACCCAGAAAACTCGAAATTCTGGATTATTTGTCGGTCAACATATTGGGATCACTCAGAGAACCAACACGTTGGCGAATAAGGAAAGTGCTTCGGTTAGCGACCAGGTTGCGAAACTGTGCGGAATGTTCCGGGATGAGAATGCGGTACTGCGTTTCGGATCGAGATTGCAACGCGTTGATATTGCAGGACCTAAATCATCCAATGCCTAGATTGAGACAATGGTGTGAGGGACAACACTAGGAAGACAGCACTCTATTACTCCAAACTTTCCTGCAGCAAGCTTTGCGACAGTCGTCAGACCGCGAAGATTGGCATACTAGTCTATTCGATGAGGATCCAGGTCAGAATCGATCCCAGTAGAACGAAGAAAGCGACATACTCGCCCTTGATTTTGGAAAGTGAGTAGAATACAGATCCAACAGAGCACGGCAAAGTACAGAGAGGCCCCGCTCCCACGGCGACAGCCAAGGAAGGGTGAAGACTGTCTTCGACACAGCTCACTTTGACTATGACAAGGTGTCCTGACATTAAAAAAAACTGGATTGGCACTAGTTCGGGAGGGGGCACTCCAGAAAATGAAATGATTCATGAATGAAAATGAAAATTTGCGCCGGTATCATCTGTCTGATAACGTTATCAGTCATTGTTTTCGTGGAGATTCCATTGAAATACTTCGATTTCTGGAAGCGGTATCATTCATTCTTCAACTGAATACTAAGTGGCCCTCCAAACTAGTGTCATACCAAAAAACTATCTACAGATTTTTTGAACTTGCAAAAATGGGCTGAGATTACTTCGCCAGACGATGAGACGACACCACTAACACCCCAACAGAGCACAACAAAAAAGTTTCCTAGGCCATGAGAAGGAAGGCTTGAAGCGAACCACCGGGGCTGCAATAAGATCTACTGCCATAGCCTACACCACATCTAAAAAGGCATTTAATTTTCCCAAAGAATTTCCACTCGTAATTGCACGATGAAGACAAGAACAGTTGCTTGTGGAGCTCATTACGAAGCGAGAAGAGCCTACAGGTGTGATTAAGCAGTTCGCTTTTAACATGAAACACGATCTGTTGAAGTAAATTATCGACCAAAACCTCCCGATCTCACCTCTAACAGATGATCACACAAGAAAAGGAATAGAATAGATAGTTTTTTTATTGAGAACTGCATCTCCTGTCAATCGTTCATTAACTATTGTGGAAGCTCAGAATAAGTTCGCACGTGGCACCTTGCATGTCTCACGGGAACGCTAAACTTCATTAGATTCCTAGACACAGCAACCTGGTCTCTCGATGAATCTTTGAACATTTTTCATTAAACGTCTTATTTCTCTTTCTTGAAACGGTTGTGGTGGGGGTTCCGTTATGACCGGTAGGATACAAGGTATCTACGGATTATTGGAAGAACATATGTAAGCAGCAACGAAATTTTGGGACCCGCAAGGAATGATCCGCTTTTATCTGCGGAGCTCACAAATTGCCCCTTGTAATCATGACGCAGGAAGATATGCAATGAATCTCACCCAAACACTTGTTATGAAGGAGTACTTCCTATTCGATTCACCAACCAGGATTAATGGGAGATCTACCTAACGATCTGTAGCAGAGGAAATTAATTTTGGGTTTTTTCAAATGACGACGCTCCACCGTGTCTGATGTGCTGCAAGTTCTCAGTCATGCACAACATTCTCACCAGTTACCTGGTGCTGCTTGTAAGTCTCAGACGGCTGAAACAGAATTCAGATGTCACACCGCAGGGGCGAAAGCAAGAAAATGCCACATAAAGGGTAATAAATGACGCCAGTGCATATATTATTGTGGAACACGTGAACGCAAGCCTCCACCACTTCGCTACATTTTCTTTCGAAACTCTTCCAAACGAGGAGAACCTTTCAGTAGATTTCACACTCAATTGCGAGGTCTGAAAAAAAGTGCAGCACCGAGAAAGTTTTCTGCGAACGTTTTGTTGCATTTTTTTGCTAGCACAGAGCGCCCCCTCAGGTCCGAAATGTACCAGAGCTTTAACAGAAATTTCCCAGTAATTACTGGTAAACGTGCAATTACCAAAAGTTTACGGAAATTTACGGGAAAATAACTGGAGAATACCCCGTAATCTTCGGATCGAGCCCATCCTGTCAGATTATCGGACGTTTACTACAAGATTTCTCCGTAATTCTCCAGAAACTCCTCGTAATCTTCCAGAAAAGTTGTGAAAACGGACAGATCCAGGAATTAACGCCTTTTATCCCGAATTTGTCATAGGGAAGCTCCTAACGACGCTGGAAACGCATGTACGCAAGCATGTACGCTACTACCAGCAAAAGCGCGCGCGCTTCTAGTCGCACTTGGGCCAGCTTCATGCTTAGCACGACTGGCCACGCTCTGGAGTGCCCATCATACGTTTCTACCGAAAATCGATACGCCTACGCATGGGTGCGGTCGCGCGTCGCGATGGTAATGAAAGCGGCCGTGCGGGTGTACACTCACCCGCATGGCGCTCATGTAGACGCACGCACGTCCTAAAACGAGCAAATAAAGGCGCGCTCTCGGAGGTTATTGCGCTCGCCTATACAGTGGGCAACACGCATGCATGAACGCATTATCGGGCTGTCACGCGTACACGTATATGCCGCGCACGCGCGAGAGCAAAAAATGCTCTCGCGCGTGCGCGCATTTACTCGCGCACACAAGAACGAGCGGAATCTCGCGCTCCTGCGCGCATACATTTCTACGTGTTTGTACACGTACGCACCCACGCGCCGGTCTAAAATTGATGCGCGTGCATGCGCACGCTTTTGCTGTGGCAGACACGACTGCACAAACACAAGCACACCATCGCACTATTACGCGTACACGTTAACGCAACCACGAGAAAACAATTTCTCTTGTGCATGCACGCACCAGTGTGCATATTCACAAGCGCACACAAATGACGAGCGAATCTCAGAGCTCTTGCGCGTAGACATTTGCAAGCTAATGTACAAGCACGCACACTTGCGTGCGTTCTTACATATGCAAGCGCATGCGCGAGCCTAAACAGTAGCGCACACGCGTACATGAAAACAAGCACATCATAGCGCTCTTACGCGTGCACGTATACCCGCGCACACAAGCGCACAAGTTTGCTCATGTAGGTGCACGCGCATGCACGAGTGTTTCACAAACACACAAACACGAGCCTACCTTGCGCTTTCGCGCGTAGACATCTGCGCGCGTTGATTTACGCATGCGCACGCCCTCCCGTCTGTCATAAGCGCAACACCGCGCTACTAAGCGTACACAAAACGCGCGCACACACAAGCCAGCACAATTGCTCATGCACGTGCATGGGCACATGTTCGCTCGCGCGCACATACGAGCGAATTCTAGCGCTCCCGCGCGCGTTTGTATGCACACGCATATGCAAGCCCGTTCGCATGTATGCGCGCCTATACAATGGCGCAGACGCGTGCGTAAACCCAAGCACATCATCGCGCTCAAATCTGTGGACGTATAAGCCCACACACACGAGACCACAAATGCGCAGGCACATGTGGGCGCAGATAAGCGTATTCACACGCTCAAACGATCACGAGTAATCTCTTGCGCCCCTTGCGCGTGCAGGTACACGTACGCACACGCGCGCTCGTGTGTATACCTGCACGCACAAGAATCGTATGTACACGAGCGCACGTAAGAACCGACGCGCATCTACGCGCGCTCGCGGGAGCTCTTTCACTCTCATGCGCGCGTATGCGTGTTGCAAATACACGTGCGCAAACTCAAGAACATCATCGCGTTCTTATGCGTGCACGTCTACGCATACACACATATACATAAACACGCGCATACATATACACATTCATATACACATGCACGCGCACACAAACACGAGCATATCCCTCCGTGTAAACAGTTGCGAGCATATACACGCGAACGCGCGCGCGCACATGCACACGCATGTATGCTCTATTTCGGAGGCAGAATTGTTCCTCAGCGCGTTTCTGCGGGGCGAGTGAAGATACAGTTAGAAAGTATGGGGGAGAAGGATACGCAGTACACGTGCGCGATAAACGGAAATAAGATTCACTGCAGCATCAGTGATATGTTCGCACACGTGTGGTCACGTCAGCGACCCTTATGGACGTGTCAACACACGCGCGATTACGTCATCGACGACGTCTCGTCCAGGTTCCCCGATTTCTGCCATTCCTTATTTTGCCTTACTTTTGCATTCTTTCGTATTCCTTCTTCCTTTTGAATATTGAACGAGTAATTTCTTCTACACTCAACTCAGTTCTTGGTCTGATCATTCTTTCGGATTAATTTTTTGGGTTTCGTCCATTTGAATTCTTATTGGAATATTTTGGGTTTCTCTTTCTCAAGTGAAATCATTCGGTTTTCTAGATTTTTGATTTTTTTGGGAATCAAAATAATTTGCGTGCGATTATTCGGTTTATCGGGAAATTCATGGTATTTGGTACTTCGGTCAGCTTCGATTTGTGGGAATTCGCTCACAAAATTGCTTGGTTTGATTAGTCGTATGTGACAATTTATTGGAAACCCTAGTACTTTTTTCACTGAACGGTGGAGTAGATAATCAGATATTCGTTCGATTGCTGTCTTAAAACAAGTAGTTTACAGATTTTTCGAATGTATTCATTCAAACGAGAAAATTGAGGTCTGGAATTCAAAAAAAATATTCTTTTAGAAATCTAAAAAAGTCCACACATTTGACAAAAAATTGTACATTCTGAATTTTTGAGAGGGTAATTTAACAAAATTCTTTTTTAGACACTCGTCTTATTGATATGTTTCGGAAATGTGAAATTGTCCAACCTTGCACTAATTCCCAAAACAGTTTCGAATACCCGCGTAATGGTGCTCTGAAAAGTTTTGGATTAAACGGCGAACAACCTAGTCTCCGTGTCCCGCGACCGCAAGTAGAAAGGTGATGATCTGTCAGATCTTGCCCTGTGATCAGCTAATCGATGTCCATCTTTCCGTAGCATTCGGAATACACATGAATATTGTGCTCTTCAGCGAAAATGTTTAAAGGCAGTGTTAACAATAATCTTCGATTTTGAGATTAACCGCTAAATCTATTGTTTGCCCCCGAGTAAAACTGAAATGACGAAGAAATCGAGAAAAACTCAACAGAAGGGCACGAAATCCTTTACTCTCACCCCGCTTCTTTACTTTCACTCGAACTGTTTGTTGTGACAATGAAATCTTTTGTGAACCCGTCTTTTGCAATTCTCTATTTTGTGTTGCTCTGTTCCTTCCTTCTGACCCTAACTCTGGCAAACTGGGGCGTCGACAACAGGTTGATCCGCCCACCATGAGTCACCGCTGGCCAACGCGCCGATATTCGGCGGGGTCGTGGTCGCGAGTTATGATCTCGTCTATGTCTAGCTGTTGCATAGCTAACGCTCTAGATACAGGGGAAGTATACGACGCACTTTTCAGGCATGCTGTGAATGATGAGAGCGCAGCCGGATCAATTACCCAAGTTAGCGGTACATTGGCCCCGCCCAGCATCTGGAGGTCCTGCCTATCCGGTGGTGACCCCGTGGAGGCTGTGCGACCCAGCCGCGACGCGTGTCGGAGTGCCGACCGCGACGCGTGTCGGAGTGCCGACCGCGACGCGTGTCGGAGTGCCGACCGCGACGCGTGTCGGAGTGGCGACCGCGACGCGTGTCGGAGTGGCGACCGCGACGCGTGTAGCAGTGGCGACCGCGACGCGTGTCGGAGTGCCGACCGCGACGCGTGTCGGAGTGCCGACCGCGACGCGTATCGGAGTGCCGACCGCGACGCGTCTCGGAGTGCCGACCGCGGCGCGTGTCGGAGTGCCGACGCGCGACGCGTATCGGAGTGCCGACCACGACGCGTATCGGAGTGCCGACCGCGACGCGTGTCGGAGTGCCGACTGCGACGCGTGTCGGTGTGCCGACTGCGACGCGTGTCGGTGTAAAGTAGTACCTAAGCTAGATGAAACAGTCCTGTAGGATGTTAACTGCTGCTGAATAGGCCGCTAAACGCGAGACATCGAGTTGTCAACAGCTCGACAACAGGCGGACGTCGCAGGGCAACGGACAGGTCTCAGGCTTACAATACGCGCGATTTGACTTGTCAACAGGGAGTGGTTTATGAGATGACAACTTATCAACCTGTTGTCGACGCCACAGTTTGCCTGAGAACTAGTACTGTTTTACCCTTCGTAATTTTGATACCTCTTGGTTGCCAACGCATTGTTTCAGGCTTTTACTCGGAGATGAAAATGATAGTCGTCCCTGCCTTTGAAGACTACTTCTCAGAAATCGTAACAATTGAATCAAAAATAGAAAAAACATTCGCTAATTCACAAAATAGATATGTAATATAATTCTGGTACTGTACAGTACTGGGCTTTAGAGTATCATAAATCATCACAAATAATACCTTACGTATAATAATTCACCAAATAAATGTTTAATATAATGTCAGCACTAGATGTACGTTATTGAGAATCTATGCTTAGTACTCGAATATTACATTAACGGCTCACGGAAGCGCAGTATTTTGCCCAAAATGAATAAAGCTGGTGGATTCCATCGCTTTGAAGGCAGTGTACGCGATAAAGAAATTGTCGGCTTCCCAAAACAATCCTGGGCTTTCAGTTCCTCTCAAAATTAGAAGGTAATAAAGAACGACGAAAAAAGGACCGAAAGTGGGTCAAAATCGTGCCGCAGCCCGCCCAACAGAGTAGTATTTCTTTTGAGAGCTCAAGGCAAATAATCAAGAGGAAATCACAAAAATTAAAACTGACATGTGATAATCGATTAGGTTTATCATGTTTATCAAATTGAATAATTCATTCTTCCAGTCAATTCTTCTAATTTCAGGAATGGAGCGTCACAAAAGCAATCCTGTTTTGGTAGAGAAAAGCGGTCTGCTATCACATTTCGCTGCTCTTTTTGGTCCGATTGTCTCAGTAGGACTCTCACCTCAGGTAATCAGTCAGATTCTACGACTTCCCGTAATTCACAACTAGCCCGCGCCTCCCCTAGGCTCCGCATTCTCCGATTACACGGAGGCTGTGCTATTAGTCAGCAACTCCCGCTACGCGACCGCTCTCATTGAAATTGAACGGTTTTATAAGGGTTCGCACTTTTAGAAGCTCTTGAAAAACTTGGAAAGATCGAGTTTTGAAGGTATTTGCTGAATGACGTGGGTTATTAGCTAGGCCGTTGAGCAGTATATAGTATTATGTGACTACTACGACGCGACCGCCTGCGCTGTTCGCAGCTAGGTGATTCTCTCTGGACATGACTGTACATGTTATGTTCCAAATGGCATGGCTCATTCGATTTCGTGATGTTAAGAATCATCGATTGTATGCGGTGAACTTTAAAAGCGTCAGTGGGTCATATTCGACGTATACGTGGATCCGGATTGGGTTGAAAATCTGACCTCGGTCCCCGATTACAACAAAGTGCTCATCTTGCGCGTGGAGAGCGTCTTGAGATACTCCAAATGTGAGTTTGAACTTCATATAATGAGTCAAAGGTCAAGATGAATGATGCGTTTTTAGGTTCGCATCATATTCGAATCTGTCGATCTCAAGTACGCCACCCTGGCGCCGTTATCACGTCGTGGTGCGGTCTGGTTCAGAGAGGTGAGGATTTTTTTGGGGGAAATTCTTCGATTTCCGCTGGAAAAGTGTCTACATTACAGTTTGTTTCCACGGAGATGATGCTCGAGCACTATCTTGACCGTCGTCACAACGTCTCCATAGCGATTGAAGCGACTACTCCCAAAGACGCGGCTTCAACGCGACCGATTACGATTCAAAGGCTGTGTGCCGCAGCGCTCTACTCGCAAGCTCCCCAGGTTTAATGAAAAAATTACGCTAGGGTGAATTGAGCTCTTGTGAGTAGCTTGATATCGTTGTCCCTCCCATAAGACTGTTTTTTTGTGTATATGAACTATCGTGAAGTTGGAGTACTGATGAATAAAACTGTTTTAGAAACGGGTGTGTTTTCTATTATGTAGTAAAAATATGAACCTGAAAATGTTGGTGCTGGTCCGTAAATAAGGATTCTGCAGGTGAAAGTGGTGAAATATAACCACTCGAAGAGTACTGAGTCACGAAGGGGATTCTAGAGACTTACGTGAAAGTTCTTCTGAAAGGCACTGATCACGAGAAACTTCGTCCTTGAGTTTTCACTGAAAAACAATAGTGGTAGCCCTCAGAAGCAGAACAGCGTTTTAAAAAACTAATCTGAACGCATTATCAGAGGGGAAAAACCGCTTCGGAAAATATTCCATTGAGCAGGGCGGCCTCCTGGGGTTCAAATGTTGTCCTCAACACCGACATGGCAGTATCACTGCCACGTCTTGATCTGCGTCTATCAGTAGAGGTTCTGAAGGAAATACGCAACAGTCGAGAAATATTTCTCGAAAAAATTCGGGAATTTCGTCAGGCAAAATGCTGATCAATCATTACGTATTTTAATGAAAACCACTGCTGATAGACGCAGGTCAAGACGTTGCAGTGATACTGCCATGTCGGTGCTGAGGACAGCATTTGAGCCCCAGAAGGCCGCCCTGCCCAGTTGAACAGTTTTTAAAGCCTTTTCTTCTCTTTGAAAATGCGTTCAGATACGTTTTTTCAACGCTGATCTGCTTCTGAGGGCTACCACCATTGTTTTTCCAGTGAAAACTGGAGATTCTGGCAAATTACCGAAAAATTCTGAGAGATTACGGAAAAACTGACAGATTACCAGAAAATGTTGACAGATTCCCAAAAATGTTCTGACAGATTTCGGAAGAATTCTGACAGATTACGAGAAAATTACCACTAACGGAGGGCAAAATATTTCGGAAATCTGCCAGAATTTTCTGGTATTTTCGGGACCTGAGCCATCGCCACAACTCACTTCAAAATTGACGGAATCAATTTTGAGAGTTTTCATGTTTCTGTTAGTGAGGTGAATACAACGGTATGTTAAAAATCTTCCTGACTCCGATGTTTCATCGTAATACTTGTATTTCGTTCTGTGATTCCCAATGACCACAGGTCGAAACGGGTCACATTTCTCTTATGGTGACGCCGTAATCGAATTATTAATTTGATTGGGGTATTTTAAAAGCCATTATTCGAATGTATTTATTTATTCGGGTTTTTTTAAAGGCCTTATTCGAATGTCTTCATTTATTCGGGATTTTTCAAAAGACCTTATTTGGATGTATTCGTTTATTCGGGAATTTTCAAAGGGCCGTATTCTAATTATTCATTCATTCGTAAACTAGGGTCGATTGCCCATGTGTAGTGCGCAGTAATTCACTGGGAGTGTGCAGGGCGTCATGTGAATACGTGCAGTAGTCTAGTAGGAATGGGCAGATGTGTGAGTGCTCAACTAGTGGGGGGGGGGGGGAGGGGGGCTCGAGAAATCGAAGTGGTTCAAGCATGAAAATGAAAGCTTGTGCTGTTATCATATGCCTGATAAAGTTATCAGTCATCTTGGTAATACTTCGATTTCTGAGAGCGGTATCAATCATTCTTCAACTGAATCCTGCACCCCCGACTATGTAGTTTTACACCAATGAGTGCACCACCCTATTTCGAGTGTGCAGTATGTGTGCAGGACCTTCCAATAAAATCCTGAACACATTCCCATACTTCCTCCACATTCCCAATGAAGTGCTGCACTGCGATTGAAGAGAATTAAAGGCCTGAGACCACTCGTCCACCAAAAAATCACCCTCGAAATATAGGCACGCTTAAGGAGCCATAACTCCGTTCGTAAGTGCCTTGAGCAATTTCATAGATAACACTGTGATATCCTGTGCCTTCAAAGGCATCGTACGCGCGGAAAAACATTTACCGTTTATTTTTCTCGATCCCTTCCTTTGACCTGTCTGGTAACTAAGAAGAAGTTGAGCGGATCAAAAACGTACAGTTGGAAATATGTAAAAAGCCGAATGCATGGCATTCCGTCAAAACGACCAACCCTTCGCCAGCCATCTATCCCCTTTTGCCCATGGTCATCTTATCCTGGTAGAAATTACTTTCGATCCTTGGCAAATGTTCCACAATAAACTAGCGCAAATTCAAAAGTCACTGCCAACCTAGTTTTTTTGAACCTTTGTTTTCTTACGAGTCGCGGTTTTTGGAGGGCTATTTCGCTAATTTTATTCACCTGAAGGATACACCAAATCAAAAACTGGAGATGTTTTTTTTGCGTGTACGATGCTCTTAAAGGCAGTGTTCACGATGTTTACCATGCTCGAGTTCGACCCAAAAATAGGGTTGTTTGACCATTAGTTAGCGAATAGTTAAGAAGAAGCGAAGAAAAGCGATAAACCAGAATAGCGGTTTCTAGCGCACGTACAGGTTCAGGGCGAGGGCGAGCTTACGCGCCTTACTAGTTTCCGCAAGCGCGCTCTAATGGCGAAGTGTGCTCGAATCGGTCAGGCTGGACGTGGCTCATTTGCTTGGCCACTTGCCATCGGACACGTCGCCAAAAGCTCGTTAGATCGGGGGGCGGGGCGGGCTAAGCAAGCGTACTGGGCTAACGAAGTCTCCACTTCGCGGCAGTTTATATCGATTTCTGGACCGTTTTCACTGCTTTCTTTGACCCTATCCACTCCAGCATCTGCTAGCGTAGTGTTTCACACTGAAAATTCGGAAACGAGATTTATCGCGAACACCGCCTTTAAGGACATACGGTTCACCTCCGCACTGCCGTTCAGTTCTGCACCCTGATTGCGAAAGCGTGCGAGTATGGTTGGTCCACTCCAGCATCTGCTGCACGGTTGCGAGTATCCTCGGACAGGGATGTGGGATCACCCGGACGGCGAGATCACCCGGGCAC
The DNA here is from genome assembly GCA_029168955.1 of Aplectana chamaeleonis. Taxonomy (NCBI): domain Eukaryota; kingdom Metazoa; phylum Nematoda; class Chromadorea; order Rhabditida; family Cosmocercidae; genus Aplectana; species Aplectana chamaeleonis. Next base: position 865,738 of record JAPDOI010000176.1, read on the forward strand.
CAAAGGCAAAACCGCCCGGGTGATCCCACATCCCTGTCTGAGGATATTCTCAATCAGCGTACAAGTTGCGGACTGAACGCCAGTGCGGAGGTGAACTGTTTGTCACATGTTGTAGATTTGCATTACCGCTTCATTTTCTCAGCTGCATGCACTTACCAGAGCAGTTGGGTTAGCTCACTGCTCTTTGATCACTGTTGGATTCCCCCCCCCCCCGCTTGTAACTCTACTCTAGGATTGGCGTAGTTTCAGTTGACTCATTTTTCTTCTCTTCGATGATTGTCTGCTAGGGTATCGGGAGCGCACTCGGTGGGTCCAATTGCTGGTTTCAGCATAAATTAGGATTTTTGTCCTTGTTTGGCTCATTTCACGCGCAAACTTCCCTTCAATTTGCTAGAAAAACCGCACGCTAATTCCACTGGCTGTCATAGTCCTCTATAGTTCTCTCACTACTCGGCTCACCTCTCTGTCTGTCTATTCAAACGATTCTTCTAATGGATACCCCATCGAATGTGACCATACAGCTCTCTGTTGGCCATCATTTTGCTTTTTTTCTTTCACCTGAGGTTTTCACTGATTCCTGGAATTGAAGACAGATGGGAAATCAAGATTCAATATCTGAAACATCTCTTTCTGTCGCAAAAATGTTATAAAGAGTTAAGCTTGTCTTCATCTTTATAATCTCCTCTGGTTCTCGTTCAAATCCGGAAATTTGTTATTATTAGTTTCAGGATCGCTGAAGTGGATGAGTGGTGTGCAGGGGATTACTGTACGATTGGCTGTTGTCCGCGTCATCGGGTCAAACCGATTACAACAATTGCCTTTTGCCAAGTAATTGGATAATCATACTAGCAGAACACAAACTTTTCCGATTATGTATTGAGCCGCATTTCTGTGAGATAAAACTACAAAAGATGATGATAGTGTAAACAGATGGGGATTAAAGGTGTTTCCCGATCCTTGAACATTTAAACCTTGGAACTGCGCGATTACACAGCTCATTATTTAGAGAATATTTCAAAGACGGGTTGATTTATTTGATTTTGAACATTTGATTCGTATTCCTAAAACTTGTTTCAAGTGCTATTAATTTGCAGTACATTGTGAGGTCAAAGGTGTTTTTTTTTCTGGAGCCAACACTCACAGGTTAGGGAAAATTTCGAACAATGCAAACTCCTCAGGAGTGAAGAAAAACATTCGAACAATAAAAACTAATACCAGACTTCAGACTTTACTCTGACTCGCATGTACTTTTTTATTACTCCATAATCATAAACTGCTGGTATATCCTTTGTCAGTCACGCGTCCCAGACACCCTTGAGGGAGTGCATATTTAAAGTTGTTGGGAGGTTAAAGGGGTGGAATTACAGAAACAGCCATCGAGATAGGGAAGTGCATGTTTTCCTCTGAAGGCGTATCGGAAAAATCACTGCAATTGTGCTTTTTTGCTATGTGAAGCCTAATGAAAAAGTTCTACATACTTTCCCATTTATTTGTGAACTCCAGCTCTAAAAAGGATTAAATTTTATAGGCAGTGGTGAAAAAACACATTGAAAGCCAGTGACATTCCGGGACCACTCAAAAGTTCGAGACTGGTCATCTTCATTGAAACAAAACACTGCTTAACAAAAGACCTTAGAGTTTAGAACAACAAAATGTTCCTATTGAAAAAGTTGCCATTTATTGTTCCTTCATCCATGGTAGCACTAGTCTCATTCGTATGTGAAATGAGCTATTCAATTCCTTTCTCATTCATCTCCCCCATTTTTTCCCACAGAGCACTAACACATCGCTCAGCAGTGGAGAAGAGATGAACCCTAAACACGACACTTGGTGCTAATTCTAATCCATTAGGGTGCCTCAAATTTATCTAAAACCGGCCAAAAACCCCCCAACGCCGAGGCGCAATCTCATTGAAGTAATCTAGTTTGCGAAGCGCCCATTTACGACTCTTACCTCGAAAGCACTACACCAAATCGTGCTCCTTTCTCTACTGTAGCGTTATTTTTTCGTTGCCGCAAATGGATACGAGTTTTAGGAAGGATTTGCACCCACGAAGAAATTAGGATGAGGATAACAGCTGAAAATCTATTATCACAAGTCATACATAATCAGATGAAAGAAATAAAGGGACATATTTGAAGGCAGTGTTCACGATCAAAGTCGTTTTAATGTTCCCTGGGATCGTACAAGACCACCTGGAAACGGAGTTATGGCCCCTCAAATTTTAGCTAGGGAAGCATTGTGGACGAGTTGTTCAAAGCTTGTAACTCCCGTTTTTTGCAGCCGATGTGTGTGAGCTGACCTGAGTGAAGAGAGACGTTGAGAATGAAGGGAAAAACGGGGCTTTTGATCGGAAACCATCGCTCATCTAACCACGAATTCAGGAAAACTGTTATGGGACGTGGGCGGAGTGGCCCAATGGGTTGACGGGCCCACGAGATTTTCACCCGCTTACCGGCCGTTTTTAGTCGCACTTCCGTTCTTAATTTTCTTAGAGGGACCCAAGGCTTACGTTTAAGCCAAAAAAAAAACTGAAACTTTTTCTTCGTGAACACTGCCTTTAAAGGCAGTGTTCACGATAAGAATCGTCTTTCTGCTTTCCTGCCTATCTTGAAGACGGCCCCATGCTGAATCCAATGATGTTTTTGGAATCGTACAAGACCTTCTAGGAACGGAGTTATGGTCCCTCGAAAATTGAGCTAGGGAAGCATGGTGGACGAGTTGTCCGAGGCTTGTAACTTCCGTGTTTTGCAGCCGATGTATGAGAGCTGACCTGAGTAAAGAGAGAAGTTGGGAATGGAGGGAAGAACGGGGCTATTGATCGGAAACCATCGCTCATCTCACAATCTCGGGCATTCATTTGTTCACGTCGGTGGGTATGGAAAGTGCATCTGGGGTGTGACGAGCTGACGGGTGTCCAACTTTGGGGCCATAGGGGACCGATCCAAGCTCACTTTTCTTAGTTTTTTCGACGTTTGGATTGCGCTAGGCCCCGCAGCTGCCGATCTCTACCAAAAAATCGGACATGGTTCTTATCGTGGACTTTAAAGAGCAAGATTAACAAAAAAAATGTTCATTGAAAAATTTTCTGCATGAATTTTCATCTTGCTCTTCCTGAATATTCATATAATAAAAAACTGAAAAGGGACCTAGTTTTAAAAAGCTTCTCACCGTACCTCAGCCAATGCGATTGTTCCGAGAGATGATAATTCCTACACTACTGTACGGTTTAGTACCATGGTCTCTACTGAAGCCAGACCTCGTCAAACTGGAATTCTTCCAGATGGGGTGCTTGCGTCAGATTCTCGGTATCACGATTCACGGCCGTATCTGCAACGACAATATTAGGAAGAGCTGTATGGACCAACTAACGGTTGAAGAACAACAGCAGACAAGATTATGTAGGATGGACGCTAGTCGTCTCCCGTACAGTATGCTGTGGTGGAAGAGCCCGCCATGGTGAAAAATTCAGAGAACGGAGAAGACTTGGCTTAACTATACTGAGGAGATTCTGGAGACCCAACAGTGCAGTGTTCTTAAAGGCAGTGGTCGCGATCAAATACGATTGTCTTCTTTTCCTCTCTAAACCCACTTCTGGATTCAGAGTAGCAGGACCTATGGGAAAAAATCGCTAAAAAGCCGCTGTTTCAGGCCAAATTTGAAGCCTGAACTTTCTTGTCTTTTGATGGTGGACGAGCCCACTCCACATCATCGGCATTCATGATCTCTTATATCAAAAACACCAGCTGGCTTGACATTGAATTTCAATCAATGAACATTGGCTCATCTAGTCAAAAACATTGACAGAAATGCTTGCTCTCATTGTTCAACTGTTTTTATTAGGTAAATTTGTATTCATTTCTTCCTCTGCCTGTCGATGATTTTTGACTGCTCGGCATGAGACTGCGATCTTTTTGGGCGGCGATGTGCACGTGTGCACGAACTAGAATCTTTAGGCCTTAAAAACCCTAATTCTGGCCCGTTTTTCACCGCGTTAACTAAAGGCAGTGTTCACGATAACTTTCAGTTTTAAGATTATTCGCTATATTGATTAAGTGGCACCCGTATAGAGCTACAGTGACGTAGAAATAGAGAAATACGCACCAGAAAGGCACGAATTCCCTAAGTATCACCCCGCCTCTCAAGTGTCACAGGAACTGCTTGTTGTGACAATGAAAAGGTTTACAGACCCGTCCTTTGCAGTTCTCTAAGTCGTCAAAAGTCGCGTTTGGGCAGCAAACTTTCCCCGACTTCGAAGCTTCGGACCAAATCAGATGGAATTTTTCAAATACATTTTGACAAATGGGCCTCACATTCGTAATTAGCACACAAACGACCCAGAAACAAGTTTTAATCTCAATCAGAGACAAATTTCTCAAAGCTTTAAAAATTGTTATTCGTATACACCTTTTCTATTGGCAAAGCTATGGAATTGTCCTTTTTTAAATCTCCTGTGAATCTCTGAGGCATTTAGCCGGTTCTGAGTATGGAATATTGGAGCACTGTCCTCCCCCTAAAACATATGAAGGTGGCATCTCCAAACGCCATCTTTTGTGTGCAACCCTTCTTTGTAAGGACACCGCCTGTCCACACTGCTCACCCACGCCATGATCTCAATTTTTCGTCGCAACTTCTCAGAACTTTTGAAACAGGTTGTTAACACGCTAAAAGCCACTTCGATCGGTGCAAACATTTTATTCGCGTCTTTGTGTGGTGCAAACGAGCTTTGTCAGTGTTGGCGACCCAGGAAGCACCGAGCAAGCAGCCTTTCTGGGGATTTTCGGAGCGTTCCAGCGGCTTATTGTACGGTGTTTACCAGCTCATTGACACTTCGTTCCGTGCAAGCCTCCTTATCGTGGATCGGTAGGGTGCGAACCAGCTTTCGTTCCATGCAGTCAGCCTTAGGCACGTAAAGCAAGCAGTCTATGGGAGTTGCCGAACCGTTCCAGCAGCTTCGCACGGAGTTGACACGCTATCTCACAGGTGCAATTCGGCTCTACAGCAATGCCTGCTCATCGAATCGTCTTTTTTTGCTTCGTTCATTAGCAGTTGTGCAGTTTCCTTTTCATTTCTCTCTCTCTCTGATGTTGATGTTTTTAGAATGTTTAATGCCATTTTTGGCCTGATATAGCATAAGATATAGCAAGATAGGCGAATTGAACTCAAAACTCAGATGTCAAGCTCTATACTAACGAGTTTTCATAAACATTTATAGCTGGATTAACCATGCTTAGAACAACTTGAAATGCTGAAAGGGCAAACATATATAGCTCTTTCATGCGAGAACAATCAGGTTGTAAATTAAATTTTGAAGCCCACTGAATCGATCGTCCGTGGAGCGCGCCAATCAGTCTCCTCCGAAAAAGAGCTGAGTGTTTAGTTGTTTAGAACCTTCTCAAGATTATCATTTGGTACTACCAAAAGGGGGTTCCGGTACCTTGACTTCATAAATCATCCCTGTAAATGGCATAGTTAGCATGAAGGAGACGAAATAGAACTGTATTTGGTCCTAATCTCCTGAGGAATAGCCATTTAGTGCCTGCTGTTTTTAGCTTCTGGGGGTAACGTTACCGTTCCAATAGACCACTCCATAGACGAGATTCTCTCACTTAAAAAAATACAATGTCTAGGGAGTACCATAGTCATTTAGATAGATAGATCGGGTCCAGCGTAGACTAACGAATTGAGTTCTTTTTTTCATTGGTCCATTTTATGCGAAACACACTTACCTTTTTTTTTGCAAACACTTCCCCTTTTTTTGTATAACTATGTGATGACCTCTCCTTAGGCTGAGTCCCCCATCATCCGAAGTCACAGTCGCTGCTCTCATGCCGATTAAACTGTAATACGCAGAAGAGAATTATAACCGAATTGTGCGCATCGTAAGGACACCAACACGGAGTGTTGTTATGCGGAGGTGAGTAGCAATTAGAGACCGATTCACCTCTGCGCAATACCGTATTCGTTACATTACTAAACTGCTGCATACATAATATTAGGAGAAGCAAGATTGCTCTACTTGCCGTAACTGGGAACAAGAGGTTAATAAGTTAACTGAGCAATCGAACAAGTAGGTGCGCATTATGTGTACGTACTACAACAATTTGCCCAAATGCATTGTGCGCGCTGGAAACCATTATCAATTTTTGCGTACAATCAAACCGTTGATGCTAAGTCACATCACCTACAGAATTTTAGGTTCATAAAATGCCCACCTTAAAAGGTATAGCCACTTGAAAACTGCCATGGGATCGATCATCTAGCTCACCTGGGTCGATCATCTAGCACTTCTCCATTGAATGTTTATGCGACCGTCAAACAACAAGGAAAACATCTATGGTACAAACTCCACATGCAGGATAACGTCAAAAATGACAGTGACCAGGCTTCCGAATGCGGAAAAAAAACTTCAAAAACGATTCTAGCGCAAAACCCAAATCCATTTTAACAATGTATTCAAAATGGTTTTTCTTCACAACTAGAGGTTTTTCAAGGGCTTTTTGGACATTTTCGTTCACTAGAGAGGTCAAGTTAGATAAAAACACGGAAAAATGATATGGTTTTCTGCGCGGACGATGCCTTTAACGCACTATAAGGGAGCCTGATGAACAACGTTAAAGGCACAGTCCAACCTCGGAATCGTCCACCTGTTCTCACTGCCTATCTTGCAAAGGGTCCCACGCTGATTCCAATGATGTCTCTGGAATCGTAAAAGACCCACTGGAAACGGGGTTATGTCCCCTCGAAAGTCGTCTTAACCTGAGCGGCGAAAGCATGGTGGACGAGTTGTCCGAGGCTTGTAAGTTCCTGAATGATTAGAGAGATTGAAAATCAAGGGAAGATTGGGCTATTGATCGAAAAGCATGGCTCTTCTCGCCAGTGTTGAACTCGTTAGATTGTTAAAGGGGCGTGCCAAAGTGTCTTCTTGCTGTGGGTTCGCCAGATTGGCTTCTTCCTATATCTCACTTATTTGTAGGAATATAGTGCTCGCACTTGGCAGGTGTTTAATAGGGTGGGTCTTCATGACAAATCTGTGAAACTCTCAGATTTCGTCCCTGACGGTGGACTGTTCCCTTAAGTGTGGTCAAAAGAGTAATAGCATGAATGCGAGCAATCATATTATTGGAAAACCCTGAGGCCGTATTCATGATTGGAATGTCGGGTATATTTTACTTTACATTTACTTTACCCGGGCCCGGTAACTTTCTTACTGTGAAGCGGCATTCATCAAACAGTTACTTACCCGGGTAAGATCCCGCGCAAAATGCGTTCACCTAAACACTCAATAGGCTTCGTCAATTTACAATCCTTCGTCAATTCTCCTTTTTATTATTAAAGGAGGCTAAATGGGAGTGCACAGGTTCCGTGATGAATGAAAACTTCAGGGTAAGGGAGGGGACACTACATATACAGAAAATATGTAACAGTATTTAAAGGTCGTGGTCGCGATGACATTTGCTCGTCTATTTTCCTTCTATAAACCCTTTTCTGGATTCGAAGTAATAGGACCTAGATGGATCATGAACATCAGCAGATTTGAAATTGCAATTCAATCAATGAACAATGACCTTCGGACTTGCATGCTCAATTTTTTCTATCCTCATATACTTAAAGGCAGTGTTCACGATAAAAATCGTTTTTCTGTTTTTCCGCCTATCTTGGAAACGGCCCCATGCTGATTCCAATGGTGTCTCTGAAATCGTACAAGACCTTCTGGGAACGGAGTTATGGTCCCTCAAAATATGAGCTAAGGAAACATGGTGGACGAGTTGTCCGAGGCTTGTAACTTCCGTCTTTTGCAGCCGATGTGTGCGAGCTGACCTGAGTAAAGAGAGAAGTTGAGAATGAAGGGAAGAACGGGGCTAATGATTAGAAATCATCGCTCATCTCACGATCTCGAGCATTCATTTGTTCACGTCAGTGGGCGTGATGCGCTTTTGGGGTTTTCAATGCGCTCGGAGCTGCAATCTCGGCTCTTTTGGGGCTCTTCCTGGCTCGTTTTCATGCGTTCTTTCGACGTCAACGTTACAGTGTGCCCTTCCACTACCCATTCCTGGTGGAAACTGAAACACATTTTTTTATCGTGAACACTGCCTTTAAAACACCGACTAAGGTGCTTGCTTTCATTGTTCAACTGTTTTTAGTAGGTAAATTTGCTTTTTTCCTGCCTGCGAATGTCTATGAATTTGGACTACAGTGCGTTCAGAAGTGATAGGCTCACACTTAAAACTCAAGGTTTTCAAAACGCTTTACAGTTTGGCGATCCATACTGTTTTCAATTAAATTCAGTAGTGCAAAAAACCTGAGCCTACTCAATCTTTTGAATACTCCACGATTTTGAGCAATTTTAAGGTAAATTTTCAGTTTTTTCACCGCTCAGAAATGATAGACTCAACCTGCGAAAACAAATATTTATTGAAGAGAACGTTAACAAACAATAAAATCTAGTACGATACAGGTTCACCACCGTTAGCAATGACCTCAAAAATTCTCTCAGGCAGAGAAAGGATCAAATTTGATATGACATTCTTATCAAGGTTGGTCCAGGCTTCGACAACAGCAGCTTTAAGCTCATCTACAATGCCATACTGCTTGTTGTCCGCATAAACCTGGCGCGCAATTATGCCCCAGATATTCTCTATGGGGTTGCAATCAGGGCTGCATGCAGGCCATTCCATCACACGAATTCGCTGCTACTCCAACCAGGATTTTGTAGACCTCGACTCATGCCCTGCAGCGTTATCCTGCTGGAAAAAGGAGCGCTGACGTCGTATTCCAGAAAAGAACGGCAGTAGATGAGTCCTCAGAGTTTCCTGGTATTCCTCCGAGTTCATCTAACAGGAAGTGAAGGCCATCTCCAAAACACCTCCGCTGCAAAATGCTCCCCAACTCATCAGCGAGCCGCCTCCAAAATTCCTCCTGCTAAAGATCAACGGATCCTCGCAGAGATCCCTCCAGTAGTACCGAGCTCCATCAAGAAAATCAAGATTAAATTTTTTCTCGTCGGAGAAAATAACCTAAACAATTTTAAGCTCATTTTTCAAGTTTTCTTGGCTTATAGGAGATCGCCTTACCTTTGTCCAGTCGGTTGCCATGTTCTTTCTTGAAAATTCCAGTCGAGCTTCTTTATGGCTGGCGGACATTGACGGGGCCTTCTTCACAACTTGGCGGACGATGTTTTCGTTGCCGTTCAAGGTGATCCAGACAGTTGTCTTCGAAACATCAAGCGATAATTCAGACCTGACTTGATTCAGCGACAGCGCGCTGTTGGAACATAGGCGACTGATCCTTCGGGTATCCTGACTGGTGACCTTCTTAAGGCGTCCGGTAGACTTCGCCTTTCCATAAGAAGCTGGATCCCTAAGAAACTGTCCAACACAGTGTCGCGAACGTCCGATTTGGGCCGCTATTCTTCGCTGACTTAGTCCAACAGAGGCGAGGGCACGAATCTGGGCTTGTTCAGAAGTAGTAAGAGCAGTACCACGTCCCATACTAGCAACAACTATGTACGATGTACCCGCGTCAATGATATGTGATGGACTTGAAACGAGAAATTTTTCGAAGTAAGAAATTAAAATTTTTACAGGGTGAACCTATCATTTCTGAACGGTGAAAAATCCGGAAAATTATCTTAAAATTCTTCAAAATCGTGGGGTATTCATAGGATTGGGTATGCACAAGTTTTTTGCACTGCTGAATTCAATAGTGAACAGTATGGATCGCCAAACTGTGAAGCGTTCTGAAAACCTCGGTTTTCAAGGGTGAGCCTATCATTTCTGAAGGCATTGCACACATACACAAGACTCCAATCTTTTTGGGCGGAGCTGTGCACGTGTGCACGAATCCTCAACTTAGGAACTCAATAACTCCTAATATAGCCCGTTTCTTGCCCCGTAATCTTCGTGGTCCTCTAACCGTTTGCTAACCAAACCAATTTTTGAGATTTTCTCAACAACTTTTTTCATCACGACCACTGACTTTAACATGACTGACTTTTTCCTTTTTTTCACTTTTCTGTGAACACACTTCTGTCATTCAAATCTGGGTGGAGAAACTTCTCGGGGTGTATTGCGATAGAACATTTGCTTCTCTGAATATCACTCCCAATCTCCAAAATATGTTGTCTTTTTTCAAAGCTCAGCGAGCGCATCTGTCGATACGGACGACGTTCAGTTATTCAGTGAAGTCCGCATATTTGAAAACAGTGATACGTTATTTGAACTGACTACATGTTTAAAGATGTTTGCAAGATATGCTGACCAGATCTATTTGGAGGAACGTTTATTGTACATATTAGGTCTCCCAACTGCCGCGAAATCGGCTATGCGAATATCCCCAGCTTAATCACATTCGATTTCAGTGTTGTTCAACACATCATAACCACATCTTTCAGGAGTTCAAAATTGCAGTTACCGTCTAAACCTATTTGCAGTTAAAACAGGGTGTTTTGCATTAGCTAGATACCATCTACTTAGGAACGAAATGTCAGTGTTTAATTGCTGACCTGTCCGGGCCAAGGAGGTGGGGAGGGGGGCGGGGGAAGCAGGAAGACGGGTTGCAGGAGATAGAATGAGCAGCGTACTCCAGCACGCGATGCACCGAATTTAGTTTTGAAGTGGTGTGTATGGCCTCTTTGTCAAGTTTAGTCTAGTGAATTGACGAGGCGAAACGCAAAACGTTGTAGTTCGCCGCGCGGCTCTCGCGGCACCACCGGCCGGCGGGTTTACGACCGCTCGCAACGATCTACCCCCACAACCCTGTCCGTTCACCAGACTAAATTGCGCGAGGAGACTCTATTTCAACCCTAACCCCAAGCAATGCAGCGATTAAATATATTTCTGTGGTTACCTTACAGAACGTATGGTATGTAGATACTCGAGAAGAGCCGAAACGCTCAAATTGTGAACAAGGAGTCATTAAAACGGGTAATTTTGAAGTTTCATCACTATCCTTCATTCAGACGGCATCTTTGTTGGAGTGATGGAATCATTGATGCCAGTCCATCGCAATTTTTCGGACCCTGAAGTTCCTTCATCACCGTTTTCTGATCTTTAAAGACAGCAGACACGCTCACAAAAGTTGTTGAGTTCACAACGTTTCTGGGGTCGTATGGCTCCTAATAGAAGGCTCACGCCGTTGGAAGCATAGAAAACGAGTAAAAACTGCTAAATTTGAGCAATGCAAATCGGAAAATTTCTGCAACCCCACCCCTGAGTTTCGACAACCCCGCCCTAAAACACAAACTCGTGCAGGTTGATCGTTCTAATAAGGTCATTTTAGATGGTTTTTTTATGCTTCCAAAGAGGTGAACGTTAAAGTACACGCTGTAGGAGTATATCGGCTTCTCTATCTCAACCGTTTTGTTGCTAATATTCGCTGTTTCAACCGCGCGCTGAGTAACTCGTCCACTTTCACCCGATAACAAAAACAATCGTTATTCCCCTAATTGAAAACAACTTTTGTTAGTTTTTTTGTTAGTTCCCCACACTACCAGCCCCGAGCCCTCGATTTATGTCATGAAATCGATATCTTTTTTGAGCGTGTCTGCTGCCTTTAATTAAGAGAAGTCATTTCAGCGTGGCGCAGAAATTTATAGGCTTAATACGGTAAATGGAGCTGAAAATTCGAACTTCTTCTCCACACTTAGACTTCGTCTAAGAATTTATTGGGGTGCTGAACCCAAAGAACCTCATAGCCGTATTCTGTAACCGAAAAGACTCCCCTGGGCAGAGTTTCATCGGAAGAAAAATGTTAGATTCATTCGGTTGATTTGTCGATTCATGGGCGGAATTTTCTGAAATCAAGGTTCGGGGACGAGTCACCCACAGTTTTCACTTCTAGTAGCAGGGGCATCCTCGCAAGGTACTTTATTTCGCTCCCTTTCTCCAACGCTAAAATGGCTTTCCTCGTTTCCTAATATTGTTTATAGAAGATAAGAATCAAATCTTGATTTGACCCAAGTATTTACTGGTTGCGAACATCGAAGAGGTATTGATAACTATATAGGTCATGTCGGTGAACAAGTTCCCCGAAAGTAGTTTTTGAGCGATTTTGTCGTCATTTCAGTGACAAGATGGGGCGAACGCATTGCTTTTTATGGCAAACTCGAGAGCTTGAACCATCAGGAACACTGCTTAAACGTTAGCACTTAATAATGTTTTGGATCACTAAACGAGACCGATGATAAGTTACGCATGTAGCGCTAATTTGTGCATGTTTAATGATGGTGACGTGGGGTTGAAACGAAGACCTCTCGCTTTGAATGCCCCATCACTGCTGCTGTTTATGGATACATCATAGGTGAGTAAGGCTTGCCTATTGCTGAGCTATAGGTCGGAAAATGACAAAAGGTGTCAGTCCATTGCGGTTTGCTGGGCTAGAAGAACACTATGAATGGTGCTGTCTGGAGGATGAAAGCATCAGTGAGGTCGAGCGAGGTGAAGCGAATGAGAAGAAGACTGACGACTTAACACAATGCTTTCACGAATACCTCGACACCATCGCCGTGTTGAATATCCAACTAGTTAAACTCGTGCTATTACTGTAGCTCGAAACACATGCCCACGTTTTAAGGTGCATGCTCTATCTTATTTCGCAACAGATATAGCGCTTTTAGATACATGTATGTAGTGCAACTATCGTACACAGTGCGCTTCACAACTTTACCCTCTCCCTACTTTTTATGGTCTATTCGAAACGTTTGAGGGTTTCTTGCTAAAAACTTGCATAACCGTTTTCAGCACATTGGAACACCCCTATTCACTTGAAATAAAAAATTTTTTTCCCATAGTATATCTTCTTGATTATTTCAGAAAGAAATCACTGACAATGAGTCAAGGCTGTGTGCCCACCCTGCGACTTCTGCAAGTTGTGCTCGTTTGCAAGGACTTTACCCTTTTATAACGGGTGTCGGGTTTCCGACTTGTTCAGCAGAACATGTTTCACATCATATTCAAGCCACTGACAAGGGAATTACTTTTAGCCAGCCTGGCCATTCCGGATAAAATGTACTTTTCTGGAACCGCTTTTGGCGTAGAATCCGATTGTGGTCTTCACAGCTGCCTAAACTAAAACCACTCTGAAAAGCATTGAAGGCGTTTTACCGGATTTTCGATCGTGGTGTACCTTCCGAAACGCGCGTTAGTCTTTGGAAAAATCCGAAAGAAACATCATAGTTGTGTTCAGCTCCCAAAACTAACACCCTGAGCAAAGCTTAGGTGTCGGCCTATTTTCCAAGTTCTGCTCAGATTAATAGCGTCCTGTAGATTTGCGGTTGAGCATTTACACCAATCAGAGCGCTCTGGAAGCGTTCAAAAAATATCCCAAATTTGACTTAAAATCTTCTCAGGTGGGTTATTTAGGGCGCTGATCACGAATTTGGGACCTGATTGTTGGTTTTTCTACTTGATTCGTTCAAAGCTTCCCAACAGATAAAAATTCGATAGGAAATCGCGACTTTTGATGATTCCCGGAGCGCTGCTCTAGATATGACTCAAATTATTTCTCTGGGGGTTACTGGCAGTGCTGAGCACGAATCTGAGTTCCGTTTATCCATATTAGAGAGATTACTGTTGGTTACGGTGGGTATACAGTACTTAGTCAAAGTCTCAGATTTGACTCAACATTTGTATGCATGGGCTGTTCGGGTTGCTGATTAAGAAGTTAACGCCCATCTGTCGATTTTCGAGATTGCTCCCGCCGCGAAGCGGCGGGAGAGGTTTGGTTTTGGTCGGGACTTGTGATCACTTAGATTTTGGTAAAGTAGTTAACAAGACCTGTAAAACAAAATTTCTAGAGATTCCCTTCTGGATATAAGTGAGAGAGTCCAGAAGACACCCGCCGACAAAATTTGAGCCAAATCGATTCAAAAATAACAAAGTTAGATTGGCGGAAGCTTAGCTAAAATTCGTGTTGTGCGCCTGTAACGCGTCTCACGTTCCTCGTTCCTCGTTCCTGGCATCACGCACCCTTAGTAGTAGGCACTGCGATCAGTTGGGGAGGCAGGTAAGTTGGTATGTGGATAGGCTGATGAGTAGGTAGACAAAGAGTACTTACTGTTTAACATTAACTACTTTACTTCTTACTGCTTAACATATCAAGTGATATTATCCGCTGGTAGACCAAATCGCTAAAACACGTTGTAGGCTGTACTTTTCGATGGGAAGGGACAGGGGAAGTGACTAACAAGTGTGTTACTTACTGTTTAACATTAACTACTTTACTTCTTACTGTTTATCATATCAAGTGATATTATCAGTTGATAGATCAAATCGCTAAAACACGATGTAAGCTGTACTTTTTCGTAGGGAAGGGACAGGGGAAGGGAGTAACAAGTTTGTTACTTTCTGATGACGTCATCAGGATGTCATGAAAAGTACATAGGGCATCTGATGACGTCATCAGGGTGTCATGTAAAGTACAAAGGGCATCTGATGACGTCATCAGGGTGTCATTTAAAGTACAAAGGGCATCTGATGACGTCAACAGGGTGTCATCTAAAGTACAAATGGCATCTGATGACGTCATCAGGGTGTCATCTGAAGTACAAAGGGCATCTGATGACGTCATCAGGGTGTCATCTAAAGTACAAAGGGCATCTGATGACGTCATCAGGGTGTCATCTGAAGTACAAAGGGCATCTGATGACGTCATCAGGGTGTCATCTAAAGTACAAAGGGCATCTGATGACGTCATCAGGGTGTCATCTAAAGGACAGAGGGCATCTGATGACGTCATCAGGGTGTCATCTAAAGTAATAAAGGGCATCTGATGACGTCATCAGGGTGTCATCTGAAGTACAAAGGGCATCTGATGACGTCATCAGGTGTCATCTAAAGTACAAAGGGCATCTGATGACGTCATCAGGTGTCATCTAAAGTACAAAGGGCATCTGATGACGTCATCAGGGTGTCATCTGAAGTACAAAGGGCATCTGATGACGTCATCAGGGTGTCATCTAAAGTAGAAAGGGCAGCTGAGGAGGTCATCAGGGTGTCATCTAGCAAGTACAAAGGGCATCTGATGACGTCATCAGGGTGTCATCTAAAGTAATAAAGGGCATCTGATGACGTCATCAGGGTGTCATCTGAAGTACAAAGGGCATCTGATGACGTCATCAGGGTGTCATCTAAAGTACAAAGGGCATCTGATGACGTCATCAGGGTGTCATCTAAAGTACAGAGGGCATCTGATGACGTCATCAGGGTGTCATCTAAAGTACAAAGGGCATCTGATGACCTCATCAGGATGTCATGTAAAGTACATAGGGAATCTGATGACGTCATCAGGGTGTCATCTAAAGTACAAAGGGCATCTGATGACGTCATCAGGGTTTCATGTAAAGTACATAGGGCATATGATGACGTCATCAGGGTGTCATCTAAAGTACAAAGGGCATCTGATGACGTCATCAGGGTGTCATCTGAAGTACAAAGGGCATCTGATGACGTCATCAGGGTGTCATCTAAAGTACATAGGGCATCTGATGACGTCATCAGGATGTCATGTAAAGTACATAGGGCATCTGATGACGTCATCAGGGTGTCATCTAAAGTACATAGGGCATCTGATGACGTCATCAGGGTGTCATGCAAAGTACATAAGGCATCTGATGACGTCATCAGGGTGTCATGCAAAGTACATAAGGCATCTGATGACGTCATCAGGGTTTCATGTAAAGTACATAGGGCATCTGATGACGTCATCAGGGTGTCATCTAAAGTACAAAGGGCATCTGATGACGTCATCAGAGTGTCATCTAAAGTTCAAAGGGCATCTGATGACGTCATCAGGGTGTCATCTAAAGTACAAAGGGCATCCGATGACGTCATCAGGGTGTCATCTAAAGTACATAGGGCATCTGATGACGTCATCAGGATGTCATGTAAAGTACATAGGGCATCTGATGATGTCATCAGGGTGTCATCTAAAGTACAAAGGGCATCTGATGACGTCATCAGGGTGTCATCTAAAGTACAAAGGGCATCTGATGACGTCATCAGGGTATCATGTAAAGTACATAGGGCATCTGATGACGTCATCACGACGTCGTGCCAAGGTCGTTCCAAGTGCATAAAGCATCTGGTGACGTCATCAGGACGTCGTGGAAAGTGAGTAGCGCTTCATTTGTAGCGTGCTCAATAAGTTTGTTGCTTACTGATTATTATAGCAATCCATGCTATTTGAAAAATATTGAAGATTTTTTCAGAGATATTGCTTCGTAATATCAATAAAAAGTGAACAATTCTATCAAAAAGGGGTCTTCCAAGCGAAAGAGGTTTGGTTGGCGTCAGAAACGTTCTAACAAAAAGGAAACAATAGGTAAGTAGATTGAGGAGAGTCTACAAAAAGTGAACAATATTTTCTGAGACTGATTTCCCCGGCCGATACTTCTTAACAGCTAAAACAAACCGTTGCGGTGTTCTACGCGGAAGCACTCTGTGGTTCCTAAAATGGTCTTGATTATGCGAGAACAGCTTACATGTATGTGCTTGTAAACCTAATACTTACCATCAGAATAGAAGAGGATGTCGAAAAGGCTTAGAGAGACGGTCATGTCTAGCTGTAAGGAGAAGCGAAACGATAAAGTAGAAATACAGCATTAAGCAAGAGTAATCCCGTAGAATCTCGTGAAACGAATAGAAGCCCTCTTTCCGGAAAACACTAAACTCGTCCTCGTAAAATACCACAACGGTTTATTTTCGCTGTTAAGAAGTATCGGCCAGGGAAATCAGTCTCAGAAAATATTGTTCACTTTTTGTAGACTCTCCTCAATCTACTTACCTATTGTTCCCTTTTTGTTGGTACGTTTCTGACTCCAACCAAACCTCTTTCGCTTGGAAGACCCCTTTTTGATAGAATATAAAGGTAGGCTTCGCCCCTAAATGACATGTTATCTATCGTTACCTACAATAAACCTGAGATGTTCAACAAACGGACTCCAGATTCGTGCTCAGCACCCTACATTGCATCTACATACAATACCGCCGCTATCAAAGGGTAAAAAGAGGGCGAAATGGGCGAAGTCGGCAACTAAAGCGTCTTTCGACCACAACTCGCCTCAAAGTACTTCGTTTTCAATTTCGAAACCGCCGAAATGTACAGCATGTCGTGACCTAGTCAATCGTGCAAAAATATTTAGGGAAATTCGGGAGGAACATAATTTTCCAAGGTAAAATATATTTTCATTTTGACCATGCTAGAGATCGCGTTTGGTTGCTTTTGATCGCATGAGCTCGGTATTTTGTGATAACATTATCAAAGTCATAACTCCCCATCTTAAAAAAGCGTTTTCATAAGTAAATTCCTGAAAGGTTAGGTTCCTGGCAAAAGTAAAGATTTGGCATGGTCACAAAAATATACTCAGTTAAAAAGGGAAGATAAAGAAAAATGAAAAAAAGGTTTTGAAATATTCCTGAGAACGATTTGGCGTAGAATAATTTGTTTTTCGGGAAATGAAGTGAAATAGTTGAGTATGAGCAGTCGAGTTTGAACCAACTATTGATAAGAGTTGTGCAGAACGAGAGATCGCCTTGTCTGTGCTTACACGTAGAACATATCAAAGCGAAATCCCGCGTGTTGATTTTACTTCAACTAATACGTGAAGACCGCCGCAATACAGCTCCCGAAAAGTTTCGATGCTTCCCATTTCACGCGTGATTTCGCTTTGATATGTGCTACGGATAAGCACAGACAAGGCGATCTCTCGTTCTGGCACAACTCTTATCAATAGTTGGTTCAAACTCGACAGCCAAATCATACTTTCAACTATTTCACTTCATTTCCCGAAAAACAAACTATTCTACGCCAAATCGTTCTCAGGAATATTTCAAAACCTTTTTTTCATTTTTCTTTATCTTCCCTTTTTAACTGAGTATATTTTTGTGACCATGCCAAATCTTTACTTTTGCCAGGAACCTAAGCTTTCAGGAATTTCAATTATTTTTCCTAAAGGTTTCCTTTCTAACATAATTTATGCCTGGTGGTGTTAGATGAAAGTAAACCCATTGATGTCCTGCCTCCCCCCCCCCTTCTATGACGTCCTGCACACGCCCACTGATGTCCTGCACCCTTTCACTGATGTCCTACACTCTTTCTATAAGGTGCTGCACACTCCCACTATAGTCCTGCACACTCTCACTGATGTCCTGCACACTTTCTATGACATCCTGCACACTCCCACTAATGTCCTGCGCACATTCTGTTACATCTTTCACACTCCCACTGAAGTCCTGCACACTTTCTACGGCGTTCTGCGCACACCCATTTGGGTACGGCACTTTCTACGGCGTCCGGCGCACTTTCATTTGGGTCCCACACACTTTCTAGGGCGTTCTGCGCACACCCATTTGGGTCCCGCACACTTTCTACGGCGTTCTGCGCACACCCATTTGGGTTCCGCACACTCTCTACGGCGTGCGGCGCACTCCCACTTGGGTCCCGCACACTTTCTACGGCGTTCTGGGCCCACCCATTTGGGTCCCGCACACTTTCTACGGCGTGCGGCGCACTCCCACTTGGGTCCCGCACACTTTCTACGGCGTCCGGCGCACTCTCATTTGGGTCTCGCACACTTTCTAGGGCGTTCTGCGCACACCCATTTGGGTCCCGCACACTCTCTACGGCGTCCGGCGCACTCCCACTTGGGTCCCGCACACTTTCTACGGCGTTCTGCGCCCACCCATTTGGGTCCCGCACACTTTCTACGGCGTCCGGCTCACTTTCATTTGGGTCCCACACACTTTCTAGGGCGTTCTGCGCACACCCATTTGGGTCCCGCACACTTTCTACGGCGTACGGCGCACTCCCACTTGGGTCCCGCACACTTTCTACGGCGTCCTGCACACTCGCATTTGGGTCCCACACACTTTCTAGGGCGTTCTGCGCACACTTATTTGGGTCCCGCACACTCTCTACGGCGTCCGGCGCACTCCCACTTGGGTCCCGCACACTTTCTACGGCGTTCTGCGCACACCCATTTGGGTCCCGCACACTTTCTACGGCGTTCTTCGCACACCCATTTGGGTCCCGCACACCCTCTACGGCGTCCGGCGCTCTCTCATTTGGCTCCCGCACACTTTCTACGGCGTCCGGCGCACTCTCATTTGGGTCCCGCACAATTTCTACGGCGTCCGGCGCACTCCCACTTTGGTCCCGCACACTTTCTACGGCGTTCTACGCACACTCGTTTGGATCCCGCACACTTTCTACGGCGTCCGGCTCACTCTCATTTGGGTCCCACACACTTTCTAGGGCGTTCTGCGCACACCCATTTGGGTCCCACACAATTACTACGGCGTTCTGCGCACACCCATTTGGGTTCCGCACACTCTCTACGGCGTCCGGCGCACTCCCACTTGGGTCCCGCACACTTTCTACGGCAATCTGCGCACACCCAGTTGGGTCCCGCACATTCTCTACGGCGTTCGGCGCACTCCCACTTGGGTCCCGCACACTTTCTACGGCGTTCTGCGCCTACCCATTTGGGTCCCGCACACTTTCTACGGCGTACGGCGCACTCCCACTTGGGTCCCGCACACTTTCTACGGCGTCCGGCGCACTCTCATTTGGGTCTCGCACACTTTCTACGGCGTTCTGCGCCCACCCATTTGGGTCCCGCACACTTTCTACGGCGTACGGCGCACTCCCACTTGGGTCCCAAACACTTTCTACGGCGTCCGGCGCACTCTCATTTGGGTCTCGCACACTTTCTACGGCGTCCGGCGCACTCTCATTTGGGTCCATCACACTTTCTTCGGCGTCCGGCGCACTCTCATTTGGGCCCTACACACTTTCTAGGGCGTTCTGCGCACACCCATTTGGGTCCCGCATACTTTCTACGGCGTTCTGCGCACACCCATTTGGATCCCACACATTTACTACGGCGTTCTGCGCACACCCATTTGAGTCCCGCACACTTTCTACGGCGTCCGGCGCATTCCCACGTGGGTCTTGCACACATTCTACGGCGTCCGGCGCACTCTCATTTGGCTGCCGCACACTTTTTACGGCGTCCGGCGCACTCTCATTTGGGTCCCGCACAATTTCTACGGCGTCCGGCGCACTCCCACTTTGGTCCCGCACACTTTCTACGGCGTTCTGCGCACACCCATTTGGGTCCCGCACACTTTCTACGGCGTTCTTCGCACATCCATTTGGGTCCCGCACACCCTCTACGGCGTCCGGCGCTCTCTCATTTGGCTCCCGCACACTTTCTACGGCGTCCGGCGCACTCTCATTTGGGTCCCGCACAATTTCTACGGCGTCCGGCGCACTCCCACTTTGGTCCCGCACACTTTCTACGGCGTTCTACGCACACTCGTTTGGATCCCGCACACTTTCTACGGCGTCCGGCTCACTCTCATTTGGGTCCCACACACTTTCTAGGGCGTTCTGCGCACACCCATTTGGGTCCCACACAATTACTACGGCGTTCTGCGCACACCCATTTGGGTTCCGCACACTCTCTACGGCGTCCGGCGCACTCCCACTTGGGTCCCGCACACTTTCTACGGCGTTCTGCGCACACCCAGTTGGGTCCCGCACATTCTCTACGGCGTCCGGCGCACTCCCACTTGGGTCCCGCACACTTTCTACGGCGTTCTGCGCCTACCCATTTGGGTCCCGCACACTTTCTACGGCGTACGGCGCACTCCCACTTGGGTCCCGCACACTTTCTACGGCGTCCGGCGCACTCTCATTTGGGTCTCGCACACTTTCTACGGCGTCGGCGCACTCTCATTTGGGTCCTACACACTTTCTAGGGCGTTCTGCGCACACCCATTTGGGTCCAACACATTTACTACGGCGTTCTGCGCACAACCATTCGAGTCCCGCACACTTTCTACGGCGTCCGGCGCACTCTCATTTGGCTCCCGCACACTTTCTACGGCGTCCGGCGCACTCCTACTTTGGTCACACACATGTTCTACGACGTCTTTCGCACTCCTGCTGGGGTCCCGCACAGTATCTACGGCGTCCGGCGCATTCCCACGTGGGTCCCGCACACTTTCTACGGCGTACGACGCACTCTCGTTTGGGTCACGCACACTTTCTACGGCGTCCGGCTCACTCTCACTTGGGTCCCACGCACTTTCTAGGGCGTTCTGCGCACACCCATTTGGGTCCCGCACACTTTCTACGGCGTTCTTCGCACACCCACTTGGGTCCCGCACACTCTCTACGGCGTCCGGCGCACTCCGACTTGGGTCCCGCACACTTTCTACGGCGTTCTGCGCACTCTCGTTTGGATCCCGCAAACTTTCTACGGCGTCCGGCTCACTCTCATTTGGGTCCCACACACTTTCTAGGGCGTTCTGCGCACACCCATTTGGGTCCCGCACACTTTCTACGGCGTTCTGCGCACACCCATTTTGGTCCCGCACACTCTCTACGGCGTCCGGCGCACTCCCACTTGGGTCCCGCACACTTTCTACGGCGTTCTGCGCCCACCCATTGGGGTCCCGCACACTTTCTACGGCGTCAGGCTCACTCTCATTTGGGTCCCACACACTTTCTAGGGCGTTCTGCGCACACCCATTTGGGTCCCGCACACTTTCTACGGCGTTCTGCGTACACCCATTTGGGTCCCGCACACTCTCTACGGCGTGCGGCGCACTCCCACTTGGGTCCCGCACACTTTCTACGGCGTTCTGCGCCCACCCATTTGGGTCCCGCACACTTTCTACGGCGTACGGCGCACTCCCACTTGGGTCCCGCACACTTTCTACGGCGTTCTTCGCACACCCATTTGGGTCCCGCACACCCTCTACGGCGTCCGGCGCTCTCTCATTTGGCTCCCGCACACTTTCTACGGCGTCCGGCGCACTCTCATTTGGGTCCCGCACAATTTCTACGGCGTCCGGCGCACTCCCACTTTGGTCCCGCACACTTTCTACGGCGTTCTACGCACACTCGTTTGGATCCCGCACACTTTCTACGGCGTCCGGCTCACTCTCATTTGGGTCCCACACACTTTCTAGGGCGTTCTGCGCACACCCATTTGGGTCCCACACAATTACTACGGCGTTCTGCGCACACCCATTTGGGTTCCGCACACTCTCTACGGCGTCCGGCGCACTCCCACTTGGGTCCCGCACACTTTCTACGGCGTTCTGCGCACACCCAGTTGGGTCCCGCACATTCTCTACGGCGTCCGGCGCACTCCCACTTGGGTCCCGCACACTTTCTACGGCGTTCTGCGCCTACCCATTTGGGTCCCGCACACTTTCTACGGCGTACGGCGCACTCCCACTTGGGTCCCGCACACTTTCTAGGGCGTTCTGCGCACACCCATTTGGGTCCCGCATACTTTCTACGGCGTTCTGCGCACACCCATTTGGATCCCACACATTTACTACGGCGTTCTGCGCACACCCATTTGAGTCCCGCACACTTTCTACGGCGTCCGGCGCATTCCCACGTGGGTCTTGCACACATTCTACGGCGTCCGGCGCACTCTCATTTGGCTGCCGCACACTTATTACGGCGTCCGGCGCACTCTCATTTGGGTCCCGCACAATTTCAACGGCGTCCGGCGCACTCCCACTTTGGTCCCGCACACTTTCTACGGCGTTCTGCGCACACCCATTTGGGTCCCGCACACTTTCTACGGCGTTCTTCGCACATCCATTTGGGTCCCACACACCCTCTACGGCGTCCGGCGCCTTCCTCATTTGGCTCCCGCACACTTTCTACGGCGTCCGGCGCACTCCTCATTTGGGTCCCGCACAATTTCTACGGCGTCCGGCGCACTCCCCACTTTGGTCCCGCACACTTTCTACGGCGTTCTACGCACACTCGTTTGGATCCCGCACACTTTCTACGGCGTCCGGCTCACTCTCATTTGGGTCCCACACACTTTCTAGGGCGTTCTGCGCACACCCATTTGGGTCCCACACACTTTCTAGGGCGTTATGCGCACACCCATTTGGGTCCCGCACACTCTCTGCGGCGTCCGGCGCACTCCCACTCTGGGTCCCGCACACTTTCTACGGCGTTCTGCGCACACCCAGTTGGGTCCCGCACATTCTCTACGGCGTCCGGCGCACTCCCACTCTGGGTCCCGCACACTTTCTACGGCGTTCTGCGCTCACCCATTTGGGTCCCGCACACTTTCTACGGCGTACGGCGCACTCCCACTTGGGTCCCGCACACTTTCTACGGCATACGGCGCACTCTCATTTGGGTCCCGCACAGTTTCTACGGCGTTCGGCGGACTCTCAGTTGGGTCCCACACACTTTTTAGGGCGTTCTGCGCACACCCATTTGGGTCCAACACATTTACTACGGCGTTCTGCGCACAACCATTCGAGTCCCGCACACTTTCTACGGCGTCCGGCGCACTCTCATTTGGCTCCCGCACACTTTCTACGGCGTCCGGCGCACTCCTACTTTGGTCACACACATGTTCTACGACGTCTTTCGCACTCCTGCTGGGGTCCCGCACAGTATCTACGGCGTCCGGCGCACTCTCATTTGGGTCCCGCACACTTTCTACGGCGTCCGGCGCACTCTCATTTGGGTCCCACACACTTTCTAGGGCGTCCGGCTCACTCTCACTTGGGTCCCACGCACTTTCTAGGGCGTTCTCCGCACACCCTTTTGGCTCCCGCACACTTTCTACGGCGTTCTTCGCACACCCACTTGGGTCCCGCACACTCTCTACGGCGTCCGGCGCACTCCGACTTGGGTCCCGCACACTTTCTACGGCGTTCTGCGCACTCTCGTTTGGATCCCGCAAACTTTCTACGGCGTCCGGCTCACTCTCATTTGGGTCCCACACACTTTCTAGGGCGTTCTGCGCACACCCATTTGGGTCCCGCACACTTTCTACGGCGGTCTGCGCACACCCATTTTGGTCCCGCACACTCTCTACGGCGTCCGGCGCACTCCCCACTTGGGTCCCGCACACTTTCTACGGCGTTCTGCGCCCACCCATTGGGGTCCCGCACACTTTCTACGGCGTCAGGCTCACTCTCATTTGGGTCCCACACACTTTCTAGGGCGTTCTGCGCACACCCATTTGGGTCCCGCACACTTTCTACGGCGTTCTGCGTACACCCATTTGGGTCCCGCACACTCTCTACGGCGTGCAGCGCACTCCCACTTGGGTCCCGCACACTTTCTACGGCGTTCTGCGCCCACCCATTTGGGTCCCGCACACTTTCTACGGCGTACGGCGCACTCCCACTTGGGTCCCGCACACTTTCTACGGCCTCCGGCGCACTCTCATTTGGGTCTCGCACACTTTCTAGGGCGTTCTGCGCACACCCATTTGGGTCCCACACAATTACTACGGCGTTCTGCGCACACCCATTTGGGTTCCGCACACTCTCTACGGCGTCCGGCGCACTCTCACTTGGGTCCCGCACACTTTCTACGGCGTTCTGCGCACACCCAGTTGGGTCCCGCACATTCTCTACGGCGTCCGGCGCACTCCCACTTGGGTCCCGCACACTTTCTACGGCGTTCTGCGCCTACCCATTTGGGTCCCGCACACTTTCTACGGCGTACGGCGCACTCCCACTTGGGTCCCGCACACTTTCTACGGCGTGCGGCGCACTCTCATTTGGGTCTCGCACACTTTCTACGGCGGCGGCGGACTCTCATTTGGGTCCTACACACTTTCTAGGGCGTTCTGCGCACACCCATTTGGGTCCCGCACACTTTCTACGGCGTTCTGCGCACAACCATTCGAGTCCCGCACACTTTCTACGGCGTCCGGCGCACTCTCATTTGTCTCCCGCACACTTTCTACGGCGTCCGGCGCACTCCTACTTTGGTCACACACATGTTCTACGACGTCTTTCGCACTCCTGCTGGGGTCCCGCACAGTATCTACGGCGTCCGGCGCATTCCCACGTGGGTCCCGCACACTTTCTACGGCGTACGACGCACTCTCGTTTGGGTCACGCACACTTTCTACGGCGTCCGGCTCACTCTCACTTGGGTCCCACGCACTTTCTAGGGCGTTCTGCGCACACCCATTTGGGTCCCGCACACTTTCTACGGCGTTCTTCGCACACCCACTTGGGTCCCGCACACTCTCTACGGCGTCCGGCGCACCCCGACTTGGGGCCCGCACACTTTCTACGGCGTTCTGCGCACTCTCGTTTGGATCCCGCAAACTTTCTACGGCGTCCGGCTCACTCTCATTTGGGTCCCACACACTTTCTAGGGCGTTCTGCGCACACCCATTTGGGTCCCGCACACTTTCTACGGCGTTCTGCGCACACCCATTTTGGTCCCGCACACTCTCTACGGCGTCCGGCGCACTCCCACTTGGGTCCCGCACACTTTCTACGGCGTTCTGCGCCCACCCATTTGGGTCCCGCACACTTTCTACGGCGTCAGGCTCACTCTCATTTGGGTCCCACACACTTTCTAGGGCGTTCTGCGCACACCCATTTGGGTCCCGCACACTTTCTACGGCCTCCGGCGCACTCTCATTTGGGTCTCGCACACTTTCTAGGGCGTTCTGCGCACACCCATTTGGGTCCCACACAATTACTACGGCGTTCTGCGCACACCCATTTGGGTTCCGCACACTCTCTACGGCGTCCGGCGCACTCTCACTTGGGTCCCGCACACTTTCTACGGCGTTCTGCGCACACCCAGTTGGGTCCCGCACATTCTCTCCGGCGTCCGGCGCGCTCCCACTTGGGTCCCCCACACTTTCTACGGCGTTCTGCGCCTACCCATTTGGGTCCCGCACACTTTCTACGGCGTACGGCGCACTCCCACTTGGGTCCCGCACACTTTCTACGGCGTCCGGCGCACTCTCATTTGGGTCTCGCACACTTTCTACGACGTCCGGCGCACTCCCACTTGGGTCCCGCACACTTTCTAGGGCGTTCTGCGCACACCCATTTGGGTCCAACACATTTACTACGGCGTTCTGCGCACAACCATTCGAGTCCCGCACACTTTCTACGGCGTCCGGCGCACTCTCATTTGTCTCCCGCACACTTTCTACGGCGTCCGGCGCACTCCTACTTTGGTCACACACATGTTCTACGACGTCTTTCGCACTCCTGCTGGGGTCCCGCACAGTATCTACGGCGTCCGGCGCATTCCCACGTGGGTCCCGCACACTTTCTACGGCGTACGACGCACTCTCGTTTGGGTCACGCACACTTTCTACGGCGTCCGGCTCACTCTCACTTGGGGCCCCCGCACTTTCTAGGGCGTTCTGCGCGCACCCATTTGGGTCCCGGGCACACTTTCTACGGCGTTCTTCGCACACCCACTTGGGTCCCGCACACTCTCTACGGCGTCCGGCGCACTCCGACTTGGGTCCCGCACACTTTCTACGGCGTTCTGCGCACTCTCGTTTGGATCCCGCAAACTTTCTACGGCGTCCGGCTCACTCTCATTTGGGTCCCACACACTTTCTAGGGCGTTCTGCGCACACCCATTTGGGTCCCGCACACTTTCTACGGCGTTCTGCGCACACCCATTTTGGTCCCGCACACTCTCTACGGCGTCCGGCGCACTCCCACTTGGGTCCCGCACACTTTCTACGGCGTTCTGCGCCCACCCATTTGGGTCCCGCACACTTTCTACGGCGTCAGGCTCACTCTCATTTGGGTCCCACACACTTTCTAGGGCGTTCTGCGCACACCCATTTGGGTCCCGCACACTTTCTACGGCGTTCTGCGTACACCCATTTGGGTCCCGCACACTCTCTACGGCGTGCGGCGCACTCCCACTTGGGTCCCGCACACTTTCTACGGCGTTCTGCGCCCACCCATTTGGGTCCCGCACACTTTCTACGGCGTACGGCGCACTCCCACTTGGGTCCCGCACACTTTCTACGGCCTCCGGCGCACTCTCATTTGGGTCTCGCACACTTTCTACGGCGTCCGGCGCACTCTCATTTGGGTCCCGCACACTTTCTTCGGCGTCCGGCGCACTCTCATTTGGGTCCTACACACTTTCTAGGGCGTTCTGCGCACACCCATTTGGGTCCCGCATACTTTCTACGGCGTTCTGCGCACACCCATTTGGGTCCCACACATTTACTACGGCGTTCTGCGCACACCCATTTGAGTCCCGCACACTTTCTACGGCGTCCGGCGCATTCCCACGTGGGTCTTGCACACATTCTACGGCGTCCGGCGCACTCTCATTTGGCTCCCGCACACTTTCTACGGCGTCCGGCGCACTCTCATTTGGGTCCCGCACAATTTCTACGGCGTCCGGCGCACTCCCACTTGGGTCCCGCACACTTTCTACGGCGTTCTGCGCCCACCCATTCGGGTCCCGCACACTTTCTACGGCGTATGGCGCACTCCCACTTGGGTCCCGCACACTTTCTACGGCGTCCGGCGCACTCTCATTTGGGTCTCGCACACTTTCTACGGCGTCCGGCGCACTCTCATTTGGGTCCTACGCACTTTCTAGGGCGTTCTGCGCACACCCATTTGGGTCCCGCATACTTTCTACGGCGTTCTGCGCACACCCATTTGAGTCCCACACATTTACTACGGCGTTCTGCGCACAACCATTCGAGTCCCGCACACTTTCTACGGCGTCCGGCGCACTCTCATTTGGGTCCCGCACACATTCTACGGCGTCCGGCGCACTATCATTTGACTCCCGCACAGTATCTACGGCGTCCGGCGCACTCCTACTTTGGTCACACACATGTTCTACGACGTCTTTCGCACTCCTGCTGGGGTCCCGCACAGTATCTACGGCGTTCTGTGGCGCACTTCTGAGTCACACCGTACGGCGTTTCAAAAAGTACTTCCGAGATCCCGCCGTATTGATTGAAGCGTTGCCCCGTCAAATCCTGAGCAAAAGCCTATCAGTAACGGTGTTTATTTCACTAGTTCATTTTTACGAATAAGCAAACGTCGGTTGGTTTTTAATAACATGTTTACGTGTTTTTGTCTTTCTTTACCCTCAATTTTGAGGTTCCGCAAAAATTGAGCTACCAACTTCAAAATTTGACAGGAGCTAGGTGCAAACAAAACCAGCTTCCTGGCCAAAAATGAGCTCTCTAGCTCAACGATAAGTGTTCCAACAAGATCGTGAACGCCAACTGAAAAAAAGGAGATGAACATTTTTTCGACCAAAATGACGTGGTTTTGACACTTTTTCTCGAATCTCAGGTAACCATTCCGGACCATTTTTTGAACAGTTTTTCACCTTTCTAAAGTGTATCAAATGCGAAAAGAACGGTCTTCCTACGTTTACTCTGGACCCTGATACTGAGATCAGGGGGTTGCGCGATGGCGAATCAAAGCCAAATTTGGTGAGCGCTTCGCGCTCACCACAATTTTAATTTCTTTCTATACAGTTAGATAGACTGTGTCGCGGCAAACATTTTAGTCCCTTCGAAATTGAAAACGGAGCATTTTGAGGCGAGTTGTGGTCGAAAGACGCCTTAGTTGCCGACTTTGCCCATTTCGCCCACTTTTTACCCTTGGATAGCAGCGGTATTGTACAAGTTTTAAAGGCAGTGTTCACGATGAAAAAAGTTTTCGAAATTCCACTGGGATTGGGTAGTGGAGGGACACTCTGTAACGTTAACGTCGAAAGAACGCATGAAAACGAGCCAGGAAGAGCCACAAAAGAACCTGAAGTTGCAACTTCGAGCGCATTGAAAACCCCAAAAGCGCATCACACGCCCACCGACGTGAACAAATAAATGCTCGAGATCGTGAGATGAGCGATGATTTTCGATCATTAGCCCCGTTCTTCCCTTCATTCTCAGCTTCTCTCTTTACTCAGGTTAGCTCGCATACATCGGCTGCAACAGACGGAAGTTACAAGCCTCGGACAACTCGTCCACCATGTTTCCTTAGCACAATTTTTGAGGGACCATAACTCCGTTCACAGAAGGTCTTGTACGATTTCAGAGGCATCATCGGAATCAGCATGGGTCCTTTTTCAAGATAGGCAAGGAAGCAGAGCTGCCTTTGAGCCGAATCCGATCTGTTTTCAAAACACCATGAAAATTCATGGGGCTGTGCCGCCAGACCTTGATGAATGCGTACAGCTTTTTTCAGAGGGGTTTTAACCAGCTGCGAAGGCCGCAATGGCATTCTACGCCAAAAACGGATTTAGGAAAGTACATCTTATCTGAAATGGCCAGGCTGACAAAAAGTAGTTCCCTTGTGAGATAATCTGCAAGCGGAATAAGCTCATAACAGCGTCTCACACATAGACGGTGCAAGCGACTGGAGAGAATAGCGGCGAATTTTTCAAAACTAAGCTATCCATTTGTTCCGAGCCAAATTGACTCTGTTCTCTCGCGCGCTTGTGCGGAGCGAGGGTAGAGACAGCGAGAAAGTGTGGGGAGAAGCTGACGCAGCGTATGCACGCAGACGCACGCCATGGAAGGTGATAAATTTCAGTCGGAAACAGAGGATACGTAATGGAGGCCGAGTGAAGAGACTCTCTCTCTATGTCAGGGAAAACATCCATGAAGACGCCCACGCAAACTTATTATGCAAGACCGGGCTACATGATTACGCATCTCTTCATTACCGGAAATCACCTAGGACATGATTTTAATGATGGATCAGAGAGTATTTTTTTTTCTACAAGGGCATCTTTGTGAACACCAGTTGAATAAGATCGTTTTTGAGTATGATCGCAATTACTGAGCTCACCACAACCACAGCGGCGCAAGAATGGTAGAGTCAGGGGCAACCTAGACGAGCTCTCCGTCTTGAAATTCGTCGAAGCTCTGCCTACTACGCGGGTTGCGCTAATCCACGGATGGAATACGGTACGTGGCATTCCATAGGCAATTTATTTTCGGGAGTCACGTTGTTATGTCCTTTAGGTGGTGGATGATGGGAGGGCAATTATAACTCATCTTTCTTCTTTTCTCGCATCTCATCATTTCAGAAAAGAGGCACCGACTACATGCAAGGTTATATGTAAGAAGGCGATTAACATTGTGTCGCATAGTGTCGCCTTAATTGGGCTGCCGAAATGGCCCCGACCACCATTGTGGTGTCAATGAGGCACCATCATCTCCCTCAATGAACGCCCCCGACATTCATTAATAAGCATTTCTAATATAAAATAATCATTTGGCAGACAAATTGTATTCAACAAATAGAATTTTATGCAACAATTTATTATTTCGGTTAACGCACAGGTTTTCTCTATGAAAGCAATGATAAACTAGCCTGACTGGCATTCTACGGAGAGAATCTGGAACGGTACCCATCAGGCCTAATATGCAACTTAAAGGTAGTGGTCGCGCTCAAATATGCTCGTCTTCTTTTCCTCTCTGAACCATTTTCTGGGTATAGAGTAGTAGAACCTATAAGAAAAAATCGCAAAAAAACGCTGCTCTAGGCCAAATTTGAAGCCTGAACTTCCTTGTCTTTTTGATGGTGAACGAGCCCACCCCACATCATTGGCATCGATGATCTCTAGTATCAAGAACATCAGCTGGCTTGAAATTGAATTTCAATCAATTAACCTTCGGATTTATGTACACATCTAGTCAAAAACATTAACTGAAGTGCTTTCTTTGATTGTTCAACTGTTTTATTAGGCAAATTTGCATTTATTTCTTCCTCTTAGTGTCGATGATTTTCGACTGCTTGGCATGAGACTGTGATCTTTCTGTGCACGTGTGCACGAACTGGAAGTTTAGGGTCTTTATAACTCTAATTCTGGCCCGTTTTTCACCGCGCTACCTTCATAGTTTTTGAGCTGTTTTTGATCTGAGCTGATTTTTGTAGTTTTTTCGATAACGTTTTTCATCGTGACTACTGCCTTTAAATCGTTTCTTTTAATTGCATCTGAGCGACATCTGTATAATAACTTGAAAACCTTGTTTGATGCATAAGGATGCTCTCGGGAAAGTGTCGATCTTTAATGAGCAAGTCAGCTCCCAATCAGATTCATCTTCACCTCAAATTTAAAGATGTCGCTGATTGCGATCATCAGCGACAGGTGGCTGCCACTAATTGTGTAGTGGTTAGAGCGCACGAGACAGTGAAGCAAAAGAGAGGCGCAGCGCTTTCAGATCGATCTTCGCTAAATGCACCTTGGAATACATTTAGCGTTTTGAGATTGAGATGCCATTATATGCGCCAGCAAGTTAGAAGCAGGGTTCGCGATGGAACCGAATTTTGAGCTTTCTTCATGAGAATATAGATTTGGTCATCACAAAGTAAAAATAAGTGGAAAAACCTGAAAATTTGCGGGAGAAACGCTCAAAAATAAGGTTAAAGGGCTATTTAACGGTGTCGGTCAGCCCCCTAATTAACGCGCTTTCATGCTTGCTTCACGCGTTTTATTTTGCTGTTAAAGTAATCAGTAGTTTCCAGAAATGTTCAGAAATTACTTTAGAAGCAAAATAAAAGTTGACAAAACAGGCTTTTGCACAAATCTCGATAATTGGGGGCGGGAGGACACCAAGCAATAACTTGTTCCTGAGCGTTTTTTCTTAAGTTTTTTACTTATTTTCTTTTTTGTGATGGTCAGATCTACCATTCCATGGGTATAGCAAAACAACCAATTTTATTGAGAACCCTGCCTTTAAGTAGATGGACGCATACCGGACACGCATGATGGCAGCGGCGGTTCTGCTGTTTTCATTTCACGTTTTCATCTAATATTTGGAGAACCGCACTTAAGATGAGCGAGAGATCTGCAATAAATACGTACAATCTATTTTGTGACGAATTTTTTTCGGTCCTCTATACAGACAGTGGACGAAACAAGGAGAGTGGGTGATGAAGATTGGAAAGGCAGAGTACGCTCGTGTGTGATGCGTGCTTGATTGGGCCCTTTCCTGGATTTGGATACTGATATTTCCGTCGAGGTTTGCTGTAAGGAAAGCAGTCTCCAGTAACATCTTGAGATCTTCCCTACAAGGCAATGATCATCTTCCACAGACAAGCTTCATATGGATCTCCGAAAGATATTTGGCCACACAACAATGCCTAGCATCATTTAAACTCTTGCTTCCTTACAAAGGAAGTATACAAAGCGTAGGTCGGATCTGCCAAAACGACTAGTATCGTTAGTATCTCTTGTGTCTCAATAGTGAAACTGCGCAGTATCCCGCCCCGAGCTGCAGGTTCCAAGAAGTTACAAGCTTAAAAAGGTCGTTTTTTCTGCTTATTGTGCCTTCCAAATAGCGCATTAGTCTCAAAATTAGTATACAAGGGTCATTCGGGTTGGAGAATACGAATTTGATGTCCGTTTGTCGAGTTTCAAAATACTAAGATGGGTTTTGGCCCCTAAATGACATGTTACTTACCGTAACCTGCGGTAAACCTCAAAATTTTGACAAATGGACTCCAGATTCGTGTTCACCACTCTAGATTACCCCTACATACAACTTTTGAGCTAAATCCGAGAAAATTTTTTGAAACTCCCAAAAAAATGCTTTTCGCAAGGCTTGAAAAATGCTCTAACTTTTTTGAACCTGCAGCTCGGGGCGGGATACTGCGCATTTTTACTTTTGAGCCAGAATAGATACTAACGATGCTAGTCGTTTTCGCAGATCCGACCTACGCTCTGTGTACTTCCCTTGTTAGTAGGCAATTGTGGATGACATGATTTTAATGATGAATCTCCATGTGCGACTCTCCATAAACCTCGGCATGGTAATAATCTAGATGTCTGATGATGTTGTACTCGACACCGAGACTGATACTGCAGCGCGAAAAACATTAGAGGCATTTTTCATTCAAGCTTATGACCCGCAGATTAATCGAAAGGGAGAAGGTCTGCATATAACGCGGGAACTCAGGCCATACGTAAGACTAGCCTTCTAACATTACAATTGGTGGTCTACAGCGTTCCTATAGCCTCTCCTCCTCATTCTGAGTCAGTCGAAGTAAGGCTTATCGGGCGTATCATGTCGAAATCTCCTATCACTGTTGTGTTTTGCCATGACCAACCGCTCCGCTGCTTGTTCTACTCGGACTTAAATGAGCGAGACGGCTATACTATTGACTTACCGCGCTGTTTTGTTTACTAGCGAGTTCCTGGCTGGGTGAGGTTCATCTGCCCTCCTCTCTCACACCCACGCGGGGGAAATTTGGGCTCTCGAATCGGTAAGTTTAAGGCGACGTTTGATCGAGTAAGCGCAAATCCTATTCGATCCTTTCAGGCTCTGAAGAAGGAGGTTTCTCCGAAACGTCGGCCATAAAGAAGATATACCAACCTCGTGTCGAGTACAACATCATCAGACATCTAGATTTTAATGATGGATTAGAGAGTATTTTCTACAAGGGCGCCTTTGTGAACACCAATTGAATAAGATCGTTTTTGAGAATGATCGCAATTACTACGCTCACGACAACCACAGCGGCTCAAGAATGGTAGAGTCAGGGGCAACCTAGAAGAGCTCTCCGTCTTGAAATTCGTCAGGGGCAAACGACCTCTCGAGTTAAAAAAATGTTATCAGTATTTATAACTCGTTATGCTAACTGGCAATGATCAAGGTGAGGAACCCATGTAAAACACCTCAGAGATTGCCCTCGGATGGATGAGACGAGTACACTTTCCTTTGACTCAAGCCAAAAAGCTGGCTATGATGGCGCTTGTTCTTATATTCTGTGCCCGCTAGTGTATATATATAGTCGTGGTTGAGGGTGCTAGCCTAACTGCAAACGATCCAACCTGTTGCGTCGCAGCTCGCGTAGCCTGATTATCAAGGAATATATGGAGCAAGTCAGACGAGCTCCCTATCTCGTTGGAGAATCTTTCGATGCGAGCCGCGATGCGATAGCTTCAACCGTCTGCAGATAGGCCATCCCCTCGGACACGACTGCATAATTATTCCGAGAGTAATCGCGTACAGTCGGCGCAAAAACTAAATGCCCGCTCGAGTTTCATAGTGGAAGACAAACACGTACAGTCTGCCTGCACTGCGACAGGATATTAAAAATGTGCATCGCATGCGGGGAGACGTAGAGTGTGAGAGAACACACTGAACCGACAAACAGTTCTGACACTTGTGAGTTGACTGCCTTATATCATGCAGAAAGTGCAATAAAGGGGTCGTAATTTCCACTTGGGAAGCTCAGAGCTAGCCGACTGGCAGAAGACGACAGATGCGCCTTTGAGTTGTGCGAAAACCTCTGGTAGTCCGAACTGACGAGCCATAGCGCGAAACCACCATGGCAGTTTTGTATATACTGCCTTTATTCGGGAGAGCACAAGCCCCCCTTTTCACCAGCACTCGCTTCTACAGTATTGCACCACGGCGGCGCGGTCCGCCGTGACCCTCTCCCATCCAATCTCTCTCACCCCATGTGGCAGGGATCGACCTTCGTATGACCACCGTCCGATCTTCCGCATGACCGGCGATTATGTTCAGAGCCGGTGAGTTTTTTTTTCAAAATTTTCACCGTCTTCAGTTCTTTAGATGTTAATTAAAATGTCATCGTGTTGGCAGAGAATAGGGTTTACTCGAAGCTTTACACAACCTTTCTCGCTACCAAGAATTTGAGAAAACTTTGTTCTCTTTATTTTCAACAAAAAAGTCATTCTTTCTGAACATTTATTGCCTGTTTCGAATCGATGGCTCATCTATACACTACCCATTATGATTACATTTAAATTAATACCAAAACAACTGAAGAAAGTTTAAATTTTCGAAAAGAAACTCACCGTCTCTGAACATGATCGCCGGTCATGCGGACGATCGGAGGGTGGTCATACAAATGTCGATGCCGGCCACAAGGGTCGGGATAGATTGGATGAGAGAGGGCCACGATGGACCGCGCCGTCGTGATGCGATACTGTAGAAGCGAGTGCG
The DNA here is from genome assembly GCA_029168955.1 of Aplectana chamaeleonis. NCBI lineage: Eukaryota > Metazoa > Nematoda > Chromadorea > Rhabditida > Cosmocercidae > Aplectana > Aplectana chamaeleonis. The sequence continues at coordinate 900,494 of JAPDOI010000176.1, forward strand.
GGTGAAAAGGGGGGCTTGCGCACTCCCGAATAAAGGCAGTATAAGTTCGAGTGAGCCTATACTGAGGGTGTGAATTCAGACTCCCCTTCCCTGGTCAATTTCTAGTTGAACTAACTATGTCGTGCTTTGTTGTAATGAATGACACAGACACTCAACGGCAATCTTGCCAACTAAGATGTGATTGTCGTGCTAGTCTCTGTGTTGTCGAAATTGAATTTGCAGTCGATTGGTGTTGGTGCGGAAACCGCCAATTTGAGGAATGCGTGTGAGGGGCGAAGGGGCACTCGCTCAGAAGAGAACAAAAGGAGCGCGCGAGATGACTCAGCGACCCCATCTCAATTACATGTTCGACTTCTGTGGTGATGATGGTGAGTGTGGGGTGCCGGTGCCTGCTTCCTTCTTGATCCGAACGCGACGAGGCGCGATATCGCGCGCTCTTATTTGCTGGATTGAACGAAGGGAGGGGGGCGTCCGAACGGGAGGCGTGACACACACGGAAATCTAGTTAGCACTAAGCGCACCAAATAGCACGTTGAAACTGACTCCTCTGTCCTCGCACACATTAACCATTTGACGCGGAGGGGAAGGGAATGGGGGCCGTCTTACTGTAGTCTATACCTCAATTACTCTCACACAACAGCGTGACCGCACGTCATTAAACTGTTGTTGTTGATGTCCGACGAACATTAGCTTTATCGGGGGAAATTCGAGTGCATTTTTCCCAAAAACTGACTGAGTGCGTTCCTTATACATTGCTCGGGGAACACAAAACCTAGACAAAGTCTTCTTCGTAAAAAATGGAAATATTTTTCCGTTCAAACTCTCAATATATAAATTTCCCTAGAAAGTTGGATAGTAGTAAACAGAGCACGAAACGCTTCCCACATTTGCAGTAAATGCTTCGCTATCATGTTTAAACCCCAGTCGCTTTGGGGGTTCGTAACAAAGTCTTTTCAGATGCTTTGCATGGAAGGGAACAATTTCTTATTGCGATCTCCATCCCATCTTATCCCAGGGACCGATGAACTTTTATTATTTTTGCATAGGGTTGAAACACATGGATGATCACAAATGCGACGTAAAAGCCTCTTGTTCCTATTTCGGATAAGACACTGGGACCGCCTTGAATTTAATATGAATATCCTATAAACTTACAACGGGGGGGGGTCGTCAGCGGCTTTCATGTAATACTACGATCAGGACCTCTTAGAATGCAAAAAAATATAAAAAAAAACGTTACGCCCGAGTGTGATAGCTGGAGAAGTCGGATATGCCAAGTGGTTGGCCCAAAATCCATATTTCTAGACTAAAGTCAAATTTCGCGAAAAATACAGGGGAGTAGCGCTCTGAGGTACTTTCCAGGCTAATCGATAAAGGCTATCTCCCAGAGCTAAACTCTGGGAGATCTCTAGTTAGCTCTTGATTTCGATTTTCACCAGCAGCGGAGCGGTGGACTTCGTTGAAGTATAACTGGTGTTGAAGGCATCGTACGCGCTGAAAACCATGCCTTGTTTCTGAGCGTTTTTGAGTTGTTACACCCCTATAGTAACTAAGGTTCGCGAAAAACCCCCTCGAAAACGTCAACTTTTCAAGAAAGAACCGTTTTAAAAATCTTCTGCAAATCGTTTGGAATTCGCGCCTGCATCGACTCGGGATAGTTACGCGGATGGCGCAAGGAGCAGTTCTACAACTTGTCCATTGGCGCAGCGTTGGAAACAATTCGCCGACGACTACAATGCTCTGACTGCACTGACTTGCACTGACTAACAAAAATACTCACCTGGGCCCTGCAAATCGTCCTCGCTCGTTGTGTGACGAGAAATTTCCAGTCGATAATGCCACTTTCGTCCGACGGTGCGTCAGCGTACAGTGGCATGCCCTGTACTTAGCGACGCGACGTTCTGCTCAAATATTGCGAAAGTGCCAAATGACTGACGGAAGGGCCGGCCCCTTTTGACGGAATTCCTTACTTTCCACTTCCTCTATGCTCACAATGGTACGTTTTTGAGCAGCCAAGCTCGTTGTACGTTCTCACAGGGGCCCGAGTAAGGGATTGGGCATAAAAAATGGAAAGTGGATTTCAGCGCGTACGATGCCTTCAAGTATGTTCCGATGAACAAGCGAACGCTCCTCGCTGTGATAATCAAAATCAAGAGCTTACTAGAACTGCACCAAACCTACACGGAGTATAACATAGTGAATGACTCAAATCTTTCAAACAATTGAGGGTTCATATTGAACATGTTTTTTTTTAAACCCGCGTAGCTTACAGACCGACGATTACTCCGCCGCCTGCCACAAGTTCATTTAAATGGATGGTCGCTCGCCCTGGTCGAGTTGCACATCTCTCACTCTTCATGGTTCCTCATAGCGGTGGGAAGGATGAGAGACAATGAGATACAATAATATTATTCAAACTCGTCTTCATGCTTCAGGTAGGAAGCAGTGAGGTTCAAGCTTGTTGCTTCAGTGATGGAGCAGCAAGCTTCAAAGGCACTGTTCGCGATAAACTTCATCCTCGATTTTTTATGACAAACGCCTCTCGTGGCTCTCAGAAGCAGAACAGCGTCGAAAAAACGGGAAGAAAAGCTACCCAGGAGCCGCAAAACGGCTTAGAAAAGTGGGCAAACCCCGCCATTGTGGGAAAGCCCCGCCCCTTTCCGCCCGTCGACGTCAACAAAGGAACACTCGAAATCGTGAGTTGAGCGATGGTTTCCGATCAAAAGCCCCGCTCTTCCCTTCATTCCCAACTTCTCTCTTTACTCAGGTCAGCTAGCATACATTGGCTGCAAAAGACGGAAGTTACAAGCCTCGGACAACTCGTCCACCATTTTCCCTAGCTCAGTTTTTGAGGGACCATAACCCCATTCCCAGAAGGTCTTGTACGATTCCAGAAGCATCATTGGAATCAGAATGGGACCGGTTTCAAGATAGGCAAGAAAACAGAAAAGCGATTTTCATCGCGAATAGTGCCTTTAGCTCCTGAGGTATACCCGCAAACCAAAAGGTTGCTGTTTCGTGTCTGAAAAAAATTGAAACTTGCAGCTCAAACCCTGCAGCGGCGAGCTGAAACATGCAGCTCTTGGGGTTCTATATAGGTAAGCCAGTCACATCATGCCGCACAACGCAAAAAATTTATTTCAATTCTATTTTATTGCCGTGGGCGTAGACCCACATGAAAAGCAATCCAACGCTTCATAAAACAAACAGTCAAATAACAATGCTGATTATGCATTATAAAAGACGCAAATAAGGAAAAAGTTGAAAGAAGGTAATGCTCATCAGAATACCCCTGATTCCGTCAAAAGAGCCGCTTTTTTCTGATTAGGTGAGAAGAAGTATGAACAGATAAACCTTCATTCAAAAGTCTATTAAGTAGAGGGATAGCTCTAGCTATTAAAAATTTTGCTCTGACCTGTGTTCTTCCCACCTGAACCTTAATTTTGTATTGGCTTCCTCTAGTTCTGGTCCGTATCAAAGGGAAAAAGGAAACCGGGTTAAGAGGACTCTCAATTGAAAGAATTTCAAACCCCATGACAATATCATTTTTCCTTCTTCTACTCAATAAACTGGGCAGCCCATAAATGCGGCGGCGAGAAACCCCGTTCGGTATGAATTGATAGCAAAACCCGGAGCAGCGCATAGCAAATTTTCTAGTGAAATTGTTCTGGACATTTTCAATGAGAGCAATGCTCTTTTTTCGTATGGAGAGAAAACAGTAGTACCATATCCCACCAAAGGACGTATATAGCTCTTGTAAGCTAAGATCAAAGTATTGAGACTTCTGGATCTTACAGCTTTAAAAAGGTTATAAGTCCTGTGGAAGGCTCTGGAAACTAAAGCTCTGTAGTGTATCTGGAAGGAAAGTTTATTATCAAACCTAAAACCAAGATCTGTTATCTCATTCACACTTTGAAAATACTTGGACCCAACTTTGTACGCAGTGTTTATGAAAATTTTGCCAATGTGCATAATTTTTGTTTTTTGACCTGCCTGTGACTATCCCCAATCTTTTGACCAGCTGTCAACTCGATCAACCGCTTATATTGTATTTATCCAAATGCACAACCAAACTGTGTTTAACAATTTTTTCAAATGCTCTAGAAAAAATGGAAATAATACTACTTGGACGATAATTTTTCGGGGAATTAAAATGGGGCTTTTTTGGAACAGGAGTGGTGAAAGAGTGTTTCCAACGAGGCGGAACCTCGGAACGCATGAGTGACAAATTTAAAATATATTCAACAGGGATAGGCAATATACCCATATACTATTTTAATAAATTGCAACGGGACATAATCAGGAGTTAGAGAGAAAGAACTCGGCCATTTACTCAACAAGTCAGAAATTTGCTCCCTATGGAACCATATAGTCGGCTCTATTTGAGGAGCAGATAAAGGCGTGGTGACAAAAACAAAAAAAATAACAATATGTTACATGCCATAGTTACATTCAAGTGTTTAACCGTTTGTAATGCATGTAACATTTTTCATTTTGCTGTGCTCGTGAAATCAAACGGCAAGGAGGAACATATGACCTGGACGATCATGTCGATTATTGCCAGCAGACGACAGTCAATGCGTTTCTAACACACGATCTTCACGCAACGTACAACCCTACCTAGTCTCACGTCTGGGCCCACTCAGACCCGAGATGTTGATCTAATTCACAGCGCAGGAGCAGTTCGGTCGGCACACATGACGCTAGCGAGGGAAAACCGCTGCGCGCGAGTCGCTGCCAAAGCGGCTTAACCGCGCGCCACCTCTTTTTCTTGTCAAGGGCCCCACACTTTACGCGCTCCACGAAGACGCGCGCGCAGCGCTTTTCCGGGGAGCGCGTCAGGTGTGCCAGCCAAACTGCTCCTGCGCTGTGGATTCGATCAAAATCCCCTAAGACCCACTTGCCACAAAGATCGCAGGCTATGCTTCTGAGACATTTCTGGCATAGGAACTTGAGCACGATTTAACAGCATTGAGAGGGATAGCACTCCGCTTCATGATAAAGCATCAGATTTTGACGAACTCGTGAGTTCATTTGTATCTTATTGGCAGCTGGTCAGTTTTTGGCGGTTGGACGATCGAAGTTTGCGATGTAGCCACATTAGGCTCCGTCCATAGCAGACGTCCTAGCGTCAAGTGACGCTGGCGGTTTGCATCCTCAACATCTGTTATCGCTCGGACTCCCCAGCGCCTTCCAAACAATCACTGCAGCCGGCCTGTCGCTGAGTTTGGAAGCATAGCGGCAGTAACGGCTGTCACTAATATTATCAATATCATCGTTAACCCCGTGCCGGCACATTGCATGCGCCACCCGTCGAGCGTCACGCGCCGGCGTTTTAGTCACGGTATGACGCCTGCCGCTGGGCGCTGGTGCCTGCCGCTTGCTGTCTGCTATGGACGGAACCTTAGGTGCGATAGCGATCCCAGGGTTAGGCAGACCGTTGTCCAGGACCTCGACGGAGATACGTCTCCCCCTTGGTAATAGAAATTTTTGTAAATGTCGAAAATTTCCGCGTCTTCCCCCCCCCCTAAATTCTAAAATACTTTTTCGAATTTTTTTTGCAATGAAATTTTCAGAAAAAGTGTTTTCAACTTAATCTTTCTATTTAATGATTGCTGCACTCGCTAACGTAACGATGAACTTCGGGGAGTGTAGTTTCGATTCACTCTTCGCTATGCAGTCGCAATATTTAGTTTTTCGGTTTCTGCAGCGGACGTAGCTCGGTTTGGTTTTGGAGCACAGTATTTTACTAAGGCTCGTCGAGTGCAATTTGGAGCATCTCCAAGGCAGTGTCCACGATGAAAATCGTTTTCGAGTTCCCACCGGAAAACGAAGGTTTAGAGTCTGACTGTTTCATCAGTGAATAAAGAATCATGAAAACGCTGCGCAACATCCAAAATCAGCTCTTCTTCCTGAAAGCCACATTTCAACGGTGGATGAGTTGAGCGGGCGTGGGCCTGAAGTAGACAGCGCGCGAAAATGCGCTCCGATGCTAAAACTCAGCCGCGCTCGCGCTCCAATGCTAATGTAGAAGCGGATCAAATGGTTATTCGGAAAACTCGACAGCGAACGGAGGGGCTAGCGCGAGCGAACTTCGGAGCCGCTCGGAGCTCTTTCGAGCTCGTTTTCGTTCTTTCAACCCCAGTGCTCCAATGAGACCCTGAACTTTCAATTTCCGGCCTAAAACCGAGGACAAATTTTATCGTAGACACTGCCTTCAAAGGCAGCACACACGCCCGCAAATGTGGTTGGGATAACAACGTGAATCGAACCGTATGGCTTACAACATAATGCCTACGCATTTACAAGCGTCAAAAACGACCTACAATGCCGTTACAGGAGTAGCAAGTTCGGCCCCGCCCGTATTTTCACGCCCCCTGTAATTGCCCTTCTCCTCCAACGTAGGATTGCTAAGCTATCTTTGCCGTTAGTGGCATGTGTGGTTCATTTGTTAGGCAATCCACGAAAGTACCAACGGTGAAGATGGCCCAGCAACCTTGCGCTGCAGGAAAAGGGCAAATACAGGGGGCGTAAAAATACGGGCGGGGCCGACATTGCTACTCCTGTAACGGCATTGTGGGTCGTCTTTGACGCCTCAAAATGAGTAGGCGTTGTAATCTGAGCCATACCATTCTATTTCCGTAGTTATCCCATTCAAGTTTACGAACGTGTATGCTGCCTCTGTTTGTGCAGTGGAATTATGGAGTTTCCGGGCGACTTCACTCCAGTTCATAGAGGAATGTGCTAGGAAATGATATATTTGTGACTACAGGGTTGACTTTTTTGACGAAAAGCCTGCGGTGTCCCGTTTTGGCCGAAGGCGCGGTTTCGGACAACGCTATTGGACAACGAGAAAACGGGTTTTAGGCTATTTTTTCCGTGACTTTGAGGTTATGGGAGGGCGTTAGGTATCAGTTCCCAGAGGATTTTCCGGAGACTCTAACTCTTCTCTCAAAATTATGAAAATTAAAAATTTAATGGGCGGACGTACGTTGTCTAATCTACGAAGTGAATGATTAATACATTAATGGGCTTCATTAATGCATGCAACTCTTCTGAAAGTATGTCTTATAAGCAAAAACTTTTGATGCCGTCTAAAATACTGATATAGCATCGTTTTGTATGGTAACCATCTTCACTTGTGCTGCTATAGAGCTGGTATCGTTTACCTTAACCCTTTTTGCTATTACAATATGTACTCTGAGAAAATTTGCCGCGTCAGTGCCGGGAAAGTACCGCGACCCTCGACTGTGCCGCGATAGTTCTACGACAGTACCGCAGTGGCTCCGTGATCAGACTATTTTGTTGCCGTGTCTTCAGCCTCGACATCACCGCGATAGTGCCGCAGCGGCTCCGCATAAGAACCGCGCCGGCTCCGCGAGAATGCAGCAGCGAGCTCGCGTGGAGTGCGATGTACTGTTCTGTGTGGTAAAACGAAATTGTAGCTGGTTCGATTACCCAAGTTTGACGTACATTCCGTATTTCCTTGGGCGCGAAACGGCGGTAACCTCTGTCCTTATCAGACAGAGGACGTACCAACCGCAGATGCGTATTTTTGTTTTTAGGACACCTAAGTTGTATTGTAATTCCTAAATAACTTTGTATGAAATACGCTCCCGGAGCCGCGGCGGCACTATCGAGGAGCCGCAGCGGAAATTTCTCTCAGAGTATGCCTTCCTTTTTGTGAGAATTTTCGTTATTTAACCTTGTCAGAAGCATTTTCTCCATTCCAACCCCCCCCCCCCCCCCTTATATTTTTCATCTTTGGCTTATAATTTTTACGCTCCCCGGTAAAGATTCCAAAGGTTTTGAAGGATTTTACGTTCTCTTGTTGCCTGGCCGGACAGCACCCACCTGTCCCTTAGCGATCCTCATGAGACCACACTCGATACGAATGACGCTTCGATGGTTGCATGCCACAACACAGTTTTAAAAGTCCAATTGCATCCTGAATAATATGAACTAGACACTTTCTATAAGAGGCTATGGTTTCCACAGTGCAATTGTGCTTAAAGGGATCGTTCACGATTGATTTCGCTTTTGAGTTTTCCATACATAATGAGAGCTCTGGTACCATATATAACGGCGACGTTGAAAACAAAAATCACCGAAAACCCCTTTTTCATACCGAAAATATCTCAATCGAAGGAAGAGTCGATCGTTAGAGATTGGAGAGACCAACGATCTCACGATCAAATAAACTTTATCTTTCTTTCAAGTGATTTGTGGAGAATAAAAGGTCAATCGATATGTGGGGAAAAGTCATTTCTCACGTAATTGTATGGTATATTCCATCAACTTCCCCTCAATTGTACTGGATCAATTGTTGATCATTTACTTCAATGATGGCTGACAACAAATTGTGCCAGATGACTGACGGAGGGCCGGCCTCTTTTGACGGAATTTGAGACACTCGACGTCATTTATCTTCAAAAATAAAGCATTTCTAACCGAACAAACTCTCACTATGTTCTTAGGCGGGCCCAGAAAATCATTTTAACTGGAAAAACGGTGAGTGGTTTCCAGCGCGTACGATGCCCTTTAAGGCACAGTCCAAGCTCATGGACGAAATCTGAGATTTCCACATAATTGTGAAGTTGACCACATTATACAGCCCCTGCCAAATGCGAGCTTTCAATTCCTCCGAATGAGCGAGATATAGGGGGAAGCCACCCTGGGGCGCCCATACGAGGAAGCCACTTTGGCACGCCCTTTTGCGATCTTTCGAGCTCAACAGCGGCAAGATGAGCGATTGTTTCCGACCAGTATCTCCGTTCTTCCCTTCATTCCCAGCCTCTTTCTTTATTCAGGTCGGCTCGCATATATCGGTGGCAAATGACGGAAGTTGCGAGCCTCGGACAACTCGTCCACAACACCTCCGTAGCACAATTTTTGAGAGGCCATAACTTCGCTCTTAGGGGGTCTTGTACGATCCCAGACATCATTGGAATTAGCGTAAGACCGTTTTCAAGATAGGCAGAAGAACAGAGAAACGATTCTGAGGTTGGACTGCGCCTTTTAAGGCACAGTCAAATCTCAGGGACGAAATCTGATGTTTCTACACAAATGTGTAGTAGAGCCACCTTATATCGCACCTGCCAAGTGCGAGCTCTCATTTCCTCCAGATAAGCGAGATATAGGAGGAAGCCACCCTGGGGCGCCCACATCCGGAAGCCACTTTGGCACGCCCCTTTTGTGATCTTTCGAGCTCAACAGTGGCAAGATTAGCGATTGTTCCGATCTACAGCCCCGTTCTTCTCTTCATTCTCAAGTTCCCTCTTCATTCAGGTCGACTCGCATACATCGGTTCCAAATGGCGGGAGTTACAAGCCTCGAACAACTCGTCCACCACACCTCCGTAGCACAATTTTTGAGAGGCCATAACTTCGTATCTAGGTGGTCTTGTACGATTCTAGGGACATCATTGGAATTAGCGTGGGGCCGTTTTCAAGATAGGCAGGGAAGCAGAAAAAAACTATGCTGGGGTCTGACTGTGCCTTTAAGATTGCCGCCGTTTTTTCCTATGAATCGTAACCTTGACGCGACGCACTACATTCCGCCACCAAGACGACAAAACATTTCATTTTATATGTGTACGTCACTGCAATATCATCATGTCCGTCAGGTTTTCCCCATAAACTTGAAGAACTCTCTGGGGGACGAGAGTAGACCACTATCAATGCTTCAGAACAATTGTGTTCTCAACACCGGTTCGGTATACACCGAAAATTGATTTAAGGCAGCATTTACGATAAAAATGGTCGTTTTCTCGTACACTAGAGGGAGCGACCGCAAGTCTACAAGAGGGAGGGGAGTCTCCGAGCACCGACGCTTGCCCCCTAAACGAGGGGGGCGAGAGCCGAAATGATAATTTAGCTCGAACGGAGCTCCACCGTCTTTGCATTGAAGACCTGCCGTCACTGCCCTAAACTGCTGCTGTCACTGCCCTCAAACCCTGCTGTCCCAGCCTTGAAGCACTAGCGTCACCTCCTCTCCCCCCCCCCAGAAAGCGAAATTTCCTTTCTACCAAATAACCCTTCTGATGGGGGGTCGAAACCCCATCTAGGGTAGCCCCTTATGGGCCGAATGCTGAACTCCACAAAGGCGAGGCTCCTCTCATACCGGTTGAGCACTTGATCTACAAATCACACTCGGACAGTCGGGGTTTAGTACTTTGGCACAATACCGTTAGTACGCCAGGGCAAACCTGGCGTACTAACGCTCGTAGTGGGCAGGAGCTGCTGGCAACGGCAGCATATCCTGCCACATGTGCTGGCGTTCTAACGCTCATTGTCGACAGCCTGTTCTGCAAACGATAAAAGAATTTGCACTGTCACCCTCTTTACCGGTGTTGATTATGATCCTTGTCACGGCGAGCAGCAAGGGGGCCAACCTCGCTGCGGTCCGCGACAAGGACATCATCTTCGCCACTGTCCACAGAGAGCGCGCTTCCCTCGCGATGGGCCATTGGGATGACCCCACAGCGTTCAAAATTAACGTCTGGAAAGAGGCTCAAGGTCACCTCCTCGGACTGGCATCAAACGGCCAACTGGCCCCTCAGTGAGACTGGCCGCCTTATATACCCGCCGCCGTCGTACAAGAGGGTGCTGCAATGTTTATTCATATCAGACGAGTCAATGGAGGAGAGTGTCAGCAGACACTAGGAGAGAGGGGCTGGCAATAGCACGCGTGCCACGATAAACTAAGCGTTAGTACGCCAGCACATGCGGCAGGGGCTCCTGGTCGTCGGCAGCATATCCTGCTGTTACCAGCAGCTACAGCACGGGTGCTGCCAATCCCTTTGTGCCGGCGTACAAGCGGTATTGTGCCGACGTACTAAGCCCCGACTTTCCGAGGCAGGAGAAATCAACGTCAAATCAAGACATTTGAACTATTATAGCCTCTCTAGCGTCTATTATCGTAGAAATACAATACCGGCCACAACTTCTGTCCCAAAGCGCGTCGGCGACGCGAAAACGCGTCGAAAACGCCGGATTCGTTCGGAGTGGACTTTGAGAACCTGAAACCATTCGATTCCCTCGATGAGGAGATTCCGATTGCATGTTCAGACTCTGAGAAACTCAAGTCTTCACCTAGTTATAGCCTATTTCCCTAAAGGAATCAAAATCTTTGTGAGTGGTTACTTTTTGATTCTGAAAACACTAATCGCTTCCTCTCATCGTCCTAATTCCAAAAATCTTTCCAAGTTTAGAAAATTGTTACTTCTGACATAGTTATGGCATATTTTGCCCACTCAAAGAGTAAGAATGCTCTATCAACGGCAGAAATGCGAACGTGAGCATCCCCAGTATATTTGTAAAGTAATTCTGACTTAAAAGCTGTCTCTGTACCTGGAAAGTGTGAGATTTCACTCCTAATCTTTCTTAGTTCTATATGAATTCCGTTTTAGCGATGGTCTCCCTGCAATTTCTCGGTTCTCCGCGCTCTCACGCTATTGCTCTCCTCTCTCTGACGCACTCCTCGATGCCTGTACTGCCTCGCTCGAAGACAGTCCCCAAAACCGAATAGAATTCGAGGAGCGGAGACGGACTGCAGAGTCAGTGTTATGAAATCCCGGTATCTGAAAGACCAAAGGTCGAAATGGGAGAGGAGTAAACATCATGGGTGTTCTCTGAGGTATTGCGAGACGGAACGCTGGTCGACTCAGAAAAGAAAGCAGTTATCTGAACAGGTGGTCCGTATTGAATCAGCATCAAGAGACAATCCGAACAGGAGTTAGCGTTGTGGGTGGTTTGTCCCTGGTTTACTAAATTCTATTCTAACACTACGCCATCGGTGAGTGATGCAGACCACACAGTCAGCGCGCGCGGCGCGATGAGTCACACTCTTCGCAGGGAAACGAATAAATGCTGTGCGCCCCGGGACCGCGCGCGCTTACTGGGTGGTCTGCATTATCCTTGTTCCAGATGGAATTTATTTCGAATATCCGACTTTTCGACTATAGTCGGATATTGCACATTTTCGAATATTCGACTTTTCGACTGTAGTCGGATATCACACTTTTTCGAATATTCGACTTTTCGACGGTAGTCGGATATCACCCTTTTCGAATATTCGACTTTTCGACTGTAGTCGGATATCGCACTTTTTCGAATATTCGACTTTTCGAATAAAAAGTCGACTTTTTATCCGACTGAAACAGTGGGATACTCATCCGATTATTCGATTCGAACAAGTATAGTCTGCATCCGCAAAATCACTCACCGATGGCGTAGTGTTAGAATAGAATTTAGTAAACCAGGGACAAACCACCCATAACGCTAACTCCTGTTCGGATTGTCTCTTGATGCTGATTCAATACGGACCACCTGTTCAGATAACTGCTTTCTTTTCTGAGTCGACCAGCGTTCCGTTTCGCTATAGCAATATCTCAGAGAACACCCAGGATGTTTACTCCTCTCCCATTTCGACCTTTGGTCTTTCAGATACCGGGATTTCATAACACTGACTCTGCAGTCCGTCTCCGCTCCTCGAATTCTATTCGGTTTTGGGGGACTGTCTTCGAGCGAGGCAGTACAGGCATCGAGGAGTGCGTCAGAGAGAGGAGAGCAATAGCGTGGAGAGCGCGGAGAACCGAGAAATTGAAGGGAGAACATCGCCAAAACGGAATTCATATAGAACTAAGAAAGATTAGGAGTGAAATCTCACACTTTTCCAGGTACAGAGACAGCTTTTAAGTCAGAATTACTACACAAATATACTGGGGATGCTCACGTTCACGTTTCGCCGTTGATAGAGCATTCTTACTCTTTAGGTGGGCAAAATATGCCATAACTACGTCAAGAAGTAACAATTTTCTCAACCTGAAAAGATTTTTGGAATCAGGACGATGAGAGGAAGCGATTAGTGTTTTCAGATTCAAAAAGTAACCACTCACAAAGATTTTGACTCCTTTTAGGGGAAATAGGCCATAACTAGGTGAAGACTTGAGTTTTTCTCAAGTCTGAACATACAATCGGAATCTCCTCATCGAGGGGAATCGAATGGTATTTTCAGGTTCTCAAAAAGTCCACTCCGAACGAAAACGGCGTTTTCGACGCGATTTCGCGTCGCCGACGCGCTTTGGGACAGAAGTTGTGGCCGGTATTGTATATCATCGCTTTTCTCACATCCCTACTATATTTTTCCCACGAGGAAGCGAGCGCCGGAGGAGAACAGGAGCCCGTACCGTCGCCCCCCCTCCTCTCGGAAGGGTCCCTGCCGTCGCGTTGCTCCTCCCCCCCCCTCAACGGAAAACGGAGTATGTTATTCGGCGCTCGCCCCCTCGCAGTGTGTGAGGTGCTATCTTCATCAGAAAGTAGATCTGGCCATAGAAGAATGAAAACTAATAAAAAGAGCGAAAAACTCACGAAGAAAAGGAACAAGTTAGGATGGCTAAATACTGGTGTTAGACCTCCCTAAAATGAGGATGTTTGTATAAATGTTTATTTTGCCGTCTTTAAATCTGTTCCTAAAGTAACAGCTTACTTTTGAAGACTACTAACTGCATTAACAGCTAAACAGAAGACGGCGAAAAAAAAGCAATTTTAAAATCTCGCTAGCAATAAGTGAGGGCTGACATACATCACCAAATGCAGCGATTTGATAACCATAAGATCTCCCATTAATACAGCCTCCCAAACAAAGCGGAACTCCGATCCAATTGTGGTTATTATTCTCGGATTCTACGTCTGAAAACAATGGCGGAGTACTTGTCTGTGGTTTGAACTGGAAACTTTCCTTTGTACGGAAGACGCTGTTTTCAGGGGTGATCTCATGATTTTGAAGCGCACTGTAGTCATTCTATGTAACTCGTTCCTGCTTGTTCTTTTGTCCCATTCGTCATTAATTTAAACTTTTGTGATGACCATATCTATCTTCTCATGAGTATAGCACAACGTTCATTTTTAACAGGAACCATGCCTGCAAGCCGTAATGGTCTTGACGATAGAAACAATTCAGAAATTAAAGGTGAACCGCCTGAATAACATGCCGTAACAACGTGGTGAGAGGGATGATCGAAAGGTAAATTGGACTTTGAGTTTCAGGCTAACATGACACAAGGGGTTTCTTGATCCACTTTGATGACCTTCTCCGATGTTCAATGGCATTGTATTCCCATCATCCTATCATGGGAACCTACGAATCGTAACTTACCAATGAGGAATTGCGAGTTGCTCCCTCTTCAAAACGTTAATTGCAACTGCTACCATAACAAAGTAGACGTAACATACAACAAAGTGTGAAGAGGCCAAACGTGAAGTTAATTTGCCGAAGCACTTTCAATGTCAAACACACCAACAGAACGCCATGAAAAAGCAGATGTGTTGATGATGAAGGGAAAAAGCAGTAGTGAACGATCTCGCTACGAGGAAACTCTCACATGTACATCCACCTCACTACTTCTCCACTTCCGTGCTATCTCGTCGATGAAGATGAAAGTAGGAGAATGTTGTGGGCTTCAATGAGATACACTTAGTCCTCTCTGGAAGACTAATGACAATCCAGCAACAAAATTCTGGTTTATTTACTTCGCTATGTATCTACTTATTTATTTACTTAGTTGTTTAATTATTTATAGATGTATTTTTTCTAAATTTTTTTTTCTATTCATTTACTAACTTATTTTATTTATATGTTTATTTATGTATTTATTTATTTATTGATTTATTTATTTATTCATTTATTTATTTATTTATCTATCTATTTATTTATTTATATACTGATATGATTATTTTCTTAAATTTAACCTTAAAGATTGAAAAACACCCGTTTCAAAACTGTAGGTCCACTAAATGAAATCAAAGTTTTATTGCGACAACCAACAAAAATCAACCATCTAGTAACTTTTCTGTTCTCCTTGATTTAGAATAACTTCAACTAATCGCTTCGGCATGCTCTGGACCAGTTTTTTGATCACGGTGGGTTCCACTGATACCCAGGCGTTGGCGATCGACTCCTTCAGCTCGTCGATTGTGGCGTACTGATTAGCGTCACTGTAAATCTTGTGCACACTGTTGGCCCAGAGGTTCTCCATAGGAATGATATCAGGTGAACACGCAGGCAAACCGAGAACCTCAATTTTGCTCCTTGGAAGCGATGCTGACGTCGACCGACTAGCATAGATAGCAGCGTTGTCGCGCATAAAAGTGAAGGCCTGGCGTCGCCGTCGAATGAACGGCAGAAGTCGATCCTCTGGAACCTTCTGGTACTCTTCGGAGTCCATACGGCACGAAACGAATGCAAGCTCGAGTTGACCAGATTCACAGATTGCACCCCAAACCATGTGCTATCCATAACCGAAGTTGCGGCGAGAGAAGACACGCGGTGGCCACCGTAGATCACGCCAGTAACCACTCCCACCATCTGGTCCGTTCAGATTGAACTTTTTTTCGTCCCTCCAGGTCACCTGATGCGGTTGTAATAATTGAGGCCAGGGAGCAGCGTATGAGCAAAATCGCCTTACCTTTGACCAATCCCAAGTGATAGTTTGGGTAGCAAACTGGAGGCGGGTCGCCTTGTGCCGCTCCGTCAGTCTTGACACACGCTTCATTGATTCTCTACTGAGGCTTTCTTGCGACTGAAATGCCTTCCAAACCGAACTTTCACTCGTCGAAAGGCAAAGTTTGCTGCGCAAGCAGTTGAGACTCATCCTCGAGTTCAATAGAAGGCGTCCGATTCTTCTTTCATCATGCTCCGAAAACAGCCTCGGACGCCCTCCAGAGTTCTTTTCCCGATATCGCTGAGAATCCTGTACGTAGTTGTTGATACAATTGTGCGATCGTCCAAGATGCTCCGCAATCCTCCTTCTCGACCATCCAGCCGCGTTGAGCGCTTCCGTTTGAGATTGTTCATCCGAAGACAGACGATTTCCACGAGGCATACCAAGCACGACGTTGAGGGAGTCCGTATATAACCCCTGTTTTCCAGTCTCATTTGCACTAGCAAAGAAACGGGAATTTTCCTTCGATAAACCAATAGCATTGAAACGGTCACATGTAAAGTGTCGACTCGACTGGGACGACAAAGGCTTGTATATCAATGGGAAGAAGCTCTCGAATTTGCGGTTCGCAGACGACATTGTTCTTATCAGCGATGACTGAGATGCTGAGGGAGGTAGATGGCGTAGGCAAGACGATTGGTCTAGTGATGAACATGAAGAAAACTTAGACGATGGCGAACCAGTGGTGTGATGATGAGCTAATTCACCTCGTTGAAAATCAACTGGAAAAAGTCGACAGCTACGTGTATGTACCTCGGTCGAGAAGTCAACATGACAAACGACTTGACGAATGAAATCGGTCGACGAAGAAGAGCAGCCTGGGCAGCAATGGGCACAACTCGAGAGGTGATCAATGAGGTCCAGAATGTTAAGCTGCGGGCTCACCTCTTTGACTCCACTGTACTGCCAGTTCTTTGCTATGGTACCGAAACATGAGCTCACAACAAGGGCACTTTTGTCGCCATGAGGACTGCACACAGGGCATTGGAGAGACGTCTTCTGAATACGAATCGACGGCGGCAGTGGCAGCAAGGGCAGAACAGTAAGGAACTTCGGAAGGAGTCTGGTATCCGAGACGCGTTGTCCCATATCGAGTCCGCGAAACACAGATGAGCAAGACACGTTGAACGCCGAAACGACGATAGATGGAGCTTGCATTCACGTTGTCGAATGAAACGGCGAAAAATAGTCCGAAGTAGCCTTATAAGGCCTTGAGCTTCGATGTAGAGCGCACGCCCCGCCCACTCACCTGAACGATCTTCGATCAAAGCAAGCACCTGAAAAAACGATGTCAAGAAAAAAAAAACTGAAAATCAAATGAGTAGACTTATTCGACATAATTCCCGGCTTGAACAATTCATCCCATTTCATCATTGGTTTTTTTTGAGGCGTTTAGAATTGTTACCTTGATCAGTGTAGGGCTAATCTTCGTTTATTTGGCCGTTTTTTCAGCATTATTGTAGTCAGTGGCTCTGGATGTTTTGATTTCCGATGGAAACTTGGAGACCGTTTTTTATCGTGGACACTGCTCTAGAAAATAGAAAAGACGCAAGCGTCTTGTCGATTGCAATAAGGAAAATCTGAGTTGTCTTTTCCGCCGATTCACCTCTACAGATTGTCTTAAGATGTTCGTGTGTTTCAGAATGTTAGTTTTCGTCTAGCCTTGAGAAACTTCTGTCGACTGGTGTGTCCACAGTGGTCGCATTAGGGATTTTTACAATTATTGTTTCGACGTTTATTGAATCAAGTGTGAACCCTCAGGAGTTTTTATTTATTTATTTATTTATTTATTTATTTATTTATTTAATTATTTATTTATTTATTTGTTTATTTATTTATTTACATATTTATTTATTTATTTATTTATTTATTTATTTATTTATTTATTTATTTATTTATTTATTTATCAACATGCACGCTAAGGTACTTCGAGAAAAAAACAGTATGTAAGAAAATAAATCAGCCAACTGTAGTAGACACAAGGGATAAAACGAAAACAAGTGGAGGTTCCTCGTTATTCCCATCTAAAAAGCTCATTCTAATGAGAGAGTTACACTCTCAAATCTATTCCGACAAAACATTGTGAAATATATTTTGTGTAGGATCACGAGGAAAAAAAATCAGGTGGATGACGCAAGGGAGACGCCATTGACACGAGCACTGGGGCCTTTATGTAAGCTCTGACGCCAAGTTTCTGGAAGTTAGGTATTCTCTACCCATAACAACTTAGCTTCAGAGCCACCTACAGAAATGGTCAAATTCTGGTCGATCAAAGAAAAAGAGCTTGACGGAATACTATGAGAGAAACCCGCACGAAAAACACTAATTTCATGGATGAGAAAAAACGACGAGAAGCCTCCATTCGTTTGATAAAACAACACCCACAGCAGCTATATAACAAGAAACAAGGCAGCGTGGAATCGTATCATAAGACAAGACCATGGGGAGCTATTTTCCATCCAACGATATAGCTTTGCCAATTTGTCGTTATCATTGCAACAGACCACTACAAGTTCTGGACTCAGAATTTTGAAAGTAGATCTATCTTTCTCAGCATGCTACAGAAAATTCTGCTATTGGTTGACTCTAGAACAGAGGACGGAATCATATGCAATCAACACTCTCGGTGAGCAGAAAAAGATTGCAATTTTTAGGAAATCTCCACCTGAGATTAACGGGAGAAGGTATATATACATAGAACAACATCACAACAACCTCTGTTCAGGCAGAAAGTTTCCCTACGCAGAAAATGACCCTGTTTAGTTTGGCATGTCCAAATAGATCATGTTCGGTGTTATACGTGGTACGCATGTCTAATAAATAGCAGAAGATGCTCAGATATTTCGCCAGCTGTTTCGCGGGTTTGTGTATCCTCTGTTTCGGGGCCAAACTCACTCTGTTTCTTCGCGCACTTGTGCGGAGCGAGGGAAGAAACAGCTAGAAAATGTGGGGAGAAGGAGAGGCAGCAAACGCTCGCAGACGCACGCGATGAACGAAAATAAATTCCACTCCGAAACAGATAATTCTTCTCTGCAGAAGGTATGATGTTTCTGAAGAAGCATAACCCTTAGGAGGTGACATTTGAATATCTATTGGATTGAGGAAGTTAATAAGTGATTTTCACATATGCCAATACATACGTAGCAATCTGTTATCTTTGATAGATCTTTATGGGCAATGATTATTAACACAAGCAATCATCATTAATAGAATGTTATGTAATATGACAATTGTGAGGGGGGAAACGAACGGTGTTGCGCATACATTAACTATCGCGATGATATGAGGCAACAGCTGGTGTGAGGCGTACGCGTGATGGGACCCACAATATATATATATATATATATATATATATATATATATATATATATATATATATATATATATATATATATATATATATATATATATATATATATATATATATATATATATATATATATATATATATATATATATATATATATATATATATATATATATATATATATATATATATATATATATATATATATATTTATATATATATATATATATATATATATATATATATGAATAACAAACGAAAATGGCGAAACTATTGCTGGAATGAATGAGTGAACTGAGGAAAATCAGCGGATTTATGCCAATACTTAGGAACCGATCAACATTTGATATAGACAAAGTGAGGAAATAGTGAAATCACAAGATGTGATTAATGACTAGATGTATCGATTTCCATTAAACTCGCGTTCAAAAAATCATAACAGCACAAGATGACTGTACAATATTCCTCTTTTCTATTACTTAATGCAGAGAGAGGGTGAAAGCAAAAAATCACGTCTGTTACGATCGCATCATCTTGCCCACTAATTAACGATCATTACCATATCACACGGTCCACCAACTCAAACAACATGTGCGTTTCGTTGCCCTCCATTTTAGCCGCGATGCATAGCAATGCTGGTGGCCGGCTGTGTTTAGCACACATTTATCCACAGCCGATTTGTTCACACATATGTGTACAGCATGAATAATATGAGAAAAAAGAGATCATATATAAATGACACAAGCTGTAACTAGTTAGCACTGGAAGCTCCTACATCAACCGCAGGTGTTGAAGTTGTCGTCGATGTTGTGGACTCTTTTGATGGACCACCAAGATGAGAGGAAGTCGGTGGTAAGACAAACGAAAGAGAATGGGGAATAGATGGAAGTGCGGCTGACAGCGGTAAGCCCATCATCAATGGGATGGGCGTCGGAATACTACCGAGTTGGCCCACGTAGCCGGCCCAGTAGGGATTAGATCGGAGCAAATTTTGAACAGCCGCCAAATTTCCGGCCTCATTCAGCAGTTCCATACCAGTGGTTGCTTGACGCTTCCATTTTGTCCTGAAAATTGCCATCAATAAATGTGTAGCCAGTATTTTGGGTAACACCTTTTATATCTCCTGATCGGATGGTGGCTACACACGAGCTGAACTTCGCAAGAAATGAATTCTGGTCTAATTGCTCTATATACAGCCTACAGCAACGTTAAAGGCGGTGGTGCGGTTGCGAACTCGTCCTAACATACGGTAATCTGTTTGTGGTATCACTCATTTTTTCGAAATATCTGTGATCGGTGAGTCTGTGTTTCCACCGATACGAATACATCTGTGGAAGAATTAAAACAGGTGAAAATGAGAAAGAAAACAAAAAAACACTGAACAATCTCAGTTATCTCAAAAAAAAAAAGAGTTATGACACAATCAGACTACAGTAGGAAGAGTCCGCAACCTCACCAGGTCCTACATCCATTGCTGTAGACTATACGTATATTGAGTTGCAGTTGATAAGGTATTTACAGGGAGTAGCGGTTGCTGAATAGTACGCAATCGATGAAAAATTAGCCCTTTAAATTGAAAAACAAGATTCAAAGAAACTGTACCAATCTGTACATCACTAGATGAACTTTTTTTCGTTGCTTGTATATCCGAACTAAATTCTACAAAAAGTTAATTTTCCAGAAGGGCTTTTCAGAAGAAACGAAAACAGATAAACAATTTCCACTAAACGTTCTATGGCCAAACATCAGGAGCAGTGGAGTAGCCGAGCTGGAGAAGAATGTCAAAACTCGGGCATGCGTGAAAATTTTAATTTAGCTGGGTATTCTCGATTTCATTACAACTAATGAAATTCGAGATCAAATTAAAATCAAATAAGAAAGAACCAAACCTCTCCAGTCGCTTCGTGGCTGGAGCGATTTATGAAATTTTGAATGATCACAAGGCCTGAGCCAAACCAAACCACTTCACTTAGCTTTTGCCCAAGTGTTTGAAGTTGAAGAATACCTGAGAGAACATTTAGGACGTTTTTTATTTTGTTTGAAAAGAAGTGGTTGGGAGATTCACAGGGGAGGTTGGTGCTATGGTCGCGAAGGGGCTCTAATATGCACCGGGTTTATTCAACATCGACTGCTTGGCGACTCTAATTCGTCTCTCTCTCTCTCTATTTGAAAGTAACTCTAATAGTACATGGTCTAGTAATTGTTTCTGTACAATGTGAAGTCCACCTCTTTCATCGTGGATTCTCAATCGGTCAATGTATTTTGTGTAAATCTTACAGACGATAATAAATTTTCATCACCACCACATTCTCACGGTAAACAAAATTGATGATACCCAATTGATAAATTGTACGGTATAAGAGAAAACGAGAGCGGTGTGTCACACACCGTCTTTTTCCTGAGTTAAGCGGCTGAAGCTCTTAACAGACTGGGGAGTAGGGAAACAGCCTCACCGGCGATAAAGATATCACGATATCGGGCCCTAAACACGGAAAACTCTAGGAAGGCAAACCACTACACTTTAGACTTGTGTGGGAGAATGAGAACTTCATCTCGAACACGCCGCCTCTCCCCCCCCCCCTCTGAATCGTTGCGTAGGTCCAATAGATAATCTAAAGCTTGTACGTTTCTGATTGTATATCGCATGTTTTGCGCGTTCCAAGAAGGGGCCGATTGACGGCGAGAACTCAATTCTTCTTACTTTAGGAAATTAAGAAACAAGCTCCCAACTCATGGTTTTAATCCTCTGGTTTCGCTCTCCCTTTGAGGGAAAGCTAAACCAACCCTTCTATCCCTTATCCGTGCTCTAATTGGGATATCTGTCACACTCATTTGCTGTAGCACACTTGAAATCGGAGGGCGGGTCGCAATGTCAAACCAGACATGGTACATGATTGATTTTCAATGAACGAGGAATAATAACCAGTCAAAGGACAGAATAATGTATGTGCTAAATGGATATTAGACTTGCCGAGATCCCGGAAAAAGGTTGTGTTACTCTGCCACGGAATACTTGTAATAATTTTTAATTTTTCGGACTGAAATGAAACTGGATAAGTGTTGACCTTTTCGCGCTTTGCGCGGAGGGGTTATGATGAATATAAAACAATGATAGCCTTATTTGACTTTATGTATCCAGGTTCTCAGGCCAACTTGTTTACTTGTTCAGGAAGTGCGACAAGTAGTATTACTGTAACAGTAGAGTAACTGAACCTAATGAATTTCATTTATTATTCCTTGAGTTTTCTCATATGGGACTTGAGATTGAGACCAAAATTGAAAAACCTAGGAAAAAAGTTAAAGGCAGTGTTCACGATAAAAAATGTGTTTTAATTTCTACTAGGATTGGGTAGTGGAGGGGCACACTGTAACGCTAACGTCGAAAGAACGCATGAAAACGAGCCAGGAAAAGCTCCAGAAGATCCCGAAGTTGCCACTTTGAGCGCAAGGCAAACCCCAAAAGCACAACGCCCGCCCACCGGTGTAAACAAATGAAAACTCGAGATCATGAGATGAGCAATGGTTACCGATCAAAAGCCCCGTTCTTCCCTTCATTCTCAATTTCTCTCTTTACTCAGGTCGGCTCGCACACATCGGCAGCAAAAGAGGGAGATTACAAGCCTCGGACAACTCACACACCATGCTTCCTTAGCTAAACTTTTGAGGGACCATAACTCCATTCCCAGAAGGTCTTGTAAGGTTCCAGAGACATCATTGGAATCAGCATGGAACTGACTTCAAGATAGGCGGAAGATCAGACAAACGACTTTTATCGTGAACACTGCCTTCAAGCAAAACAAAGCCGTACCAAACAAAAACTGCTGGAAGGAAACTGCGATGACGATAAATGGGGACATGTCGGAATATGCCATGCTTTCTTTCTGCACTTTGGACACGGCACTTTAGAGGAATTGCAGTCATTGCCTTTATCTTGGTGAACTTCAGCTAATGTAATCGCCTTCAATGTGCTATATATAAGCCTAGCTTGCTCAGATGAGTGCGGGCGGAGCAAGCGGTGGGGCGGTCATGGCAAAATACAACAACGATAAGGAGAATTTGGCTTGATAAACTCGATAAGCCTTACTTCAACCGGCTCAAAATGAAGGAGAAAGGCTATACATATTTTGCCATGTTTCGACTCACATTGCCCCCTTTTAAAGGCAGTGTCCACGATAAATTCCTTCCCCAGTTTTTGACCAAAAATCGAAAGTTCAGGGTCTCATTGGAGCACTGGGGTAGAAAGAACAAACAAAAACGAGCCCGAAAGAGCTCCATACGGCTCCGAAGTCCGCTCGCGCTAGCCCTTCCGCTCGCGGTCGAGTTTTCCGTGGAACAGTTTGGTCCGCTTCTACATTAGCATTGGAGCGCGAGCGCGGTTGGGTTTTAGTATTGAGGCGCATTTGCGCACGCTGTCTGGTTCAGGCCCATGCCCGCGCAACTCATCCACCGTTGAAATGTGGCTTTCAAGAAGAAGAGCTGATTTTGGATGTTTCGCAGCGTTTTTCATGATTCTTTCTACACTGATGAAACAGTCAGACTCTAAACCTTCGATTTCTTGTGAAAACTCTAGAACGATTTTTATCGTGGACACTGCCTTTAAAAATAATAACCCGTTAGTTTTGAGATGTATGGAGAGTCATAAAGCATATGTGTAAAGAAAATCTTTCCGGTACCATGTTCCGATTTTTGGCAATGCTTTGAATAGATTATTGTGAGCGTTTTTGCGAAAAAAAGCTCCTTGACTAGGCATAGACCGGAACCTCTCAGAGAGTCGTCCGCAAACTTGCATGGAAACTGTGATATTTCCGAACCGTCATAAGACAGCCATTCAAAAGCAGGGATTAAAGGCAGTGTTCACGGTAAGAATCGTTTTTCTGCTTTTCCGCCTATCTTGAAGACGGTTCCATGCTGATTCCAATGATTTTTTTTTGGAATCGTACAAGACCTTCTGGGAACGGAGTTATGGTCCATCAAAAACTGAGCTAAGGAAACATGGTGGACGAGTTGTCCGAGGCTTATAACTTCCGTCTTTTGCAGCCGATGTATGCGAGCTGACCTGAGTAAAGAGAGAAGTTGGGAGTAAAAGGAAGAACAGGGCTATAGATCGGAAATCATCGCTCATCTCACAATCTCGAGCTTTCATTTGTTCATGTCGGTGGGCGTGGAAAGTGCATCTGGGGGTGACGAGCTGACGGGTGCCCAACTTTGCGCCCGAAGGGGGCCGTTCCGAGCTCATTTTTCTTAGTTTTTTCTACGTTAGGGTTGCGCTAGGCCCCGTAGCTGCCGATCTCCACCAAAAAAAAACAGACATGGTTTTATCGTGGACACTGCCTTTAAATGTTTCCCGAGTATCTGAAATATGAAGGAAGAAACGTCATTTTCCCATGAAAAACATGAGGTGTAATTATATATCCTATTGGAGCATGTTAAGAATACTGAAATCCAAATCTTTCATCTTTATTCAAGGATTGGCTGTGGTCATGTGTGTGCACCGTCTGTCATACGGGAATATGGCGCACTTCACACCTCATGAAAGCGATTCTGATGACCGATTCCTCCCCCTACTGTAGTATGTCTCCCTTCTTCTAGCCGACAGATGGTGGTGCGCCTCTTAAAACAACACGCAATACTTTATGCTATTAATAGGCGCAGGAATAATAGAATGCGTCCCGATAATTTAATCATCTATATTAGACGGACAATGCCGGCATAATGCGTTTTGCTGTGTCGTTTGAGAATATTACACGAGATCCTAAGGACCATATATGGGCACGTTAAATGCCATACTTGAGGATGACTACCGTAATCGAAAATTTTGAAATATGATGTAGCCAAATGCAGAAGTAGAAGGACAAAAAAGTAAGAGTTCAAGCGAGTGAAAGCAAAATGAAGGAAGCAGTAAGAGAACAAACCGTCGGTTTTGATACCAAGTTTTAACTTGAGTGTCGGTCAAACCCATTCGTTGAGCGAGATCCATTCGATCTTGTACACTGAGATACTTCTGCTTCTCGAATGTCGATTCCAATTCTTGCAGTTGCTTATCGGTAAAAATTGTCCTTGCCTTACGGGCCTTCTTCGACCCGAGAGGGCTTGTATCATTCGGACTACTCCGGACCTGGGAGCAGCCAGATTCTGGAGTATCAGGTCGAGATGCAGTTGAATGATCTGAAAATTAAATATTTTTTAATAATTTACACAGTAGTCTCTAGAGAGAGAGTTGAGGAGATGACCTTCAGAATTGTATGTACGGTTAACAATCGGATTATCCGATGTCGCCCGTTAATCTCGTAAACACTATCATTTTCCACTTGGGCTCTGGCTAATTGCCCAAAATCGCCCCGTTTGTATTGTATGCAACATGGCTGGATGAGTTCCGAAATTGACAGGTGGCAGCCAGTCAGTGATCCTGACTGACGCGAAAGAACACTGCCTATCCGGAATTGAAGCAAGACTAATCGTTTCAAAAATGAAAAACTAGCGACAGTAGGAAACAGAAGTTGAATGGTGATTGGGAAAAGTAGGAATCATAATTACATACCTCTCTCACCACTAGTGTCTGCTTTATCGCAGGGTGATTTTAGTAGGTCAGAAATCCGAAATGAATGCATCAGTTTGCCAGCACTGGAATTCTGTGTCGGCTGTTGACTAAGTAGTGTGGCAGCGGCTTGATCGAGGCAAAATGTTGGCATTAGAAATTGCCGAGGGTCTAGCATACTCATTGCTGCTACCGTAGAGTAATAGAGGCTCGATAGCGACTAAACGAGCTGCGAATGCGTTGATTGGCCTGGCGACCCGGGTGGGTGTGGCCATAAGATCCCGCCCACGGCTGACACTCAAAAGAAACAGCAGACAATTGAGGAACGTGTGGAGAAAAAAAACCATCCAGCGCGACACACAGCAATAAGATTATGGACAACGGCGATGGATGAGAAAACGTGGAAGCAGGCAAATGATGAGGATCTTTTCCGAGAGTTTCTTCTCAACAGTCACTGACTAGAAGTCGTCGCCGTGTGGTCTACGATTTCCGAAAGGAAAAAAGCTACACATCAAGCTTCATTGCGGGACAGAATCGTTCAATTCTCAATCTTGAAGCTCTGTGGATAGAATGTTGTTCTATCAGTTTACAGGAGATAGGAAAGCACATCTAAATTCTAGGCTGGATAGATATCTAAACTAGTTCTTGCCTTCCTTTCATGGCAATTGCCTGTCACTTCTTTCTGTTTCTTGTTTTTTAATATTTGTCATTTATTGTTTCTTCTATAATTAGTGACTTCACTGATACTAAATGAAAAAAAAAACTGCGGGATCAAGTGTTCCCGAAACTATCTACGAGAACGGTGTTCCAATTTGACCACACCGCTCAGTTACGTTTAGACTATAAGGTACTATACATAGCATGGGAGATACTTAGCCGATTCCAAGAAAGTGTACAAGGCATTTATACGTTTTGCACAGCATGGCAGAAATCATAGAAATAGTTCCGACGTTATGCGTTATATGGATCAGATTCTGATATGGCTTCCTCGGCCCTTTGTTCCTCTTATAAATTGCTAACCGACGCACATGCATATTGTTGCCCATAAGTATACCTTTCTTAAAATTGAAAATGACTCAGCAGCAACCAAAACTAAGAAGCTACCGGTTAATGATGGCATAGAAAGTAACCCGCGTATTTTATGAACAATGCTGAAACAATTTCCTTCTCTGCACCACTTCATAGACATGCGAAGAAAGTAGCCCTTTTCAATGACGTTTTTTTTTCTTATTCTGCGTGAACGTTCGTATCTGCTGCTTCGAATTTAACGATGCTTATTTTTTGACAAATCACTCTGAGTTCACCAGTTTCTCTGGGAAGTGGCTCTGATAGTAGGTTTACTGAAGCGTCGCACGCGACAGACCTGAGCGAAAGCAGCTCGCTCGACGTCGATTGCAAAAACAACACCGCTTCAGAAACAAAGTGTTATTTTAAATGGTTTTGGCTCATGAGTTCCGTAAATTGTTCACATACGACAACATCGTCTGTTAGCTGTTTCATCATTCCGAAATGGAAATCGTGGAGCAAAATTGGAGTCAGAAAGGGAACCTTCGGGAAAATATGTGAAATTTCCGAAAATTTCGCTTTCTGGCAAAAGAAACGATTTGGCAATCTCATTCAGAAGTCAAAAGAAAGTTTCAAAAATACATTGAAATATTAAAAAAATGATTTGGAGTAAAATAGCCTGGAGTAATGAAAAAGTTAGGAAATGAGGTGAAATACCCAAAAATATGATTTGGTGGTCGTTCATTTCACAAGCTTCTCCGTTAAAGGCAGCATACACGCTCGTAAACGTGATTGAGATAACTACGGAAATAGAATGGTGTGGCCCAGATTCCAACGCCTACGCATTTTAAAGTGTCAAAAACGACGACAATGCCGCTACATGAGTAAGAAGTTGGCCCCGCCCTGTATTTTCACGCTCCTGTGTTTGCCCTTTTCCTGCAACGCAAGGTTGGTGGGTCATATTCACCGTCGGTACTGTTGGTAGATTGCCTAACAAGTGAACCACACACGTCACTGACGGCAAAGATGGCCCAGCAACCGTGCGTTGGAGGAAAATGGTAAATACGGGGGGCGTGAAAATACAGGGCGGGGCCAACTTCTAACTCATGTAGCGGTGTTGTGGATCATATTTGACACTTCAAAATGCATAGGCGTTGTAATCTGGGCCACGCCATTCTATTTCCGAAATTGTCTCAAATACGTTTACGAGCGTGTATGCTGCCTTTAAACTTATCAAAACGAAATCAAGCACAATAGGGAATAGAGCGTTGCGTTCACCTAGCTTGACATACTTATGCTGAATCCCTTATTACAGCTTTCAAAAATGGCCTAATGTTCCCGTTGTGCTTTCGTTTTGACAAGTTTAACTGAGAAGCTCGGGAAATGATCTACCACAAAATCATATTTTTGGTAATTTCACTTCATTCCCTAAATTTTTTATTACTCCAGGCTATTTTCCTTCAAATTATTTTTTTAGTTATGACATTGTATTTCTGAACCTTTTTTTCACTTCTAAATGAGATTGCCAGATCGTTTATTATGCCAGAAAGCTAAATTTTCAGAAATTTCACATATTTTTTCCGAAGGTTCCCTTTCTGACTCCAATTTTCTCCACGATTTCCATTCCGGAATGATGAAACAGCTAACAGACGATATTGTCGTATGAGAACAATTTTTGAAACTCATGACCCGAAACCATCATAAATTCCACTCATTTCCGCATTTTGTGCAACATGTGAAAATTCGATATTATTGATCATTAATATTCAATTTTGCATGATGAGAAGAATTCCCCAAACAAGTGACTAAGAGCCATCAACAATCGAAAATCATTGCGGCATTTTGTGAAACAGGCGAAAAATCGATATTATTGATTAGTATTTATCGATAAAGACTGATGACTAATATTCCTTAAAGGCACTGTTCACGATAAAAACCGCTTTTCTGTTTTTTTTGCCTATCTTGAAACCGGTCCCATTCTGATTCCAATGATGCTTCTGGAATCGTACATGACCTTCTGGAAACGGAGTTATGGTCCCTCAAAAACTGAGCTAGGGAAAATGGTGGACGAGTTGTCCGAGGCTTGTAACTTCCGTCTTTTGCAGCCAATGTATGCGAGCTGACCTGAGTAAAGAGAGAAGTTGAGAATGAAGAGAAGAACGGGGCTTTTGATCGGAAACCATCGCTCAACTCACGATTTCGAGTGTTCCTTTGTTCACGTCGAGGGGCGGGAAGAGGCGGGACTTGCTCACAGCGGCGGGGTTTGCCCACTTTTCTAAGCCGTTCTGCGACTCCTGGATAGCTTTTCGTCCCGTTTTTTCGACGCTGTTCTGCTTCTGAGAGCCAAGAGAAGTGTTTGTCATGAAAAATTCGAGCATGAAGCTTATCGCGAACAGTGCCTTTAACCAAGAACAACAACCCCAGCAGCATTCACCACTCTTCGCCTCAATTTGTGGAAAAATGCGCGAAAATCAATAATGTTGATTATCGATCGATGACGTGTCATGAGTACAAATTCTGACAAGTTCAGTACTTCCTCCGACGACCTGTGCTAATTGGCTGCAGATCAACCCACACACCATGGTCTCCACAGCCGTAGCCAAAGAAAGCAGTTTCCGTGCTCCACGGCTAATTTAGCATGTAAACCCACGGTTTTGAGTTACCCTTCAAAGGGAAGTTATCAAGTCCAAACTGGAACAGGAGCGACCTGCATTTATTTCCAGCTTCCTATTTAAAAATCAATTCCCTAGCTCAATTGTGAGAGTACCAACAAGATCGTGAACGCCAACTGAAAAAAAGAAAAGGAGATTATCACCAAAATCGAGCGCTTTTTTCCATTTTTCTCGAAAATCAGGAAACTATTCCGAATCATTTTCGGGTGATTCTACCAAATTTTTGGGTTCTTTTCAATGCGATTTAAACCTGATTTCTACGTTCACTCTAATATGAGATTTCGAAAAAGGGGTTCGATTTGAAACCAAATCTGGCCTACCTATATACCATTCAAGGATTTCTTTTATTCTCATGCTAAGGTTCATCGTTCTGATCTGTTGTAACTTTGCCTCTGTTATAACTGAGTCCTCTAATTTTTCTTTTCTTCTTGTTTTTACACAGCCGTGTTGTGAAACCAACTTTCCACCGCTAGAAGCCATCTACGATGTCACTGACCGATTGTGACCTGAAAACGATCTCTAATAACGAACTAATAATATTGAGCTGTAAAAGTTAGTGCAAGGCAAGGTTCGGTCGCATTTTGGCTGTTCCGAAATTTGTGCTAGATAGGTCGATCTGGACTAGGTGAACCATATCTAAAAGTTCTCTAGCCTACTGTGCATATCGGAACGAAAATTCGGTCCGCAGATGTGGACAACCATTGTTGCAGCACACAGCATCATGATCATCATGCTGCGGCAGAAGGTACTCGTGCCTGGAACTGGTAGTCACAGCACGAATGTCATCCAACTGCTTGCTGCAGTGACGGCTTCCCACAACTTCGGAGCGGAATTTTTCTGTGATAAGGAGAGTTATGGGGAAAATGGCTTGTAAGTGAAGAATTACGGTATCCACAGCATGATGAAGCCGTCAAAATATCGATGTTTCTACGGCTTGTGAGTGGTCATGGCGCTGTTGGGAGACTATTTCCACCGCGCGCAGTGAAGGAGCTGACAATGCCAGAAAACTTGGGCGACGGCCACTCTTTTGTGGTTATGTGATTGGCTGGAATAACTTGTGGGAGATCGTTTCGAATGCGATTTTCGCATTTTTCCCAGGATAACCTATGGCCTGCGCTCCGATTTGATCGAAAATATCGAAATCGAAATTTGTGCCCAAACCCTGCCTTTAGCTTTTTCACAGTAACCGTGACGTGATCCTATCCACTTCGAGTGATTGATAAGTAGCAAAAGGCTACCTAAGTATTTAAATTTCAAGACATGTATTCAAGCTAAAACTTTTTATAAAGGTTGCTAATCGGAAGACTCGTTTTCGTATAGTGCTTAAATAGAAACTATTCATGGAGGCTTTGTTTCATTGTAGCACGAACGTATCTTGCCAACAACGAAGTACAAACGTTTTCCTTCAGGCCAATTGTGTAAGAATATATATGCAGCGATCACTTTCCAAAAATGCCTACCAAATAGCAGCCTGAGACTTATTCTTGCTCGTGCGCCCTCGGTGAAAATCATACAGGGAAGTTGTGATTAAATTCAATTTCGAATAGAAAAAGGTCGTGACATTGCTTCCAGAACAATCTGGCAGGCGAAGTGTTTCCGGAATTCTGAAGAACCTATCTATCTCGTCAATTTCATACATCCGCTTTCTCACGCCTGTGAAGCTGTGAATTCGGTTAACGCTACTAGCACCCCGAATGTTAACGTGATAAAAATCATAGAATGACGCGAGACCTCAAGGGTGTTCATTTGTTTCAGGGGACAGATCTGTAAGAAATGTGATGTTCTGTATTCCTGAAAGCAGCACAGCATAGATCGAAAAGCGGTTTCGTTAACAGCGAAATTACCGGCAAATCATATGAAATCACATGTCACTCCAAGTACAGAGGCTTACAGGATAGTTCAGGAAGCCCAAGGATAGTTCCACAACCCATCCCACCCCATTTTTGGTCTACTGTTAGAACGCTACATTTTCGGAATGTAGGTTGTATTTACTAGCTGTGTGAAAGTGCGTGATGCTGAAGAGTAATGCGTTTGTAGCAGAGACCGGAAAGCTTCAAGTGAGTATTTCTTGTACGAAGCGTACGCTTCTTCTAGTTCAATTAGATGTCTCAGCATTCGACTGAAGTGGATCCCATTGTGCTCGACCTATCTTGAACGCCGCTAACATTAGCATGAAAGTCGTTTAATCACCATCGCAGAATCGCATTTTTCGCATCTCAACAAAAACATCACCTTGCTGCTCCTACAAACACCTGAAGACATTCTGAAGGCGCTTTCAGTGTATTTTGGGTACTCAGGGCAATTAAACCGATTTTTCCATGGGGTAGTATATCCACCCAAAGACAATTATAGACCTTTGCAACGAGGTTCGGTGAAGAATCCCCCGCTACTGTGGGCTCCTCACTCAGAACGTCGGCATTCGCTGCATGCCTTATAAAACGGAAATTCGCTCGACATGCAACGCGACTTTTTGGTGGCGCGACGGATGGCCCGCTACTGGGTAACCAGGGGGAGCGCACCAGCGTTCTGTGACTGCTATCAGTGCTTTTCGGATTTTCGTGATGTTTACTGAGAGGCCCAGTCCAATTATAATTGTTAAGTAGGTCCTTCCCGTATAACCCCTGCCAAATGCGAGATCTCCATTTCCCCGAATAAGCGGGATATAGGAAGAAGCCTCACTAGAAATCCAACGGCACGAAGCGAGTTTACGAATCTTGAAAAACATTCAAACTTTCGAAGGTCGAACGAACGAATTTCGGAACTAATCAAATTTTCGATTTTTTCTTCGAAATTTCGAATTTTTTTTTCGAAATTCGTTGGAAATTGCGAATTTTTTTCGAAATTTCTCGGAAATTTTGAATTTTTTTCAAAATTTGTTCGACGAATTTTCAAACGAACGAAAATAAACAAAAAAAGCCGAAAAAATCAATCGAAAAATTTTCGAGAATTGCGTTCGTGTAAAGCTATAGTGAACACTCTAGTTATATTGCAGGTCGCTGTGTGTGGGAGAAAACTCACCGTTTTTAAACGTTCCTGATATTTTCTATTCAAAGTTCAGGAGAGTATTGCGACTTTGCCGTCGATTATGGTGCAACTTACGCCAGGCTTAGTTGAAATACGCAACCGCACACAGAAGAATGTCAAATACTTCTTTCCAGCAAACAATTCTTTCGAGAGCCAAGTAACAGAGTGGGAGTACGACTAGATTAAGTGCAACTTTGACGCGTTCTCCCACCAATTTTGTTCGACGTCTCGTTCGTCTTTTTAGATTTTCCCGGACATCATCTTTTGAGCAATTAATCTCAACGCAGAAAATTTATATGGAAACTAACCCTATTCATTCGATTCTCTACTAGTTTTCCAACTGTACAATGCCTGATGTAACGCACTCTCTCTCTGAGGACCTTAAATGAAAGTTTGCTGTTCTTACTTTTAGTCACGAAAGAACCGAAATGTGTCAACAGTAAGTTTTGACCATTGGCTGGTGAATGAATTGCTGATTCTTGATCGCTCCGAATCAAAGCTGCTCTTCTATCTGTGAGTCTTGTTAGTTTCCGGTTGAAGTATTCTGGACAATCATGATTACTTACAGTACAGAACAATTCGACAGCGATTCCACCTGTCAGCTGCATTGTTCTGTCATATCATCAAACAGCAACACTGACTCAAGAGGTAATTTGCTTGAAAAATGACGTTACTTCTGTTGCTCCCACCGTTTCGCAGGGTTTAG
This sequence comes from Aplectana chamaeleonis, assembly GCA_029168955.1. Lineage (NCBI taxonomy): Eukaryota > Metazoa > Nematoda > Chromadorea > Rhabditida > Cosmocercidae > Aplectana > Aplectana chamaeleonis. Next base: position 933,245 of record JAPDOI010000176.1, read on the forward strand.
TGTTCAGCGAAGTGCGGAGTTGCTTTCAGCAGTTTCTTCGCACATCCGTGACCATATTTCGGGGGACAATTACGAGTTACTGTTGTAGAGTGATGAATTTCACAGCAAGGTGTCAATGACCATGAGAGCTATTCGCAACATTTGGTCGGAAATGGAAGTGCAACGAATGTGATGAGAACCTTAGATTAACCTCCGGTCAAATTGGGATTCGCCAACAACTACACACAAATTCACCCAATGAGCACCGATATTCTAAACTAGCAAGAAAATGCCTATGCTTCTGCAGCCATGAAAAGTATATTCAGTGTTCAAAAGCAGGGTCTGAGCAGAATTTCGAGATTTCCCGCTGAATCGGAGCGCATGCTACAGGCACTACATAGTCTTAAAGGCAGTGTTCACGATAAGAAGTCTCTAGTTTTCCCACAGAAACGTGAGCTTTGGGGCCTACCGATGAAAAGTGTGAATAGAGAACCACGAGAAATCATCGGGAAGTGGGTGAAAATCGAGTGGGCCAGTCAACCCACTGGGCCACCCCGTCTCCCTAACTAATCCTTTTCGAAGGAGCTTGAACACGTAAACAGCCGGTCAGCAAAGGTAATGGCTTCGATAAGTAGCAACGAATAAGGTGAATCAGATTATAACTTGGAAAGACTTCATTCCCTCACACCGGTCAATCCTTAAATTCTCAAAAATAGTACGTCACACAAAAGGTCCTTCTTAGGTCGAAAAATGTGCTTTCTCGTCACTTTCTGAAGTTTTTCCTGAAAGCCCTTGACCTATCATAATCTGTAGGAAGCCGAACAACGAATAATCGTGAACACTGCCTCCATGGAATGCGCGAAAATTTCCTGAAAACGGTCTTCTTGAAGTTATTCCATCTATTTCCGCCAACCACCGTGTCAGATACAATACCGCTGCTATCCAAAGGAAAAAATGGTCAAAATCCCTAAAGCGTCTTTCGACCACAGCTTATCTCGAAGTGCTTTATTTCCAATCTTGATAAGACCAAAATGTTTATAGTAGTACTTTGATCTATTCAACTATATGAAATAATTTTGAAAATTTCCAATGGAAACCCCTTTTTGAGATTGGGTTATTTATGAATTAGATAATGATATCAAAAGATCACGAGCTCGTTCGGCCAAAAACAACCGAAGGCGAATTCTAGAATCGCCAAAATGAAAATATATTCCACCTCAAAAAATAAAATTTCTCCTGATTTTTGTGAAATATTTTCACATGATTAATTGGATCACGACATGCTGAATACTTTGGCTCCTTAAAAATTATTCAAAACGGATCAGTTTGAAGCGAGTTGTGTAAGAATGACACTCTAGTTACCCACTTTGACAATTTCGCCCTTTTTTCTTGGGTAGCCGCGGTTTTGTAGGTGTGCCCATCGTCCACGTTTTAGCGATCGTCCACGCATTCTTCAGAACTGCCGCGTAAATGTCGGCCATTCTAGCCATGATTGTCATGCTGTCAATACCGTAATCACTAACTTCGAGGCTGGTTTCTCTAGAAGTAAGGACATGGACTTTTTGAGACGTTTAGATGGTGTTCAGCTAGCCCAGCCCAATCTATCTAACCCGATTTTCGGTAGTGGTAGGACTTGACCGGGTCTTGCCTTTGAGAATTCTCGTGCGACGATGAGTTCCGTGGTGTGTTACGCGATGTTCTCAGATGTTTGTGGGAAAGTTCCCAAGGACAATAGACCTGATTTGGTCGTTATCAGTCGGTCAAGGGGAGAGGAGCGAGACGTCCTCCCAGAGGGGGAAGGCTGGCAATCAGGAGAACACTTGGGGAAGGCTTGGGGAAGGCTGGCAATTAGGAGAACAAAGGAAGACCTGCTAGCGGTTCCCCCAGCCTCCCCTCGATTCCGCTGAAGTTCCCCAGTTGTTTCGAGGGAAGTACTGCTGTCGTTCTCGGGAACTTCCCCACGAATGTCTGAGAATCATGTGCTCAGTCATCTACTCAGAACCTGGCTTCAATTTGAGAGACTTCATGACGATTGCCTCTCAGTCAGTCTCAGTTTGTGGTTCAAATTGTCGTGTTCTCTCTTGGGCGAGCGCGTAGAACTGTGAAGGGAAGGAAATGAAAACCGGCAACCCTATTGACGTTGCTTATTCCATGGTCACTAAGCGCAATTACGTTGTGTGCATGAGTGAAGTGAATAGGATAGATGTCATACAGAATGGGGACGCGTCGGTAGGGTAAGTGGCGGCCGTGATGATGGTGTACGGAGTTCATTAAACGCACGAAGGCCGATGAGTACCGGAAGGACAGTAAAAACACAAATAAAGCACGTAATCTGTCCAAGCTCAAGGGAGCAACGTTCATAGTGCGTGAGGGCGCGAGATAATGAGTACTTTGGTCTTTGTCCAAAACACCAGCACAATAGCATCTCATCAGCAGTAGCACAATCACCGCAATGATCCCTATTATCTCTATCTGCTACCTCTGATCGTTGTGGACATTCAACGGCAAAAAAATCATTCGAAATGTTTCCAGAGAAGTACACAGGAAGCAGGAACTTCTGGTAAACCGCAGAGAAACAGTTTCTTGTGAGGTCGTAAGCTTATTCAAACAAATCTAGCGGACCCGGAGGGCAACGAGAGTTACGTTGTCTTTCCGCTCCGAGCGAAATCTGTTAGGGCGACCACGGGGACCGCGGTCCCACTCAGAGCAATATCCGATTGAAGTTGCTACTGCGGATGCATATACGAGTCTTCCGATTAGCAACCTTTATAAAAAGTTTAAGCTTGAATACATATCTTGAAATTTAAATACTTAGGTAGCCTTTTGCTACTTATCAATTGCAACTTCATGCTATTTTCAAATTGTCTTCCAATCACTGATTTTTGTTCAATCCTCTTTTTCTCAAAAGGATGAAGCCGCGTAAGAGAATAAGATGCTTGTCACAGCCTGTGGGCAGGGAGATCCATCCCGTCACAGACAGCAGCAAGAATGCCATCGCCGGCACGGTCCGCATTGAGGAAACCTTCCTGACCACAGACCATGGAGAATCCCTGTAGCGGTCAAAAATTTTCCTCTGGGGAGTGACCCGCTGTCATTTCTCAGGAGTGGTCTCAAAAGGCCAATTGCCCATCTGTATGAGACGAGGCGCCTTCAAAGGCAGTGTCCACGATAAGAATCGTTTCTCTGTTTTTTTTAGCCTATCTTGAAAGCGGTCCCATGCTGATTCCAACGATGTCTCTGAAATCGTACATGACCTTCTGGGAACTGAGTTATGGTCCCTCAAAATTGAGCTAGAGAAGAATGGTGGACGAGTTTTCCGAGGCTTGTGACTTCCGTCTTTAGCAGCCGATGTATGCGAGCTGACCTTAGTAAAGAGAGAAGTTGATAATGAAGGGAAGAACGAGGTTATTGATCGGAAACCATCGCTCATCTCACAATCTCGAGCATTCATTTGTTCACGTCGATGGGCGTGTGTTGCGCTTTTGGGGTTTGCCTTGCGCTCAAAATGGCAACTTCGGGCTCTTTCGGAGCTCTTCCTGGCTCGTTTTCATGCGTTCTTTCGACGATAGCGTTACAGAGCGTCCCTCCGCTACCCATTCCAGTGGAATTTCAAACACCTTTTTCATCGTGAACACTGCCTTTAAAGGCAGTGTTCACGATAAGAATCGTTTCAATGCTTATCCTCCTATCTTGAAGACGGTTCCATGCTGATTCCAACGATGTCTCTGAAATCGTACATGACCTTCTGGGAACTGAGTTATGGTCCCTCAAAATTGAGCTAGAGAAGAATGGTGGACGAGTTTTCCGAGGCTTGTGACTTCCGTCTTTAGCAGCCGATGTATGCGAGCTGACCTTAGTAAAGAGAGAAGTTGATAATGAAGGGAAGAACGGGGTTATTGATCGGAAACCATCGCTCATCTCACAATCTCGAGCATTCATTTGTTCACGTCGGTGGGCGTGTGTTGCGCTTTTGGGATTTGCCTTGCGCTCAAATTGGCAACTTCGGGCTCTTTCGGAGCTCTTCCTGGCTCGTTTTCATGCGTTCTTTCGACGTTAGCGTTACAGAGCGTCCCTCCGCTACCCATTCCAGTGGAATTTCAAACACCTTTTTCATCGTGAACACTGCCTTTAACTTTCTTCCTAGGTTTTTTAATTTTGGTCTCAATCTCAACTCCCATTTGAGAAAACTCAAGGAATAATGAATGAAATTTATTAGGTTCAGTTACTCTACTGTTACATATCATTATCATGAATACTGCCCTTAATACCGGTCGATC